>JAVJIF010005654.1:0-204099 GCA_038442645.1 Agave tequilana
ATGTAATTATTCATGTTACTGAAATATACTAGAAAAGTATCGTTAGACTATAACACTCGGTACATCTCTATTCATCGTATACACGGTTATTATTACTGTTCACTACTCTTATTACTGTTCACCGTGTATACAATTATTGTTACTGTATTATTATTGTCATCGCATCATCTTAGTATTCTAGTAACATGGATATTGATTGTTTAACTGAACTAAATGATAATGTAAATGACAACTTATACTAGGATTGGAGAAATTGATGGAGGAGACAACGTCTGTATTTTGGGTGGACCTAGGATACAGGTTGCGCAGCCGAGATCCGGTTCCACTGCAGGGTTTCAGGAGATGACTGACATTTCATTTCTTTATTGTTCCACAGTGTTACTGTGAGTATTGTTTCAAAGTGATACTGTGAGTACTGTTATTGTTACTGATTACCTGGCGGTAGGGCCTGGCTAAGTGTCAGGCATCTGAGCCGTGGTCCCGGGTATGTACGGGACCCACCTAAAGCATGGATAATGTCTCCAACCAATCAGTTTGAATAACTATCCCAATTGACACGTGTGGTAGGCATAGTATGGAATGCGTCTATTACAGGTGGCAATTGGTATTCGTTGACATAATTAATAATGATAATTGTTTATTGTATATTGTGCCTGACTGTATTCACCTGACTGTACTCATACATTTACTGTGATAGATACCTGACACCTAATTGGATAACTGACTTGACATATACTCTACTGTGTGCTATTCACATTACCGTTTATTTACTTTATTCATGCTATTTCTTATTTCAGTATATTTTTTTCATTATATGCACATATTATATGCACGTGCACTTTCCCCTGTATTCTTACATATTCACTAGGAGTTTTGACTCCCTAGATTTGCACATCCAGATATTGGATGCTTCATTATATTGTTCAGGTGTTTGATGAGACCGTACGTGTTACAAGGAGCCCGGAGTTCTTTGTGGTTTGATTATCCGATTTGGGTATTATTTCCGTCTTCCTGGCTTATTCTTATCGATTCTCTATATGCATCCGTTTCAGTTGCTATTCCTTCGCTATATTCACATGTTATCATGTGTGGTCATTTATATGTTATATTGCAGTGTTATCATGTCATTTTAGTAGATTTTATACCTTATTCAAATTACTTTAGGCTTAGCATGCATACGTGAGGTATTTTCCTTTATATATATGTAGTCGACTCTCGTCGCAACTCTATTTTCACGTATTTTAGGAAGCGAAGCGTGACAATTTGTGTTGCAAATAGCAAATAATGCAGCCATGCACGACAAATTTATGATTGTTGTGTGATTATTACTCGTGATCTCTCTCATTAATGGTCAGTATGCTAGAAATAAAGAATTAGTACAATATACAAAACAATACAACACCCTGATTGATTAAAAAAAAAAATTACTTCAAAGCTGATCTTTTCCGGCGAGTTTGAGAACATGTGCCTTTTATTTTTTTTTTTTAAAAAAACAACGAAGCCATGCATTTTCATTACTTAAGAGGAAAAAGAAAAGAAATAAAAGTAACACCATTTGACCTCAAACAGTTTTCTAGCGCTCACTGATTAAGGGATAGCGCACAGCGACTCAGCTGCTTTATTTATTGAGAAAATTAAAAATTTTCTTATCACTTGCAAGCTGGCAGTGGAGCTCCACAAAGGCACTTGTTGTTGGTGTAAAACTGCGCTTCAAGGTGTGGAAAACTGCCCCCGCTTGGGATCTTGCCACACAAATCGTTGTAGCTCACATCCAAGTAACCAAAATTCCTCAACTCAGTGATCTGGTTCGATATGCTCCCATAGATCTTATTGTGGCTTATGTCCAAATACTGAAGATTTTGAGGGTACCGCACATTTGTAAGATCAAACACCAGCTTGTTTTTCGCCAGTATAATCTGAGTCACCGACTGCGACTTTCCGAACAGAAAAGAAGCATCCCCAGTGAGCTGGTTGCTTCCCAAATTGATATTTGCGAATCTAACGTTCCCAAAAGACTTGGGGATGGGGCCCTTCAGAGTGTTGGCAGAAAGGTCGAGATCGGCCATGGCGCCTGTGAGTTTGCTGAAGAGAGAATCTGGAATTGTTCCGGTGAGCTGGTTACCCGACAAGTCGATAGTGCTGAGGTTGACAAGGTTTCCCAGCGATGAAGGGATGGTGCCCATGAAATTGTTGTTGATGAGGTTGACCTCTTTGAGGGCGGTGAACTTGGAAAGGAACGAAGGGATGGGGCCGGATACCTTTGTCTTGAAGATGGTCAAGAACTGGAGGGCGGTTAATCTTGAGAGCTGGGAGGGGATGGGGCCAGCGAGACTGGGGAGGTTGCTGAAGCTGATGACTTGGAGGGCGGAGAGATCGCCGATGGAGGGAGGGATGGAGCCCTTGAGGTTCTTGTTGTTTGGAGACAGAGAGAGTGGTGACGCGGCCGGTGGTGTCATCGCACTGGATGTAGTCCCAGGAGCAGCAGTCGATGGCGGTGCTCCACGAACTCGGGAAGGAGTTGGCGGGGAAGGAGTTCTTGAAGGCGAGAGGGCGGTCAGGTCCTGCTGGTTGCAGGCTGAGGAGATGGTGAATGTGGTGAAGATTAGTAGGGTGGTGAAATAGAGAGCTTAGACATGTTGTTTGTGAAGTGCTGTTTGAACTTTGAAGTGTGGTTCCATTTATAGATAATCTTGACGTAGTTTGACTTGCCAGAGGGTTTTCGGGCCCGCTGGCTGCTCCTGTTTGGTGATTGGGTCGTTTGAAAATTCAACGGTCAATATAAGCAAGCGGTTTCTCATTCAAACATGCAAAGCTGGCTGAAAAAGTTTTATCTCGTTAATTAGCATGATCGAAAGTGGGGTCCAGATTTAGTGCGTTGAATTTTCGTAGCGCAGTGTGCACTGGGGGTGCTGTTGTGTGGATTTGGATGATGACGTATAAGGTGATGCCTCCCCTGCCCCACAATTGCCGGATTATGATGATGCCAATTTCTTGAAGTTATTTCCATCTGAAATCACAAAGAGATCATTGAGAATTTGTGAATCAAGAAGAATAATTGAGAAATCTGATAGGATTTGGGTGAATTGGAGAGCACCCAAATCTCTCTTATCTCTAGGAATAGAATTCTAAAATTTAAGCTAAAGAGAAGAAAGAAATTTATACTCAGCTGCCTCTTGCACTGTCTGTCTTGGAGAACACATAAAGAATATATACATGTTGGTGTCGAGTACAACCGAACGGGTTTCCTGCATGACTCAACTGCGACCCTACCTGTACCCGCTACCCATTTAACTAACAAAGCTCTGATTTGTTCCACCTGTTGTGCGCAGAACAACAACCTCTCTCTGAGGAATCCGCCAACTAGAGACAGATACAGCCGGATATGTACCCAACACGACAAGAACAGAGAACACAATGGAGAAAGCAATCAACACAGTATTTAACGAAGTTCGGCAATGTGCCTACGTCCTCGAGGCAAGGGAGAGAGAGATTTTATTGATTCAGCAATCAATACAAACTAATATAGAGGGATACAACACATGAGGGCTCTAGCCCTTATTTATAGCCACAGAGTCCTCGGGTTTCAGGAAACCCCAATTGGATTTGATTCCAAATAGAAAAGGAATTCAAATCCTTAAAGGACTACAGAAAACGCGTCTGTCGGTCGACCGGCTGGTCGACCGACCCATGCCACGGTCGACCGCGCCGGTTGACCGTCTCCAACCGAGACTTGGCTCCTTTTAGTCCGATTCCATGCAACGGTCGACCGGGCGGTCGACCGTTCTGCATTTGTGCACCTCGTGCACACCGGTCGACCGGGCGGTCGATCGGCAGTCTACTGCATGCGCCGTTTCTCGCTCCTTTGTCTTCCGATCTCTATGCTATCTTCCTCTATCTCATCTATCTCCTCTCACCCTACAATTCTCCACCTCGGTGAAGATTTTTCAAATCTGAGCCGAACTCTAACGAACTCCAATATATCACCTGGAGAAATTGACACACGATCTCGGCGAAATCGACACACAATCTCAGCTTGAGCGCTCCGAACGAAATCGACACACGATCTCGGCGAAAATTGACACACGATCTCTGAAATCACCTAGAGGGGGGTGAATAGGTGATGACTATATAAAATGACAATAAATGCGGATTTAAAAACTAATTAACAAATAAGCACAATTAAAAGAACTTGCAAGAGAATAAGCAATTAATAGAGCAAGTAATAGAGAGATAGAGTTTAGAGAAAAATGGACAATCGCAAACACAAAGATTTTTCCGAGGTTCGAGCCACGCTCTACGTCCCCGCCTTCAACATAATGAAGGATTTCCACTATTGGTGATCCCACTGGATCGTCAATACAAAGACACACTTGTCCTATCTCTCGCGGTGCCGCAACACCCACTTGGAGCACACCCCGCTCGCTTGAGGCCGATGCCTCTACAACTTCTCACAATGAAGAAAGGTTGATCACACTTGATCAAAAAGCTCACTTGCACAATCCTATAACCAAGATGATGAGATAATACTTTGGGATTGTGTGGTGCAAAAGACTAGAGAGAAGTATAGGATTGCTTCAAGAAAAGGGTTGGAAATTTTGGCTCAATTGAAAATCTTTTTGCTAAAAGGCTAAGCTTTGAAAACTTGAATTTTTTTCTTGTAAATCTTGTGTCAAACTTCTTGAAACCTTCCTCTATTTATAGAGGATGAAAAACTAGGTTACAAGGGTCAAAAGAGTCGTTGGGGAGAATCCCAACAAAAATCTGTTCAGAAAAATATAGTTGTTGGAGTCTGTCAGAACTTCTGACAGCCGCCGGTCGACCGGGTCGGTCGACCGTCAACGGTCGGATTTCCGACCGTTGGGAGGTCGGTCGACCGAGTCGGTCGACCGCAGCTCAACCAGAGAGTGAAACTCTCTGTCGATCGACCGATCCGGTCGATCGAGGAAAAACAGAGAGCAAAGACTTGCTCCTGGTCGATCGGGTCGGTCGACCGATGTGCACAATGCACAGTGGTGCATGTCGGTCGACTGGGTCGGTCGACTGGACTATGCCAGATCTGTTTTTCCAGAGACTGCTAAAGAAAAAGGAAATTTTGGTTAAAGAAACTTTGGTTAGGGATTTACAAAATAAGGTTCTAGGACTTATAAAGACAGTGTGTGATCATAGATCAACACCCAAAAATTATATTTATTTTTCTTTGTTATTAAATATTTATAAATAAAGCAATGAACAAGAGATGTTGAAGCCGAATACCCTGTTAAGGGTTCTGAACTTCTCCTCGAGATTCCTCTGTATATGAGTTGAGGCGCGCAATTGCCATCTCTATTTATTTGCTTTTAAAAATAAATCTTTAAAAAAAATAAATTTTCGTTTTGACAAAATTCATATACAACGAACTCTAAGGATATGGACAAAAATCATATGGCATAAAAAACAAGATAATATGGTTAAACAAGACATACATACAAACACAATAGAAATGCAAGTTTACACTAACATATATCACAATAACACACAAGTGAACTAGCAATCCTATGCATATATAAAAGAAAACTTTTATGTGGAGAAATTACCAAACCAAGGGCATTCTCCAAAAATGGGTGCCTCTATGATAGTGATGCAAGCGACGATATGTTCGTTGAGCGTTGATGCATCCACCACCCGGGCACCATCTCCCCCTAAGTCTTGGAAGAGGACGACCCACCTGTATCAATTAAATTCGGTGTGTCTTTTGGTACCCATATCTTTTTGGGTCCTTTAGGGTTAGTATCTTGTCGAACCCAAACATGTTTATTTGACATGTTTAGCTTAGCATAATAAAATTTTTCTAAATGGCCTTTGCGGCCACAATGAGTGCATATGTAAATTCTACCACTACCATACATGTAGGCATGTTTATGTGTGTGTGCATGTTTGTGTGATTTAGATGCATGTTGGTGATGAGTGTGTTTCCCTTGGGTTATTCCTTTGGGAAACCTAGATGCAAATTTGTTTAAATCAAAAGCACACTTCTTAAGAGTTGAGTCCCAAAACATCAACTCGTTTTTGGATCTCAAGAAATTCATTTTTGTTGCATGATGAAATGGGGGTTTTTTTACAAGATATTTTATATTTTTCAAAATCAATTTTCATTTTCTCAAAAGCATTTGATAAATCATTTTTCTCTTTTAGAACATGTTCAAATTTATTTTCAAGGAATCTTTTTCCTTTTTCAATTTCTTATTTTGAGATTGTGAAATCTCATATCTATGTTGTAATTCTTCGAAAAATTGAGTAAGTTCATCCATGGTTAATTCATCATCATCTATAGTGTTTTCTAAGCATACCTTGGTTGTATCCTCACCTTGTGCCATGAAGCACATGTGTGCGGCGTCGATCTCCTCTTCGGATTCCGACTCCGTGTCATCCCATGCGGCCACCATCGCCTTCTTCTTCTTTGGCCCATTCTTAGAGGTAGTAGCTTGTAGAGAGGGGCGCTCGGCTATGAGGTGTCCGGTTTTCTTGCAATGGAAACACGGACCCGGTTCCTCTCTTTTTCTTTCAAACTTCCTTAAGGTTTCCCTCTTCGGAAGTTGCTTTGCCTCCCCTTCTTGTAGAACATCTTGCCCACCTTCCGGATGAGCATGGTAAAATCCTCATCGTAGTCTTTCGATGAGTCCTCCTCGTCATGGGTGGATGGAGAGGCTTTAAAAGCGAGGGCTTTCTTCTTTGGTGCCTCCCTTTCTTCTCTAACTTTCATCTCCATCTCATGTGTTTTGAGATTGCCGATGAAGCCGGAGAAGTCCATCTCCTCCCTATCGTTGAGCTCCTTGAGGATAGTTGCCTTGTGTAACGGTCCCAGATTTCTTATTCCTCAATTAACATAACATTCCGTTAAAGCAGGTAGAACATCATCATCGCATCCCAATCCTTAAAATTTTCGGCAGCACCTCCTTTGTAAATACTGATATGCCTAAATATACATTTTTTCACTCACAATAATTTCAGCCAACATCGGCCTACTTATCTTCAATCCAAACATATAAATCAAAATCAATAATCACCCATGCAACCACAATAGTGTTATGGCTCACAATGATCAACTTATTCTCCAAATAATAATTTCGGCTTGACATCGCCTACTTACGTGAAGACAAAAGAAACATATGCTCGAGGGTACCCCTCTCAGTATCCACAACATAACACAGATTATACTTTAACTCATCACCGAAATCTAGAGGGACTCTTAAATAAACATCTATCTCTAACCACAATTATATACACACCCTCCAATTACACCAGTCTCATCACAATTAAGTACATAGAATAAATATTTCACAGTAAATGCCACATCTATATCCACGCAGCTAAGCCAGGCACCTGCCTTCCACGCAACCTGAAAACATATGAACTGGAAGGGGGTGAGCTTAAAAGCTCAGTGAGTAGAGTCCAAAGAGAGATCAATAAATGGTGAAAATAAACAATACGGAGTGTACCAGGAGATGAGAGCAATCGAGATGAATAAGAGGAGATCAATAACATCTCAGAAGATAATAATCAAAACAGAATCTTTACAATCCTGGACACGGCCTAACTCTTATGGTCATCTACTCTCCTTCGGCTTTCTTAGGTTATGATTCCACATATATTTATAGAGACCGAGAGTTTAGTAAAGGATTAGCTCAACAACTCATAACTGTATGGTCGAGTTTAACTTATGTATTTACAGCACATAACCAAGTATTTCGTGTGCCAAGAGTACTCCCCCAATTTCTTTCTTGAATTTTCATCTTTCCGTGTGATAAGGTGTATGAGTTACATAAACAAACTTCCTCGCCTTATGTGAACATAGTGTGTATTACTCAAGTGCCTTGTATTCCTCGCTATAATATACCAACCACCATAGTTATGCCATAAACTTAGTTTATGCATTCAGGTAACACTTACATCACAAGCTATACTTATATAATATATTATCATATCATACTTCAAGAAATGCATGGATTTAACCCGTACACTTTTACACAGTTTACAGTATTTCATTTCAATCAGCTAAATCAGTATTCTGATGTTTTCACTATTATATATGATAACACCTCCAACATACCCCTAGTGTCACACACACACATAGGTATCACACAAAGCCATTCATTCTCAATCATTTGAAAGGATGCATTTGTATGTGAATCATAGCACCGTCTTCGTACTCCGCCCGTGCAATACGGGTCCCTTCCTCCCAATATAATATATAGCACCGTCTTCGCACTCCGCCCGTGCCATACGGGTCCCTTCCTCCAGATATATGCATAAGTATAGCACCGTCTTCGCACTCCGCCGTGCCATACGGGTCCTTTCCTCCAGATATATAATATATAGCACCGTCTTCGTACTCCGCCCGTGCCATACGGGTCCCTTCCTCCAGGTATATGCATACATATATGGCACATACATGCAGATAACAACCAATGTATCAGTATGACAGAGTACTAACCAATTGTGATAGTTCGATTTATAGCTTATCACTTTATTTTGAAGGCATGCTATACAAAAATTTCAAGTTAACGCTGTAGTTATCTACTCCATGTATATGGATCGAGTTCTGATTCACAGTACTATGTTCAATCATCCAGGTCATGTTACTTGTATTTATATAGCCCCAATGTGACATACACGGTCAAAATCATATAAATTCCCAGGTGCATTCACATTTTTCAACACACATGTTACCCATATTTATGTAATTATTCAACAACACACTAGGCAATTATTTTGTCATGCTCAATACTCAATATCTAGTCATACAATTGGGATTCTCAATTCGCACATTCAATATCTTGGTTAATGAAACTGATTAATTCACCACGCTGCGTGCTTAGTCTTAACACACTTGTTAACTAAGGATAGTTCAGTTCTGATTACCATTCATACTTAGTCAAGTCTTGTAGTTGAATAAGATTCTCATTTTATATACTGATATTCGGTTTGGCATAGTTGACGCATTGTAAATCCATCAAGAGTTTAACATACTTGACAACAATAGTTCACCTCAGGTAAACCGAGGTAACCCTCCACATACATATAAGCCATTATGTATAACGATTTTGTCATTAGTTCATTACTAGTATTCAAGTCCATGCTCATCCCTGCTGGTTATTCAATCTTCAGTTAAATCCGAGTTCTATTTCGCTCACAGATACAAACTTATATATTATCAACTACGTGCAGTTTCAGTCTAATATTTGGTTACCATGCAGTAGGCACTATCACTTAGCTCAAATTCGTAATTTCAGAGTAAGTTTTGATCTTACCAAAAGTTTATTTCATCGGACGTAAAGATAATTATACGCGAGAGCTATGGAAAATCTCTGGTGTATGAAGTAGTCGTGCCATGATGCTCGGTCAGTACTACAAGGTTAAACGGGACAATACCATTGTCCACTTTCTAATCTACCAATAAGAATTTGTATATACTCATTGTTCTTTATATGGGGGTATGAGAACTCCACCTTCCAAAATCTAGTACATGGTCATCGAGTATAAAGGCTTTACAACTTCAGAATTCATTTTAGACATGTTTTATATCTAGATAGACTTCTATTTATTTTTAAATTATTAAGGGGAATGCCAAGGTCATGTATACTCATACGCCACAGGTGTCAAGGTTTAAATGTAGTATCAGGAATTTATCCACTGCATCATATCTCACTAAGGCAAGGACCTGAATTCTAGTAGACATACAACCGTACCTTGTATCCATATATATATATATATATATAATATATATATATATATATATATATATATATATATATATATATATATATATATGCTTGTGAAACCATACTAATGAAACATTGCCTATAAATACTACTAAAATAGGCAGACTGATACACTTGTGCCCTTGCCCCTAATATGTTCACGTTCCAATTTTACTGCTGAGGTGACATATCACCTTCAATCCATAAAACTTTAACTATAATTAAAATCATAGTTTTCCCCTCTCTGGCTATCGTGCTTCTATTCACATTTTCCTCACTCTCCACTATAACATAATAATTTATGAATATCGCCTACCAGTTATGATAGTTTGAATAAGAATAAACAAGAACCAAAATCGAGCCTGGAATTATTTCCAAAATTTAATCCAAACCCTAAAAACTCCAAGTTATCCATCGCCTTTATTGGTGGCCATGACCAACACCAATAGTGATCAACTTCCGTCCTTGTACTAGTAACATACACACATGTTTAAATTTTGCTTGGAAGCAACCATTCCCAAATTCATCAAATCCTAGTCATAAATAAACCGGAAGTACTTGACGTGCAGGTTATGCTATACTTTTTACCACAAAATAGAAGAAGAGATAAGAACATTTCCATTTGATTTCATCTCCCCGATGGAGTTTAACAGAGTAGCAGAAGGATCATAAAGATTCAGCTGTCAACTCGTTTACTAAAGCATATATGCATAAAAATCACACGGTTCTTGAAGTTATCAAGTGAACGTTCATCTATGGGCTTGCACATAAATAGATTCTCATGAACTATAAACTGCGTAACCTCGGCTTAATCATGCTTTTCTCTTAGATGATAATTCCCACTTGCCATAGAAAAAAAATGTAAGCCAAAAGAATTTCATTAAACAATAATGCAACACTCCTCACTGGCATACTATTGGTACTTTAATGTTCGAATAGGACTAATTCTCCCAATTTCAGTCTCACATATATTCTCAACTTAACATACTTCTCCATTTTAAATAAACAATTTCTATGTTTGATTTCTAACTCAGCACTTGTGTCATAAAATTTTTTCCAGCATGAAATTCAAAATAAATAGAGAATTAAATTGAGCTAAAATCTCCCTCATCTTTCTCTTTTAACTTGATGCTTATTGAAGTGTACCCAATTCAATAATTCTCTCTGCATAAGAATGATATCCTTTTGTCATGGAACCAAACAATTAATCGAAGGTATAGGCTCATGAAGTTTCAAAATTTGTCAAAATGCAAGCAAGATCCCCAACAGCCCTCAAGGACTGAAAATACTAGTATACTTCCAATTTTTAATTCATAAATACCGTAAATGTGAAGAATCAAATCTACAGACTATTAATTTCTTGTCCATCCCCTTCTATCCTCTCATTTAACTGGATATTTCGTGTTGAATCTTGTGCCTCTTTAGGGTTTCAAACATTTATCATCAATTATTAAGATCAAGGTATGATAAAAGATCAAATGAAGAAATTTTTTCTCAAAAGAGAATTAACTCCCTCACCTTAATCTGAGCTAATACCCATAGGTTGAAATGGTTCTCGTTCCCTGGCGCCGCGTGCTCCGCCGTGCCCCCATCGCGCCGCGCGCGTCGCCCAGATCGGCAGCAGCAGCGGGCTGCTGTCGCTGCTACAACAGCAGCAGCTGCTGCCGCAGCCCACGCCGCCGCGGCCCTGGCCGCGGTCGCGGCCCCAGCCTCGCCGCCCGCCTGCGCGCCTGGCCCGCCGCCGCGCCTCGCCGGCCGCCTGCGCGCCCCGCGCGGCCCAGCACCGTCGAGAGAGAGAGAGAGAGAGAGAGAGAGAGAGAGAGAGAGAGAGAGTGGGAGGGAGTTCGATTAGTGTGGGGATTATGAATTGGGTTTCATCCTCTCAGATCTGAGGGAGATGAGAAGGGGAAAAAGGAGAGAGGAGCCCTATTTTTCCTCTCCCTAAACTTTTATAATTGATGTATTTAATTCTTCTCTCCTACCTCAAACAATGCCACATGTATCATCCCATTTTAGATTAAATCCTAGCCCTACATCACCCCTCCTCATGCACACCTACCCCCTTCCTTTAAATATTCAAAATACAATATCATGGTATTTCTTTGTATTTGATTGAATTTCCTTGTATTTACACAATATACCCACATACTAATTGATTATATATTGCAAACACTTCTTAAAAGAATTAGAATTGAAAGTAAAATTTTATATATACACACACCTATATTTGTACGAGAATGATTGCACAATATCCATGACATGTAAATATTAAAATATATGCAAACAAATTTATTCCACTATCAGAATACCTTCAAAGTTTCTAAAATTTCTCTGTTGCACTGGATCAATTTAATGATCACTCAGGTAATCCCGTATGATCTTATAAATCACGGATTAAATATTTAAATCAAGATTTTAAGAATCGGGGTGTTACAGTTCTACCCTCCTTATAAAAGTTTCGTCCTCGAAACTTGGTATAATCGGGACTTGATGGGCATAAACCCTGACATCTCTTCTTATATCATCGGATCTCTCTTTCCAACAACATTTTTTTTTCTCATCAAAGTTTCTTATTTCCCGATCAAACTCTATCCTATGTTCTTACGATCTGATTTAATCTTGACTCGCTTGATATTATAATCATTCCCTTACTCCAGTGTCCCATACCACTGGCAGCTCATACTGAGAGCCCACACCCTCAGCCGAACACATCCGAATTATGGCATGTGGGTACCGTAATCCGAACATAAGGCAATGACCCAAATATCCTACGCTTCAGGATTAGTCATACACGTAAGAACTCCTGTCCCCCTTAAACTAAACATAACAAACAATATTTTCACATGCATACAAAGCATAACCATGTATATCAATCATAAAATCAGCCCTATCAATTCAATTCTCTTCTACTATTCATCCTAAGTTTATCCTCATCCCTAACCTAGGCTCTGATACCAACTGTAACGGTCCCAGATTTCTTATTCCTCAATTAACATAACATTCCGTTAAAGCAGGTAGAACATCATCATCGTATCCCAATCCTTAAAATTTTCGGCAGCACCTCCTTGTAAATACTGATATGCCCAAATATACATTTTTTCACTCACAATAATTTCAGCCAACATCGGCCTACTTATCTTCAATCCAAACATATAAACAAAATCAATAATCACCCATGCAACCACAATAGTGTATGGCTCACAATGATCAACTTATTCTCCAAATAATAATTTCGGCTTGACATCGCCTACTTACGTGAAGACAAAAGAAATATATGCTCGAGGGTACCCCTCTCAGTATCCACAACATAACACAGATTATACTTTAACTCATCACCGAAATCTAGAGGGACTCTTAAATAAACATCTATCTCTATCCACAATATATACACACCCTCCAATTACACCAGTCTCATCACAATTAAGTACATAGAATAAATATTTCACAGTAAATGCCACATCTATATCCACGCAGCTAAGCCAGGCCACCTGCTTCCACGCAACCTGAAAACATATGAACTGGAAGGGGGTGAGCTTAAAAGCTCAGTGAGTAGAGTCCAAAAGAGAGATCAATAAATGGTGAAAATAAACAATACGAAGTGTACCAGGAGATGAGAGCAATCGAGATGAATAAGAGGAGATCAATAACATCTCAGAAGATAATAATCAAAACAGAATCTTTACAATCCTGGACACGGCCTAACTCTTATGGTCATCTACTCTCCTTCGGCTTTCTTAGGTTATGATTCCACATATATTTATAGAGACCGAGAGTTTAGTAAAGGATTAGCTCAACAACTCATAACTGTATGGTCGAGTTTAACTTATGTATTTACAGCACATAACCCAAGTATTTCGTGTGCCAAGAGTACTCCCCCAATTTCTTTCTTGAATTTTCATCTTTCCGTGTGATAAGGTGTATGAGTTACATAAACAAACTTCCTCGCCTTATGTGAACATAGTGTGTATTACTCAAGTGCCTTGTATTCCACGATAATATACCAACCACCATAGTTATGCCATAAACTTAGTTTATGCATTCATGTAACACTTACATCACAAGCTATACTTATATAATATATAATCATATCATACTTCAAGAAATGCATGGATTTAACCCGTACACTTTTACACAGTTTACAGTATTTCATTTCAATCAGCTAAATCAGTATTCTGATGTTTTCACTATTATATATGATAACACCTCCAACATACCCCTAGTGTCACACACACACATAGGTATCACACAAAGCCATTCATTCTCAATCATTTGTAAGGATGCATTTGTATGTGAATCATAGCACCGTCTTCGTACTCCGCCCGTGCAATACGGGTCCCTTCCTCCCAATATAATATATAGCACCGTCTTCGCACTCCGCCCGTGCCATACGGGTCCCTTCCTCCAGATATATGCATAAGTATAGCACCGTCTTCGCACTCCGCCCGTGCCATACGGGTCCCTTCCTCCAGATATATAATATATAGCACCGTCTTCGTACTCCGCCCGTGCCATACGGGTCCCTTCCTCCAGGTATATGCATACATATATGGCACATACATGCAGATAACAACCAATGTATCAGTATGACAGAGTACTAACCAATTGTGATAGTTCAATTTATAGCTTATCACTTTATTTTGAAGGCATGCATATACAAAAATTTCAAGTTAACGCTGTAGTTATCTACTCCATGTATATGGATCGAGTTCTGATTCACAGTACTTATGTTCAATCATCCAGGTCATGTTACTTGTATTTATATAGCCCCAATGTGACATACACGGTCAAAATCATATAAATTCCCAGGTGCATTCACATTTTTCAACACACATGTTACCCATATTTATGTAATTTATTCAACAACACACTAGGCAATTATTTTGTCATGCTCAATACTCAATATCTAGTCATACAATTGGGATTCTCAATTCGCACATTCAATATCTTGGTTAATGAAACTGATTAATTCACCACGCTGCGTGCTTAGTCTTAACACACTTGTTAACTAAGGATAGTTCAGTTCTGATTACCATTCATACTTAGTCAAGTCTTGTAGTTGAATAAGATTCTCATTTATATATTGATATTCGGTTTGGCATAGTTGACGCATTGTAAAACCATCAAGAGTTAACATACTTGACAACAATAGTTCACCTTAGGTAAACCGAGGTAACCCTCCACATACATATAAGCCATTATGTATAACGATTTTGTCATTAGTTCATTACTAGTATTCAAGTCCATGCTCATCCCTGCTGGTTATTCAATCTTCAGTTAAATCCGAGTTCTATTTCGCTCATAGATACAAACTTATATATTATCAACTACGTGCAGTTTCAGTCTAATATTTGGTTACCATGCAGTAGGCACTATCACTTAGCTCAAATTCGTAATTTCAGAGTAAGTTTTGATCTTACCAAAAGTTTATTTCATCGGACGTAAAGATAATTATACGCGAGAGCTATGAAAAATCTCTGGTGTATGAAGTAGTCGTGCCATGATGCTCGGTCAGTACTACAAGGTTAAACGGGACAATACCATTGTCCACTTTCTAATCTACCAATAAGAATTTGTATATACTCATTGTTCTTTTTATGGGGGTATGAGAACTCCACCTTCCGAAATCTAGTACATGGTCATCGAGTATAAAGGCTTTACAACTTCAGAATTCATTTTAGACATGTTTTATATCTAGATAGACTTCTATTTATTTTTAAATTATTAAGGGGAATGCCAAGGTCATGTATACTCATACGCCACAGGTGTCAAGGTTTAAATGTAGTATCAGGAATTTAATCCACTGCATCATATCTCACTAAGGCAAGGACCTGAATTCTAGTAGACATACAACCGTACCTTGTATCCATATATATATATATATATATATATATATATATATTATATATATATATATATATATATATATATATATTGTTTGTGAAACCATACTAATGAAACATTGCCTATAAATACTACTAAAATAGGCAGACTGATACACTTGTGCCCTTGCCCCTAATATGTTCACGTTCCAATTTTACTGCTGAGGTGACATATCACCTTCAATCCATAAAACTTTAACTATAATTAAAATCATAGTTTTCCTCTGGCTATCGTGCTTCTATTCACATTTTCCTCACTCTCCACTATAACATAATAATTTATGAATATCGCCTACCAGTTATGATAGTTTGAATAAGAATAAACAAGAACCAAAATCGAGCCTGGAATTATTTCCAAAATTTAATCCAAACCCTAAAAACTCCAAGTTATCCATCGCCTTTATTGGTGGCCATGACCAACACCAATAGTGATCAACTTCCGTCCTTGTACTAGTAACATACACACATGTTTAAATTTTTGCTTGGAAGCAACCATTCCCAAATTCATCAAATCCTAGTCATAAATAAACCGGAAGTACTTGACGTGCAGGTTATGCTATACTTTTTACCACAAAATAGAAGAAGAGATAAGAACATTTCCATTTGATTTCATCTCCCCGATGGAGTTTAACAGAGTAGCAGAAGGATCATAAAGATTCAGCTGTCAACTCGTTTACTAAAGCATATATGCATAAAAATCACACGGTTCTTGAAGTTATCAAGTGAACGTTCATCTATGGGCTTGCACATAAATAGATTCTCATGAACTATAAACTGCGTAACCTCGGCTTAATCATGCTTTTCTCTTAGATGATAATTTCCCACTTGCCATAGAAAAAAAAATGTAAGCCAAAAGAATTTTCATTAAACAATAATGCAACACTCCTCACTGGCATACTATTGGTACTTTAATGTTCGAATAGGACTAATTCCTCCCAATTTCAGTCTCACATATATTCTCAACTTAACATACTTCTCCATTTTAAATAAACAATTTCTATGTTTGATTTCTAACTCAGCACTTGTGTCATAAAATTTTTCCAGCATGAAATTCAAAATAAATAGAGAATTAAATTGAGCTAAAATCTCCCTCATCTTTCTCTTTTAACTTGATGCTTATTGAAGTGTACCCAATTCAATAATTCTCTCTGCATAAGAATGATATCCTTTGTCATGGAACCAAACAATTAATCGAAGGTATAGGCTCATGAAGTTTCAAAATTTGTCAAAATGCAAGCAAGATCCCCAACAGCCCTCAAGGACTGAAAATACTAGTATACTTCCAATTTTTAAATTCATAAATACCGTAAATGTGAAGAATCAAATCTACAGACTATTAATTTCTTGTCCATCCCCTTCTATCCTCTCATTTAACTGGATATTTCGTGTTGAATCTTGTGCCTCTTTAGGGTTTCAAACATTTATCATCAATTATTAAGATCAAGGTATGATAAAGATCAAATTGAAGAAATTTTTTCATCTCAAAAGAGAATTAACTCCCTCACCTTAATCTGAGCTAATACGCATAGGTTGAAATGGTTCTCGTGCCCTGGCGCCGCGTGCTCCGCCGTGCCCCATCGCGATGCGCGCGTCGCCGCGCGTCGCCCAGATCGACAGCAGCAGCGGGCTGCTGCCGCTGCTACAACAGCAGCAGCTGCTGCCGGCCCACGCCGCCGCATCGCCGCGGCCCTGGCCGCCCCTGGCCACGGTCGCGGCCCCAGCCTCGCCGCCGCCTGCGCGCCTGGCCCGCCGCCGCGCCTCGCCGGCCGCCTGCGCGCCCCGCGCGGCCCAGCACCGTCGAGAGAGAGAGAGAGAGAGAGAGAGAGTGGGAGGGAGTTCGATTAGTGTGGGGATATGAATTGGGTTTCATCCTCTCAGATCTGAGGGAGATGAGAAGGGGAAAAAGGAGAGAGGAGCCCTATTTTCCTCTCCCTAAACTTTTATAATTGATGTATTTAATTCTTCTCTCCTACCTCAAACAATGCCACATGTATCATCCCATTTTAGATTAAATCCTAGCCCTACATCACCCCTCCTCATGCACACCTACCCTTCCTTTAAATATTCAAAATACAATATCATGGTATTTCTTTGTATTTGATTGAATTTCCTTGTATTTACACAATATACCCACATACTAATTGATTATATATTTGCAAACACTTCTTAAAAAGAATTAGAATTGAAAGTAAAATTTTATATATACACACACCTATATTTGTACGAGAATGATTGCACAATATCCATGACATGTAAATATTAAAATATATGCAAACAAATTTATTCCACTATCAGAATACCTTCAAAGTTTCTAAAATTTCTCTGTTGCACTGGATCAATTTAATGATCACCTCAGGTAATCCCGTATGATCTTATAAATCACGGATTAAATATTTAAATCAAGATTTTAAGAATCGGGGCGTTACACCTTGACTTCCTAAGATTTGGGAAGAGCTCGAATGACCTTCCGATCTTTTGGTCATTGTCAATCGTGTCACCTAAAGAAGATAAAGCAGTTAGTTATCTTGGTAAAACGAGTGAGCATGTCATCAATACATTCATTTTCAAGCATATAGAAGTTCTCATATTGAGAACGAAATAAGTCAATCTTGGATCTCTTGACTTGGGACGTTCCCTCATGAGTCACAATTAGCACATTCCAAACCTCAAATGCCGATTTACAATTTATGATGCGTGATAGGTCATCTTCATTTAAGGCTTGTGTTAATGCATATTGAGCCCTAACATTAGCCTCTTAGTCCTTGGTGATATCCTCGGACCATGATCTCTCATCGGTGAGAGGTTCTACAAATTCCTTGGTAATGGCCCTAGCTACTCTAACTCCTAGGGATTTAAGAAAGAGGTTCATCTTGACCTTCCAAATGGGGAAGTTCAAACCATCAAACTTGGGTGGGGACTTGATGCTAGAAAGATCAATAGATGCCATGAATACAAAAGTAGAATGCACAACAATTGAAAATGCAACAAAAAGATATAGCCAAATACAAGGATCTCCCTAAGGTGGTTAAACCAAATGCAAGGGTTAGGCTCAGATACCAATTGAAATCACCTAGAGGGGGGGTGAATAGGTGATGGTTATATAAAATGACAATAAATGCAGATTTAAAAACTAATTAACAAATAAGCACAATTAAAAGAACTTGCAAGAGAATAAGCAATTAATAGAGCAAGTAATAGAGAGATAGAGTTTAGAGAAAAATGGACAATCGCAAACACAAAGATTTTTTTGAGGTTCGAGCCACGCTCTACATCCCTGCCTTCAACACGATGAAGGATTTCCACTATTGGTGATCCCACTGGATCGTCAATACAAGGACACACTTGTCCTATCTCTCGCGGTGCCGCAACGCCCACTTGGAGCACACCCGCTCGCTTGAGGCCGATGCCTCTACAACTTCTCATAATGAAGAAAGGTTGATCACACTTGATCAAAAATCTCACTTGCACAATCCTATAACCAAGATGATGAGATAATACTTTGGGATTGTGTGGTGCAAAAGACTAGAGAGAAGTAGAGGATTGCTTCAAGAAAAGGGTTGGAAATTTTGGCTCAATTGAAAATCTTTTTGCTAAAAGGCTAAGCTTTGAAAACTTGAATTTTTCTTGTAAATCTTGTGTCAAACTTCTTGAAACCTTCCTCTATTTATAGAGGATGAAAAACTAGGTTACAAGGATCAAAAGAGTCGTTGGGGAGAATCCCAACAAAAATCTGTTCAGAAAAATATAGCTGTTGGAGTCTGTCAGAACTTCTGACAGCCGCCGGTCGACCGGGTCGGTCGACCGTCAACGGTCGGATTTTCGACCGTTGGGAGGTCGGTCGACGTCGACCGAGTCGGTCGACCGCAGCTCAACCAGAGAGTGAAACTGGTCTAGATTGTAGGTTATCATCCCCGTGAAGCAGAGTGGAGGCGGTGAGGGCAGACTCACCGTCGGATATGGAAAATCATGTAGGTCTAGATTGTAAATATCTAAACCCTCACATGGAAGGTGTAGGAGATGGGCAAATTCTTGGAGAGAGATGTCGATATCTTTCCCAAGAACTCTAGACCTAATTCTATTTGATTCAAAAGATAGATTAGTGTAGAAATAAGAAACAAGTGAAGGATAAACAGACTCCCTAATGGTAAGAAAATTCTCAAGAGAATTAGCCCTCAAAAAGTGTGCTAAATTAAGATGTTCAAAGTCGTTAATTACCACACATCGTCCGGAAATAACACTCTTAGAAGAAAGAACAATAAACCTATATTCGGCTAGAGAGGAAACAAAAAGTGGGGAATGAGAAGGGGTTTGGATTGATTTTCCCTTCTCAGACCTAGTCCTCTTTGACATTTTGAGGGATAAACAAATTAGGGCTAGATCCACACAGATAATCAAAATGAGGGCTTGATTTACACAAGATAAATGATATGATGGCTAGATCTAGAACTAGAATTGAAGGAAAACAAGGAGTAATGCAAGATCTAGGAAGAAAAGATTTTTACCTTGAAATATTTGGAGAAACAAGGAGAAAATCCGAAAATCCCTGAAAGGCAAAAATCCAGGCCTGAAAGCGAACATCTAAGAAATTTTGGAGTGGATTTAAGGTTTGGAAAGAGTTTTAGAGGGCTAGAAAGGAGTTTAGGGTTCTTGGGGAGAAGAGGGAAAGAGGAAACGGCGGATGAAATGAGGAGAGAGAGGAGTTAGGGCTTTATAAATAACAGATAAAAAGCAGTCTGCCCGTCGCCCAGTCGACTGGGCCGGTCGACCGGCCGAAACAGAGAGCAAGCTCACTTCAGTCGGACGACCGCCCAGTCGACCGTCAGCAGAAAAATTAAAAAAGATATAAACCAGGCTAGAACGGTCGGCCGCTCCGGTCGGCCCCCTATGCCAGGCCAGATCGGTCGACCGCGCCGGTCGACGGTCTTGCCCAAAACAGCACAGTGAGCAAACCAGAATTTTTTTTATTTTAAATAACTATCACAGCAGACATGTATATCAAAAAAATGTTAAAATACTTTAAATCATACTAGTTGAGAAAAACACCCAAAAATTATATGGGTGCAAAAGACACACCGAATTTAATTGATACAGGTGGGTCGTCCTCTTCCAAGACTTAGGGGAGATGGTGCCCAGGTGGTGGATGCATCAACGCTCAACGAACATATCGTCGCTTGCATCACTATCATAGAGGCACCCATTTTTGGAGAATGCCCTTGGTTTGGTAATTTCTCCACATAAAAATTTTCTTTAATATGCATAGGATTGCTAGTTCACTTGTGTGTTATGGTGATATATGTTAGTGTAAACTTGCATTTCTATTGTGTTTGTATGTATGTCTTGTTTAACCATATTATCTTGTTTTTATGCCATATGATTTTTGTCCACATGCTTAGAGTTCGTTGTATATGAATTTTGTCAAAACGAAATTTATTTATTTTTTTAAGTTATTTTTTTAAAGCAAATAAATAGAGATGGCAATTGCGCGCCTCAACTTATATCCAGAGGAATCTCGAGGAGAAGTTCAAAACCCTTAACAGGGTATTCGGCTTCAACATCTCTTGTTCATTGCTTTATTTATAAATATTTAATAACAAAGAAAAATAAATATAATTTTTGGGTGTTGATCTATGATCACACACTGTTTTTATAAGTCCTAGAACCTTATTTTGTAAATCCCTTTTTGTAAAATGGAAAATTGGTTTTTCTAAAAACTGATTTTTCCAAACATGATTTTTCCAAAACTAGGTTAGAAATTTTGTTATAAAAATTGTTTTGAAGCCATGAAGCAATACTAGATGTGTGTGTGTGTGACAATCCCAAGTATTCTACCTCAATCATCTAGGTTTTGACAAAATCATCTAAAAATACTAACTAAAAAGAAATTTACAAATCTTGAAGTCTTCTTCTTGGTTGATCCTAGAGCGCTTCTACTGTGCTAGGCTCGGGGATCCAAATCCTTTGCGGCGTCCAAAAGAGTGAGTCTTGAGTTGGAGCCGTCAAATCAACTATTATAAATACCTGAAACTCAGTTAAACAAAATTGTTAAAAACATAACTAAATATGGTTTGTTATCATCAAAATGTCGGGCTAATGGCCTTTGGCCAACAATCTCAACTTGGCCGACAGACGAAACCTGTTCCTTCAAACGAATCGCCAGTACACGTACAATTGATTTCCACTGATCTTACCAGATCCAAATTGAGTTTGTCGTCGCCACTTGCAACTCTCACCAAACTCCAGTATCAATTGTAAGTCTCCAACTTCAGCTTAGCTATAAACTGGGATGCACCACACATGCCTACCCTATACTTCACCGATGAGAACTTCTATAGATGCTGATCTCCGAACGTGTCTCCAACTCAGGAACTATATGACCTCACAAAGAACTCATCATGAGCCAACACTGACTCTTCAATTGACTGGCTCTCTCCAGTCTACATGTCTTCAGGTGACGGTCCAACCAAGTCTGAGTAGAGCACACCGAACACCATCATCAGTTTCAACAACTGGATGCACACCCCTCCTATGCAAGCTCAACTATCTTCTCACCAGAAGATCAACTGTTCATCGAGATCTTAACACCTCACCTCTACATGATGTCCAACTACCCACAACACTTCACCTCTACGTGAAGTTCCAATCAGCTTCTCGAGAACCAAATAGCTTCATACAGGTTGCATCACCAAATGGCTGCGCCTTTACGGCTGCCTACGTACCTTACCCAAGGGATCAAGCCAACCGTAGTTCATTGAAATGAGCTCCATCAAGCTCAAGTACCTGTACCTAAATCTTCAGCAGCGAACTTATCTGGCTGAGTCATATGAACTCCTCATTACCGTCATGGAGTACAACGGCCTTCAACTTGAACTTGTCGCGGTCACAAGCTTGAGATTCATGCTTCTTTACCCACGTGTGGTTTACCTTAGTTCCAACGGCTGCAAACAATTTGACATCTCATCAATGTCTTCAACTTATTCAGTATCAACCCTGGCTATATGATTTCCACTCGGTGTCACATCTGTGTGAAGTCTTCACTGATACCGAACTAACTGGAGATGGTGGAGTAGCATCAACCTCCACCCGCTGCGATACTTCTTGATCTCCATCCTCTCTACCTGCTGAGAGACGGTAGACTTCAACACTGAAGTCTCATCAAATGTGACATGCCGACTCAACACGATCTTCTTATTTTTGGGGTCCCACAACCTGTACCCTTTCATATTTCTCTTGACACCCAAAAATACAAACTTCTTTACTCGCGGATTCACCTTGCCATCTTTGGCACTGAAGTAGGTCGGACTTCCAAATTCCCGCAGCAAATCATAATCTTGAGCAGCTTTTTCATACCAAATTTCTAATAGAGTTTTACCTCCTATCGCAGTCAATCCATTTATGAGATGGCTAGCATACACAATCACCTTATCCCAAAACGAATTGGCTAATCTTGCATTAGACAATAAGCACCGAACCTTCTCCAGCAAGGAACGGTTTACTCCCTTAGCCAATCAATGTATGCCTTCTGTGAAGTGAGTACCAATACTAGTGTTCTGGCCAAATCGTAGGAATTGGTTCATGTCTCTTTCAACATTACCAATCTGTAGCTCCTTGATATTCCTACTTGTCTGCTTCTCCATTCTTCCTTTCCATTTCACCAATATATCTAGTACTTCACACCTTTGTCTCATGGGATATATCCAATAATGCCTAGATAAACTATCAATAAAAGAGACAAAGTACCTGTGACCTCCAAGTGATGCAGTCTTAGCAGGCCCCTTCTTACGTGAACACAATCAAGAAAACCTTCTGAGTGGTGAGTACTGGTGCTGAATTTTACCTTTTTTTTTGTCCAGAACGCTATGTTCACCCACCAAGTTGCAGGTAGCAGTACCTTCCAATAATCTCTTCTTTGCAGAAGCTTGCAAAGACTTTTCACCTTCATATCCGACCTTCACCTGCTAGACCTTTGTGCAACCATCATCTGAAGAACTAGAAGTCTCTACCGGACCTGAACCGTACTACCCTTCAAGTAGTAGAGATTTTCCCGACGGACGCCCTTCATAACTACCATTGAGCCTTTGGTCATCTTGAGAACACCATCTCGTATAGACACCATAAGACCCAACACTTCCAAAGTGCCAACAGAGATAAGATTCCTTTTGAGTTGACGTACATACCTCATCTCCTTCAATTCTCATACTATTCCATCTTCCATCTTGATACGGACTATACCCATCCCTTTCACATTACATGGATGATCATCACCCATGACTGTGAAGCATCTATCTAGCTTCTCAAAGCTAGAAAATCACGCCATGTTCGGGCACACATGATAGGTGACTCCGGTATCCAATATCCACTCAGTATTATCTGAGTAATCAACAGTAGGAGTAGTAACAGAGAGAGAATACCGATGAGTCTGAATCTGATCCATCCGCCTGTACGAGATTCGCCTCGGTGTTTGACTCCATCTTCTTACCTTTGGCCTTCAGGCAATCAACTTTCCAGTGCCCTAGTTCCTTGCACAAGGCGCACTGATTCCTCTTCAGATCTCTGAAGACCGATCTGGACTTTGATCTTCCCTGATCATCTATTCCCTTCCTGTTGGAACTTCTGCCTCTTACCGCCAATGCCTCTGCTGTTGTGTTTCCCGAAAAAGATATGTCATGTCTCCTTACTTCATAACTCACAAGAGCAGCAGACATCTCATTGTAGTTAAGGAATTTTCTTTCATTGATCAATGTAAGAGTAAAGGTCTCAAACTCTTCCCTAGGAAGAGAGTTCAAAAGAATTACCACCTTATCCTCTTCATTGGTCTCCACATCCACATTAACTAGATCTGTAAGAAGCTTCCTGTAGCGATTCAAGTGTTCATTGATGGAGCATCCTCTTTGCATCTGAAAACTATAAAGCTTACTCTTCAACTGCAACTGCGATTCTGTTTTTCGTCAGATACTTCTTCTCCAGGATCTCCCACAGCTGCCTCGCAGATGTCTCATGCAACACATGATACTTGATGTCTTATGTCAAATAAGACCTGATCAAGCCATACGCCGTACGATTCATCTTGTCCCAATCTTCTTCCGTTGTTGATGCGCGCTTCTTCTCCAACCATAGAGTGTCTTCGAGATTTGATGTCGTCAGCGCATCCATCACCTTATACTCCACATACCAAAGTTATTTGTGCCGTTGAACTTCACCACATCAATCCTCAGCGGATGTGGATTCATAGATGTACCTTCTCCAGCCATCTTCTTAACTAATTCCTCAAAGCAATGCGGAAACAAACGGAGTTAGATAAAACAAATTAGATAAAGACAGGATCTTTACCTCCAGCAAAACCTTCGAAGAGTTTTTGAAACTATCTACTCATTCGAATTGATTTCTCGAGCAATTTACATGTTGTTTTGAGATCGACACACGATCCCACAAACAATCCTAACGCTGCTCCGAGATTGACACACGATCTCCGCCAAACAGCAACTGATGCTCTTGGAATCGACGCACGATCTCACGGCGAACCTGGGATGCTCTGATACCAATTGTTGTGCGCAGGACAACAACATCAATCTGAGAAATTCGCTAACTAGAGACAGATACAGCCGGAGATGTACCCAACACAACAAAAACAGAGAACACATTGGAGAAAGCAATCAACACAGTATTTAACGAGGTTCGGTAACATGCCTACGTCCTCGAGGCAAGGGAGAGAAAGATTTTATTGATTCAGCAATCAATACAAACTAATACAGAGAGATACTTGAGGGAACTTTCAGGGATACAATACATGCAGGCTCTAGCCCTTATTTATAGCCACAGAGTCCTTAAGTTTTAGGAAACCCCAGTTGGATTCGATCCCAAACAAAAAAGGAATCTGAATCCTTAAAGGACTGTACAAAACACGTCTGTCAGTCGACCAACGGTCGATCGATCCATGCCACGGTTGACCGCGCCGGTCGACCGTCTCCAACCGAGACTTGGCTCCTTTCAGTCGATCGACCAGGCGGTCGACCGCTTCCATGCAACGGTCGATCGGGCGGTCGACCGTTCTGCGTTTGTGCACCTCGTGCACACCGGTCGACCAGGCAGTCGACCGGCAGCCTGCTGCACGCGCCATTTCTCGCTCCTTGTCTTCCGATCCGATCTCTGTGCTATCTTCCTCTATCTCATCTATCTCCTATCTCCCTACACCACCAAGATCCAACGACTATAACGAAATGGACACTCCCGTTTTCGCTGCAACTTGTCCCGAGTGTACTGTATCAGCTCCAGAAATTGAGTCTGCATCAATTCTCTCCTTTTATATTCAACCTTTTCTCATGGTCGAAGCTCAAAAATCTCTTCACCAGCGTCCATATCCCTCCCATGAAGCTTCCTCCATGGGCAGGTTCTTTCCACTTGACCAGTACCTACGTGACACCCTTTCCCTCCCTGTTCACCATTCTTCTTTCAATGATGAGTTCAGGCTCCAGAATTTGCTCAACAGAGTCAGGGGTACCTGATGTTGCACCTACATTGCCCTTTCCAGCTTCTTCTTCAGTTCAGACGTGGAAACACATGGTGGATTCGGGCCTTCTCTGGCAGCTTAGGCTTGTACTCCACTGGGCCTACCCTCTGCAATACCTTGTAGGGTCCGTAAAAGAGAGGAGAGAGCTTTGAGCCCTTCTTCCTCCCATTGAGACTTGCATATATGATTGCAGCCTCAGATACACACAATCCCCTTCAATAAACTCTCTCTCCCCCCTCTTGGTTCTCTTTCTATTAACCATTTTGTAATATCTCTAGTTAGTAATACTGTATTTTAATTTTCTAAATATTCATTTTTGCTATAAATTTTATTTATTTCTTTATCAATATTAATTTACTTGGTTTATGATTATTTCATATTAAGTAGACTAATTGTTTTGAAATATTAAGTGTTAATTTAACTTTATTTATTATTAGTATTATTACTTTTACCATAATTATTGTTGTTTGTATTTATCAGTAGAGATTGTTATTATCATTACTACATTATGATTATTATTATTTTTTATTAATTTTATTAGAGTTATTGTTATTAATACTATTAATTTTATTTTCGTTATTATCAGTGTTATTGTTATCATTATAAATATTATTGTTGTTATTGTTATTGTTAATTACTACTAATAATATTGTTGTTATTATTATTAATTATTGTTATGTCATGTATAAATATAGTTGTTGTTGTTATTAATATAATTGTTATTTATTATTATTAGTAGTAGTATTCCTATTTTTTTCCTTGTTTTCCCTATTCCCTTAGCCCATTGAGACACTTAACCCATTCGCCCACTCTCATAACCCAAAACTCATTCTCTCCTCTATATACAATCACTTATGCCCAACACAAGACCCACTATCCTAAATCCTAACTTATTCCCTATATAATCTCAACTTAACCCTAATTTTCATCATATCCTCCTTCCTCTGCTTACTGCCGCCACCAACACCCCCTTGACAGTGCTTCCTTTTCCTCCATCTACACCACCGCACCATCTTCACCCCTCAGGCCATCGTACTCCCTTCGCCAGAGCGCCGTGCACGTCACCAAGCACCTCCCGCAACTCCAGCTCCACCATCACGCCTGCCCATCGAGATCCACCCTTAGATCCACCTCCATACCAAGTCGGCGCACCCTCTCCGTTTGTTGTACGCTACCCACGACAACTGACAGTCCCTCCACTGAGCATGGTTACAAGTACTCCCTTTGGCTGCTTTCTTCATAGCCGCAATGTCCCCCCCAGCACTCATCTATAACGCACCACACCCTCCAGCGAGAGCCCCTGACATCCCCACCTCCGAGATCCCTTCTCTGCTCCTCCTTCTAACAACAACCCGAACTCCAATCCCTCTCCTCCATGGTGCAAGCACCTCCCTCTTTAAGAGAGCATCCACGACAGCTCTTCTCTCCGGTGAGCTCCATGAGCACATCTGCGGTACCCTGATCTCCTCCACGAGCACCTCGGAACCACTCCGCGGTATCCCGATCTTCTCTGCGGGCACTCTGGTGAACCGTCGACATTCTCCGTGCCCTTCGCCATCACTACTGGCGAACCCCGGAGCCCCCCCAACCCCCTCACTGCTTGAGTTCCCTCTCCTTTATGAATATGTATGTGTAACTATGTTTTATTTCAATCTAACTCTCTCCTTTTATGAATAGGTATGCGTAACTATGTTTTATTTAATCTAACTCTCCTTGTGTGTGTCTCTGTGTGTATTGTTTTATTTATATATGCATATTTGCAAATTGTCAGTGTGTTTATATTGTGTTGCATGAGCTTATGCGTGCATGGTGTGTGTTAATGTGCGCGCGTGCTTGTGTTTGTTTGTGAGGGGTTGTAGTTGTAGGTATTTGTGTTATTGTGTATTAATGTGTGAGTGTCGGTGTATGTTTGAATGTATGTATGATAATGTGTGTGTGAGTTTATTAATGTGCATGTATGATTAAAATTGTGAGAGTGTGTGGATGTGTGTGTGTACACACACACACACAGAAATATGTATATCAGCTGACAGCTGAGAGTCTCTCTCAGCCCGCGGTGACGTGGCACATTATTTGTCACACCAATAAGTTGCGACCCGCTTATAGGAATAAGTTAAATTACTAATGCCCCTTGGTAAAAGGTACTTGTCCTGTTATTGTTTATTATTATTTTTTCTCCTATTTCTTTTTTGCTCGTTGTCAGATTTAGGTTTTTCTTTTCCTACCATAAAGTTTTTTTTCTGAAAATAGCGGTTTCTGGATTATGTTTTTCTCCTTTTTTATTTTAATGTCGAAGGCAGAGCAGAACACTTCCCTTGCTAATTCTGATCGCCGTCGTAAGCGATCTCTATCTCCCGACCTAAATATGAACCATATATCATCTGGTTTAACTTTCTCTCAGAATATTGAAAGTATTGAAGGGTTGAGATCTTTGGATGCTGATCAAGAGGTTTTTATTTTATCTTTTTTTCCGCAATTTCTTACATGTAAAAGATTTTGTGTAGCTTATATGGAACTGCGACCAAGATTTCATTTTACAGAATAATATAATCACTTTTACTAAAGTCTTTTTCAAAAATAATTTCACAGTTTTGTTAAATGCGATCTTAGTCGCACTTATTTAATTTAATACACTAAAGTATAAGAATTATGACCACGGTCACAGTATGTATTAAAAACATCTTCCAGTTGTCAAAGCTAGCTTTATAACTGCGACCTTAGTCGCAGTCCTATTTTTCATAGTTCAGACGTGAGTTTTTCAATTATATCTATTTTATACACGAAATTTTACGAACTGCGACTTAAGGTCGTAGTATATACTAATGACAAATTTTCACAGTTATTATTCATCTTTTTTAAAAACTGGTCATACGGCGAACTGCAACTACGGTCGCAGTCTTTTATTCAGAAGTTATAGATTTTTTTACATCTGCGACCTTGGACACAATTTTATTTATTATAGTTTAGACGTGTGATTTTCAATTATTTATTTTTATTTAGTTCAACAATTTGTTTTGTAAGACCTAATTCACATGGAGAAATGTCTGGAAGCTCACTTATTTTTTAGGGAAACAATTTTCCACGGATGACGAAGTATACAACTTCTACAATTCTTATACAAGAAATAGAGGTTTTGGCGTGAGAAAAAAAGGAATAGATAAGTCACGGAGGCCTCCTCATGAAGTTATTTACAGAAAATTTTATTGTAATAAGGAGGGTATGAAGAAGTTGTGTGACAAAAGACAAGATGGGCTTACAGTCAACCGTCGAATCGACACTAGAGTTGCGTGTTCTGCTGAGATGTATGCGCGTCTTCATTTATTATTAGACCAAAGATCTTGGGTTGTCACCAAGTTTGTTGATTCTCATTCACATGAATTATCAAGCCCGCATAAAGTTCATCACCTTTACTCTCACCAGACACATCGATCAAAGATTAGCAGAAGCATTATGAGCAATTTGATTGATGAAGGAATTCGCCCTTCAAATATTTTTCGTGTTATTAATGTAATGAACCACGGAGAAGGTTGTGAAGAAGTAAGCCCGTAACAAGTTATTGATTTTACTCGTCACCGTAGAAATAACATTGGGCATGAGTTTATTTCGATCATCAAATATTTTCAAGAAAAAGTCGAGTCCGATCCAGATTTTTTCTTGCCAGTGAAGTTGATAATGCAGGCACACTTAGAAGTATTTTTTTGGGCTAATGGAAGAGAAATTTTCTCGTATTTGAGTTTTTGTGATGTGATTGTATTTGATACAACATACATGACTAATCACTTAAATCTGCCATTTGCTCCGTTCACTGGAGTGAATTATCATCGGCAGTCAATTTTGTTTGGTTGTGTATTGCTTGCGGATGAGCAAAGGGATACATTTGTTTGGCTATTCAATAAATGGCTCAAATGCATGCACCGAGTTGCACCAAAAGTGATTATTACTACTCAGGATGCTAAGATCGGTGATGCCATCAAGATGGTTTTTCCAACTACTCGGCACCGGTACTGTTTTTAGCATGTACGAAAACATATTACCGAGCAACAATCCCGCAGACGAACAAGTATGGGAAAGATTTTGTCTCTGATTTCTATCTTTGGTACACCTCCCGTGATATAAGTACATGCGAGGAACAATGAAGATTAATGAAGAAAAAATATCATATAGAAGAAGAAGACAGTTGGTTGTTAAAGATGTACAGATTGCGTGGACACTGGGTTAATACTTATCTTAAAGATATTTTCTGTACTGAAATGATAATTAGTCAGAGGTCTGAGAGTATTAATTCCCTCTTTGATGATTTTGTGAATGCAAATACAAAACTAGTTTAGTTAGTCCGCCAATACGATAAAGTTGTCGCTGCCCGTTGTAGTTCTGAATCTCAATAAGACTTTCGGGTTTGAATTCTGTGCCCAATTGTATATCGAATGCATATGAGATTCAAGTTTCAAAGTTGTATACCACGAAGATTTTTTTTCAGTTGTTCCAAAAGGAATGGGCAGTTGTAATGACACTCTTTTCAGAAGAGTCGGAACACGATGGAGCTGGAGCCAAATATTTGGTTGGTGAATTTTCAGAATCAAAAGACACTTAAGAAAAGGTCAATTATGAAAATTCTGCTGAACTTAATGTGTCTTGTACTTGCACATTGTTAAAAACAGAGAGTATCCTTTGTAGACATATTCTGTGCATTTTGTGGCGCAATCACGTTACACATACACTAGAATCCTGTATACTGCAGAGATGGAGGTTGGATGCGCGTTACAAAAATGTTGCAATTGAAAATGATATTAGACCTTTTCTCAATCAAGGCACTCGAGGGACGGCTAGACTGTAGACACTGCGTTCCAAATTAATGCCATTCTTGAAATGGTGGCCGGTTTGGATATCCATCTTTCAAAATTGGACGCTTTTTTGGAAAAATTTGCTGCGAAAACCAGTAATGAATACAAATTCAGGTCTGTCTATTATCAATCATCATAGTTTGAAACAAATATTGGTTCCAGTGAATCCGTCGTTGTTCTGCGATATGGTGAAGAACTATATGCGATCCAACTGGTCCTATACCAATTAAGGGGAGGCCTAAAGGTGCATCCAGACTTAAGTCTGATTTGAAGATTCTATATCATAGAAGAAAATGAAGCATCAAAAGTGTGAAAACTGTCAACAGCTGGGCCATTATAGGACTGGTTGTCTATTATTGGTATGAAATTAAACCTGTAAATAATTTAATTTAAAGTTTGATGTTTCAAATACTTACGTTTATTTTTTGCTTGTAAAGTAAGTAGTTTCATGTTGCAGCTACTTGTAACGAATAAAGTTTTTATTTTTACATCTTCAGGCATCATCTACGACCATGGTCGCATTGTTAAAAAAAGAGAAGTTTCGTTGTACTGCGACCTGGGTCGCATGTACTTTTTTGTTGCTTTTCAAGTGTTTTCCATCTATTGTTCTATTTGTAAGATGTTGTAATTTAAAAATCTACCGTAACAATGTTGCCATATATGTTGTACTTTAATTCATTGAACATAGACTGCGACCAGTGTCACAGTTCATATATGACTATTTGACAGCGACCTTGGTCGCAATTAGCAGTTTTACAATGAGGAGTGTATTTTCAAAACTGCGGCCTGAGTCACAGTTTATCTTTCACGGAAAAATTGTTGTTGCTTTTCAAGTGTTCCCCGTCTCTTATTATATTATAAGATGTACTTTATAATAATATTTGAATACAGTTAAAATATTACTTTAAAAATCTACTGCGACAATGTTGGCGTATATGTTGTATTTTAATTCATTGAATACAGACTGCGACCAGGGTCGCAGTTCATATTTGACTATATTTAACACGACTTTTTCGCAGTCTATAACAATTATAGAATGAGCAGTGTATTTTCATAATTGCGACCAGAGTCGCAGTACAAATTTTACGAGAAAGTTGGATTGTTTAATTCTTAAGTTCTGAATGAAATATTACAGTAAGTTTTTTAATTATGTTACCAGTTTAATATGCTAAGATATGGTTATAATTAAATTGTATATTGTGAGAGTATAACATTTTCAATTTTACACTGCGACCAAGGTCGCAGTTTAGAATATATTCTTAAATTAGTCATTTATTTATCTTCAGTCGCTGATATTATTTATTTTATGACTGCGACATTAGTCGCAGTGTGTCCCATTTTATTTAATTTTAACATTTTTGTGACTTAGACATTAGATCACATTGTTGATATGTAAGTTTGACATAACCCATTAAAATTTGTCACCGTAGTTCCATGTTTCAATAAACATAAGAATTAAATTAGTGAAAAAGTGCCACAAGTAAAACTAAATTATAAAAAAAAATTATAATTAACACAATTAACATTTACAAAAAAGACTAAAATTTCCCAAAACAAAATACATATTTAAAAGTACTAATCTAGTTGTCCTCGTCATCACCATCATTATCAGATTCCTCATCCGTATTATGATAGTGTTCGTCTTTCGTATCGCTTTCCTCCTCTTCATCCTCATTACTGCCACTCTCCTGCTCGCTTTTTTCCCTCTTCACAGTGGTATTTCATATCATCTATGAACTCTCAGAATGGGTCGTCTGTATCAAGCTCATCCTCTGACCCGTAGCGAGGGAACGTGTCAGAACTATACATCCAATCATCATTAGATGAATGATTTCTTTATGGTGAAGATGGTGGAGAAGACATTTTTGAATCTTTTTCAGAAAATTGAAAGAGATGAATTTCAGAAATGTAATTTAGTCTGTTTGTTATCCTCAAATGGACACCCTTAATATATAAATATTTAGGAATTCCAAAAGGTTTATGCTCTCAAACGACGTAAACATGGCCTAAATTTATTATCTGCCTTTTTTCAAAAAGTGTATACTTTCCAGGTGATTGTTCAGTTTTCGAAAACAGGTTAAAAGTTAATATATTTTGAGATGCAGTTATTTTTTTACTTTGAATATGGCAAGATAATTATTATTTTAGTTTCTTACGGTAGAAAAAGACAGGGACGATCATGTTTACTTTTCGTTAAATTAATTATTTTAATAAAATTTAAAACATATATCGTTATATATATAAAAACTTTGCAGTTCTCAATTGGGCAATGCGACCATAGTCGGAGTGCGATCTGGAATATGATTCATTAATTGTGACCGCGATCGCTGTCTCTATTACATTAATTGAATGCTAATAAATAAATACATTATTTACAGACGAATTTATGCATACTGCGACAAATGTCGCATTATAAGCAGTCGATGCAATCTCCCAGTTCATGATTGCCACTTTGATCGCAGTACAAAATCTGAACTCATTATTTATTTTTTAATATCACTGCGACCTAAGTAACATACAGTCTGTTATATCTATAGAATCGAAATAAGGAAATCTCAGTAAATTGTATAACAAATGAATAAAAATGTATACAAATTACATTAATAAAGCCAACAGACCTGCTTTACAAATAGGATATATTTATATTAAAAAATGATGTATATGAATGAATTAACAATATTGTAACTAAAAAATTAAGTCAATTTTCAATCTTCAAATACTATCCTTCTTATAAATTTTGTTTCTTCATCCTAACTTTTCTCTTTGTCTGTGAGTAACATGTATGCAAGCTCGCTTCTTAATCTCTGTACAGTGAATGCCGTTACAGTATTAATTGTTGATGGAGTATCAAATGTTATACTTTCAATGTACTTGCATACATATACAGCACAATCAACATTGAAAATTGTACATGGAAAAAATTATATGAGATTAGATTTTTGTACTCAAAATAAGCAGAAAATATGTTAGGTAAATAAGAAAATAAACATGTTTGCTTGTTGGGGACATCTTGTATATTATATATATATATATATATTTTTCATCATTTTATTGGAATCAATTTTAAAAATCTCTAATAACCTTTCTTTCTTCAATGTCAATAGAAAAAATATCAATATTAATCAAATTAAATGCAAATATTCAGTAATTATAAGATTAAAATTAACTCACCATTGTTCTTGTATTTGTTTGATAAAGTTTTAATATATTACTTGTTTTTTCAGTAGGACCAAAGAATTGTAAAAAATCCACTCTTGTGTTTGGCAATCAAATACCAACAAGATCCAGTGAAATTCAGCTTCCTTGGTACTGTGTTTATGATTGATCGGGAAGAACATGTACTGCACATCAGTTGTCCAGTTTTTCAATAACTGCTTGATGAAATAATCTTCCAGATCTCTATTTTTAGATACAACACCGTGCTGTAAAAACAAAAATAAATTCAAACATTTTTATATTTAATATTTAAATTCAATCAAAATATCAGATATGACATGAAAATCAGATCTGTTACCAAGATTGCAAGTCTCTAGGCCTGGGTCTCAGTAAATATTCAACCAGGTATATTTTTATTGATAATCTTGTAGCAGTTTGATTGATTCTACCAAGAAAACAGACTGCGATCAAGGTCGCTATGTTGTTATTGTTAATTATATTTTTGGCTGCGATCTTGATCGCATTCATCAGTATTCATGCTTAAATTTCTAGGATTACTTAGCAACTGCGACTGCGACCAAGGTCGCAACCATCATTATATTCAACTTCATTTTTTATGACCATAATTGCGACCAAGGTCGCAACAAGCATTATTCAGCTTCATTTTTTAGGATTAATTAATAAACTCGACAACGACCAAGGTCGCAGTAAATTTATTATGCCTTATCAGCCATAAATGCGGCTAGTAGAATTTTTAACTATAAAAACTATAATTTACTACATTAAGTAAAAAATTGATGTTTTAACTAACTATAAAGGAGAAGATATATGTTTACCCAAGCTTCGCTTCGAAAGAATAAACATTTTAATCCTCCTCTCTTCTCTAGATGCTTTATGTAAAAATGAATGATATTGGCATCTAAATCTCTAATGAATATCAGGTCCTCTATGTCATTTTTTGCAACCATAATTCCGTTATCAGGATTCTGATATGCAATAGCACTGAAAGAAAACAAAAAGGTATTAATAATTAATTTCTTCTAATATAAATATCTTATATTTTTGATGTAGTTTTGAATAAAATGAATAAAATTACTAGGCTTTGTCTAAGAAATTTTTGATGAGGGCTTGTTGATCTGGTTGCAAAATTTTGCATGCAGTAGTTTCAGTCAATTCCCTAATTTTTGGCTGAATGTTTGCAATTTGTACCTTGTCGAAACCAAGGGCTGGAAGAGGATCTTCAATAATTTTCTTTTTTATTTTTGGATAAACTAAATCGGAGTCATCGCGATCTCTCAGTGCGTTTGCGTTCTTTGACTCTCCTTTCTATCGTTCCTTTAGAGTAATCCAAAACTTTTCATTTTAATTCTTGCTTATGAGCCGAAGTATGTTCTTGATTTTTTTTTTCAGAAGTTTTGTCTTTTTGGATTTCAAGTATCTGCTGAGTTAAATTTAAAGTAAAAGTGAAAAAAATCTTTCCCAGCAATACTTAAAATTCAGAACGTTTGAAATTCTCGCCTTCCTTTTTCTTCTCCTCTTTTCGTCCAGCTTCTCCATCTGCTCCCTCATCCTTTTCTGCTTCTTCTTCTCTTCCTTCTTCCGCCCTCTCCCTTCTTCTTTCATCATCTCCTTCTCCTTCTCTTCCTGCTCTTTCTTCCTCTTCTCCTTTAGAATTTTACGATTTTTCTCCTCCTCCGCCTGCAACTGCCTTTTTTTCCTTCCTCCTCTTCTCCTTCTCCTTCTCCTCCTCTTCCTTTCTCCTCATATCCTCCTCCTCTGCAGCAGTGGCTGCTCTCAGCAGCTCTTCTTCTTCTTCTTTCACTTTTAATTTCCTTTGATGCTTTTTAAATTCTCTCTTCTCTCTTCTTTCTCTTCTTTTTTTTAATTCAGCCTTGAGAGTTTTCTCAGTCTTTATTTTTTCAATTTTCCTTTCTAGCTCATAAACATATGCTCTTAAGTACTGATTTTCATTCCTCAAAGTTTTTATTTCTTCAGCTTGTTCATCCCGTGGTGCTGGTAAATAACTTACAATAGTTGGTTCTTGTTCACGCGTTGATTCCTCAACTATTTCGACAGGCTCTGTTTCCGCCGGAATGTTAGCTTCAATATTTATATCTTCTTGTTTTTCTTCATCATCTTCTTCTTCATCTTCAACAGGAAGGCCAATCATATTTTTTTCATCATTTGAAATGTTGGTCATTCGATAAAAAATCTGAAAAATAATATAAATTGCGATGTTAGACAAATAACAGTTGAAATATATCGCAACAAAATGAAACTTGTACTAGAATCTCTATCAAGGAAACTGCGATTTATGTCGTAGTCATAAACCTTAACACAGCAAAATAAATCAGTACTGTGATCATAGTTGCAGTACCAATCAGAAAATAAAATAACTGCGACCATGGTCGCACTTTACTTATAACGAGTTATAAGGGAACTGCGACAATGGTCGCACTCCATTTAAATATATAAAAAATATTGAACAGTTTATGGTTGCTAACTATTAAAAACTAACCATATTTGCTTGAACATCATTAAGATCAATTTCAGCTAGGGCTCTGCTAATGTTTTAGAGTCCCATCTTACTGCCCGTGGGGTTTTTATCCTCCCAACCAGACCTCGGCTCAAAAATAGCAACATTTTCACATAGTCAATACTGCAAAATGTATTATTAAATTAGTTTATATAAATATTGTCAGTATATAAGCAAATTTCAACAACGTGTACCAACTATGATATTCATACTTACAATAATTTGCTCGGAGCATCCTTGCAGCTCAAATGTGGTGTGCCTGAAGATGTCCATTGACTCAATCAGGAATTGCCAAATAGTTTTAGCCCAGCATATGGTATTTAGAAGCTGAATATCGACAATCTGTTCCACTATATACCATGACACCGTGCATTTATTGTCAAAAAAGAATAGAGTGACCGATATATACAGGATAATTATTGTTGTAAAGTCTTGAGTTGCAAGTCTTTTTCTGTCTCTTATAATTTTATTTAAAGTCACTTGCTGCTCAAGCTGTTCATTCTTGATCACATCTAATTCAGTCCTCCTTCTTTTCTTAACCAGAAGATCATCCAAAGGTTCTACAATTGATACTTTCGTGATCTTCTTTATATTAGAAAAATAATATTTATAACCCCCTGTCATTCATTTTACAGGTCTTATTGATAATAAAATCGGCCCCATTGATAGGTAGACCAAAAGTAAGAGCAACATCCTCTATTATTAACTCGATTTGTTTGCTCCCAATTAGAAAGGTCCTTTTATCCCTATCATACTGGTCTACAATTTTTAGCACACTTATATTTGATTTTAGGCCTTTTTCAGCATCAAACTCCTCATTGTAGAAGGCCATGAAAATTGGACCAAACGGAGTTTCCTTCATTGCATTGACAAAATCTACCTAAATGTGCTTTTTGAATTTTCTTATGAATTCACACATAGGCTTTAGGCTCGATCTCATAGGACGAACCTTCAGTTTTTGCTTACCTATAGATGCAGAAACATTAATAATATTAGTATAAAAAATCAAGGTCGCAATACTTTTAAATACAATTTTAAAAAATAAAATACTGCGACCTTGGTCGCAACGGTCTTTAATAAATTATAAAACACTCCGACCAAGATCGTACTGATATATTACACTGCGACAGTGATCTCAATTTCATAATTAAATCAAATAATTAACCAATGAGGTCCTTTGTTTCTTCATACTGCGACCGCGGTCGCAGTGTCCATTTAAGTTAACTTAGCAGAACATATAACACTGTCACCAAGGTCGCACTGTTATATTAAATTACGACAGAGGTCGCAATTTTCTAATTAACACAAATATTTTACTATGAAGGGACCTTTGTTTCTTCATACTGCAACAAGGGTCGCAGTATCATATAAGGTTAACTTATTAGAACAGACTGCAACCAGATCCCCAATAATGAGAAAACATACGGTAACACTGCGACATCAGTCGCAGAATTTTAAAAAAATAATCTTAAAACAATGGACGTTAATAATTTAAAAAATATTTATCTTTCTGCAATGAAGGTCGCATAAACCTGAGACGCTAATACAAATAACTGTGACCCGAGTCGACAAAAAATGGAATTAAAAAAAACTTTTGACCTTGGTCGCTGTGTTTTATAAAATATAAAATTTTAAAAAAAATAAATCTCTAATAAAATCTTTAATTCCTATTTTTTTTCATCTTAAACTGTGACTTGGATTAAATATTCTTACTTTGATTAAATCAAAAAAGCGACTCTTTCTATCTAATTTGCGACCATGATCGCAAGCTTTTAAAAAAAAATAAACTAATTTATTTTTAAAAACCAGTATTCTTGAAAATTTTAAGGGAAAAAAAGAAATTTCTCGATAAAATTCAATCATCAAACACTTTTAATTGAAGTTAAATTAAAATATGGAATTTTTTGTTAAAAAAAAATAAGAAAGGGAATCAAAACTGAAAAATAAAACTATGAAAGGTACAGAACATAAAAAAAATTTTCTAGGTTTCCCCTTTATCTTTTCCGCGAATGATTTTTTGGGCGCCATCTTGATCAGATCTTTTTTTTAAAAAAACAAAATTTTGATCAAAAAAAATCGAAAAATTGGCAGAGAAAAAAACACTAAACTTTTCAGATTGATGAACTGAAATTTCAGATATGTAATTATTTTTCAAAGGAAAGGTTTTACATACAGTAAAAAGTTGTGAATGAGGGTAATTTCGTCAATGCGATTGTTGAAGTGACTGATACTTACTCGGGCGGAATTTTTTGGTTTTTGTCCGCCAAAATTAATGACCAATTCGTGGCTATTATTTTGCCATGTCCCGCCGGCTGAGAAACTCTCTCAGCTGGCGGCTGAGGTACAGTAACCCCATATATATATATATATATATATATATATATATATATATATATATATATATATATATATATATATATATATACACACACACATAGGGGTTACTGTACCTCAGCCTGCAGGCTGAGATAGTTTCTCAGCCGGCAGGACGTGGCTGAATATATGCCACATCGGCCGCAGTGTGTTGGCGCCAAAAAAATCAAAAAAATCCCGCCTAAACAATCGTGAAACAAATTGACCAAAATACCCCTTTTTTAATTCTAAACTGGAATAAAGTCATGAACAAACAAAATTTCAGTTGAATATATATACAGTTATAAAATTCGTAATTTTAATACATCGAAAAATATAATTAAAAAAATTGGATCAATATAATGTAAAATAAGCAGAAGCATTGAAAATTAAAAAACATGCCATGGTCGCAGACTTAATACAATATAACAACTGCGACACAGTCGCAGTCACTAATCGCACTCATAGATAACAAAACGTTTTTATGCGACCTAATACAATATAATTTCAATTTTATATGACAACTGCGACACAGTCGCAATCACTAGTCGCAGTCATTGTATAACAAAACTTCTTTATATAACGTCTGCGACCCTAGTCGCATTCTATCGTACAACAATGCGACCTCCTTCAGTACTGCGACCAAAGTCGCAATCTTCTTTCCTATGCCTTATGTAAAAGATTTTTAATATGCGACTAGGGTGGATTAGCCATGCGACCCTGAGATCAATTCGCGTATATCAAATCTTATAAAAATTACTATATTAATTACACTGAATTAAATGAAGTAATTAATATTCTTTCTACCGTGATACAACAACAGTCTAGAAAAAAGAGATGCACTAATGTTAATCTCGAGAAAGGAAAGATGTGCACCATACGTAATCTAAAGATATAGGCAAATAATTCTATAAAAAGTTAATTTGTACTTCAGATTCTCCCGCAATAAATCTTCAATTAAATATTTATTTTTTTTACCACTTCTTACCATACTAAACCATCACCTCTAACAATTATTATTACTATTCATGTTCTTCCACAAATATTCACCTTTATATAATGCTTGTTACTAATATATTATCTCATACCTAAAAACTATATTTTTGCTCTTCCTTTTCAATTTGATTTCAAAAACTTCCAAAAAAAAAATTCATTCTTGAATCATGTCTTCCCCATCTTCTTCCTCTGAACACTTAGATTTCAACTTCAATCGTTCCCCCACCGGTCCTTTGTCTTCAGGATATTTTAGTGAATCTGATACCAGTCTGGACTTCACTCCTTTTGACTATCTCACTACATCAAATAATGTATTAACTGATCCTCCTATTCATGATGATAATGAAGTTTTCATGTGGGTTAGTGAAGAAGACATTATTCCCCTGCCACTTGACGGAGACATGCTTGATGAAAGCATGTCCTCTGATGCTGTAGGCTCGCTTCCTAGCAACGGGTCAGACGAAGAGCTTGATAGAGACGATCCATTCTGGGAGTTCATCGGTGAAACAAAAGAAGATCAAAAACAGGAAGATGATGAGGAAATAAGTGATGAAGAGGAAGAGCAGAAGAATGAAGACGATGAATCTGCTTATGATGGGGATAATGACGAGGATTAAGATTTCCTGATCTTCTGATATTCAATTATATTTTGTCTTCTTTTAAAAGCTTTTAATTCTATTTTTTGTAAGGTCTCTTTCTCACTATATTAACTTATAAGCTTTTTTAATTACATATCCAAACTGCGACTGCTGCTCTTAAATACTGCGACCATAGTCGCAGTCCTACTACGATGCAATTTATGGTCGCAGTTAATCATTTATCAGTTCCCAATGCGACTATGGTCGCAATAATGTACTGTTTTGGAGTTCAAAGTAATTTAAAGTTATAGTGTATTAACTTTTAAACTGTTTTGGATAACTGAACAGTCGCCTAGGAAGTATACACAATTTTGGGAAAAGGTAGAAAATAAGTTTGGGAGATATTCACGTGGTTTGAGAGCTTAAACCCTTTGGAATTCCAGGATTAAAAATATATAAAGGGTCATCAACAAAGGATTACAAACATACTAAATTATTTTTGCTCAAACTCGTTACTCTCACTGTTCGGTCAATAGACTCAAAAAAATGTCTTCTCCACCGTCTTCACCGAAAGAAGCCAATCATCTAATGATGATTGGATATATAGTTCTGAAGATATGCCTCGCTACGGGTCAGAGGATGAGCTTGATACAGACGACCCGTTCTGGGAGTTCATTGATGAACCAAAATACAAACATGAAGAGGAAGAAAGCGAAGAGGAGAATGTCGCTGAAGAGGAGGAAAAGACGGAAAGCGATACAGAAGACGAAAGCATGACTCTTTACGACGATTCTGATTACGATGGTGATGACGAGGATTAGAAGTTTAAAAAATTGTATTTTGTATTTTTTTTTAAATATATATAAATCTGTTTTCTAAAGTTAATTGTGTGAATTACATTTTTTACTACTATGTCATGGTTGAAATGCTGTACAATTGTTACAAACCTTCATTTTAAATATTTTACGCTAAACGAATATACTGCGACCATGGACGCAGTTAATAATTATATTACTTCACCCGTATAAATTTTTAAAATGAAAGGTTGTGACTTTGGTCGCAGTTGCAGGACGCAGACTTAATAAATAAACTGCGACCTTGGTCGCAGTTGCTGGTCTTTAGTCTTAATCAACAACACTGCTACCTTGGTCGCAGTTGCTAACCGTAGTCTTAATAAAATACAATGCGACCTTGGTCGCAGTTGCTGGTTTTTGGACTTAATAAAATACACTGCAACCTTGGTCGCATTCGCTGGTCTTTATTTTTAATCAACAACAACACTGCGACCTTGGTCGCAGTTGCTGGCCGCAGTCTTAAAAAAATAATCTGCGACCTTCGTCGCAGCTGCTGCTGGTCTTTAGTGTTAATCAACAACAACATTGCGACGAGGTGACACGTCACCGCAGAAGTTTGTTAGTCGCAGTCTTTGGTCGCACTGTTGACCCTGGTCGCAGTTGTTTCTGTTTGCAATGTAGTCTTATGCGACCTTGGTCGCAGTGTCGTCTCTGATCCAAGTTGTTTTGTTTGTAATACATGACTGCGACCTACGTCGTAGTTTATTAAAAAACAAATATGATTTTTATTTATGTCCAGGCATTTATCTTCAGGCATGTGAAAATGATACAAAACGCTCTCTTATACAATAAGATTGAGTGTTACAATACAGCAGTACAAAGAAGACTAAACATCAAAAAGACGCTCTCTTATACAATAAGATTGAGTGTTACAATACAGCAGTACAAAGAAGACTAAACATCAAAAGAGCCCTTGTTGACTAAGAGCAGTGGTGTTATTGAGGTCTGGTGGCAGCAGAATCTCCGATTCCACCTGACCCTCCAAAGTGACGGATACGATCCTTCGTTGATGAACATCTCTTTCCACCAGAAGGTTATCCAGTGAGCATGAAATTTCCTCGATGTCACTTCTGGGGTAAGAGAGGAGGTTTTTGAGACCTCACAGGGTATGCTACCCACCATGACTTCTTCCCTTGTGGACGATGAGGTCTATGACTTCTTCCCTTGTGGACGAAATTGCTCTCGAAAGAAAACAGTCTAATTATGGGCTGTTAAAGGGAGAGTGAGACCTCACAAGGTATGCTACCCACCACTATATCCACCACATCCCCGCCGCCATACCCACTCTGACCATGCCATGCCAGCAAGCTTGACTGGTGCATCAAGTCCGAGGAGATCTTGGTGAGGGTTAAGTCCTCGTCAGGGATCGTGACTTCTTTTCTTGTAAACGACGAGGACCATGACTTCTTCCCTTGTGGACGATGAGGTCTATGACTTCTTCCCTTGTGGACGAACATCGATCAAGTTCGTCCATAGGTCATCTTCATCCATGGAGGCAGGCCCCTGTTAGAGACTCTGAAGAAGGCGGAAATTCTCAGAGCAATTGCTCTCAAAAAGAAAACAGTCTAATTATGGGCTGTTAAAGGGAGAGGGTGAGCCTTATTTATAGGCAGCCCATAATAACCATAATTAATGGATCATTAATCAGAACCGTCGGCTTTAATGGTCTCCAACCGCCAGCGCCGGTTTGGCATTAAAGACATTAACGCCTAAACCCAATGAAGAGCCGACGCGTAGACAACGTAGACTTGACGTTTTAAAGATCTCATAAAATCTTTATGACAGCCGCGTCTCTCGGAGTGACTCCAAGTCGCGTCCCCTCAGCAAACTTTTCATTTTTCATTTAGATTCAAAAAATGACTTAAACCAAAACAACACTTAATAAAACAACACTGCGACCTTGGTCGCTATGCATGTTAATATAAAGGAAACACTTACTTAACGTACTGCGACCTAAGTCGCAGTCCATGTAATGCAACCCTAGATTGCAGTTGCTGGCCATCTTTATCAATAACAAAACTGCGACCTAGGTCGCAATTAACCATGTACACTGCGACCAAAGTCTCTGACTAAGGTCGCAGTTTAAATGTACACAGCGACCAAAGTCTCTGACTAAGGTCGCATTTTAAATTAAACTATAAAGTAGAATTTTATCGCAGGCTGAAAAATTGATCTGAAAAGATTTTATATTTTCAGAAAAAATTTATCGCAGACTGAAAAGTAGAAACTAGATCTTTCAAAAAAGAGGTAAGGAAATAGGGCGAAAAGTAATTTATATACAATAACCTAAATCCATAAAGAGCGGCAAAAAAAAGGGGAAAAAATAATAATAAACAATAAGGAAAGTTATCGAAAAGGGGGTATTTGGTAATTTAACTTCTTCCTAAAAGCTGGCCGAAAGACAGTGAGGTAACAAATTGAGCCACGTCACCGCAGGCTGACAAAGTACTCTCAGCCCGCCCGCGCTGATATACATTTTTCTCATATACATACATGTGTACATGTATACATGTGTACATGTATACATATGTATACATATGTATGTATATACATATGTATGTATATACATATGTATGTATATACATATGTATATACATATATATATACATATATATATATATACATATACATATATATATATATATATATATACATATATATATATATATACATTATATATATATATACATATATATATATATATATATATATTATGTGGTTATGTGTGCATGTTGTGGTATGTGTATATATATAATATGTGTAAATAATCATGTATATATGTTTGTGTGGTGTATTCGTGTATGTACGGTTGCGTGCTACGGTGACACGGATTCACTCGCGAGATTCGGACCCGATCGGGATACGTAGTATTCGCTGTGAATCTGATGCACTGACAATTCGAAGAACGGATACGCTGTGGAGCCGATATACTGAAAATTAGTAGGGTGGTGAAACAGAAAAGCTTAGACATGTTGTTTTGTGAAATGCTGTTTGAAATTTGATGTGGTTCTCTTTATAGATAATCTTGACATAGTTTGACTTGCCAAAGGGTTTTCGGGCCGCGCTGGCTGCTCCTGTTTGGTGATTGGGTCGTTTGAAAATTCAACGGTCAATATACGCAAGCGATTTCTCATTCAAACATGCAAAGCTGGCTGAAAAAGTTTTATCTCGTTAATTAGCATGATCGAAAATGGGGACTAGATTTAGTGCGTTGAATCTAAATTCACCGTGCAGTGTGCATTGGGTGTGCAGTTGGTGGATTTGGATCATGATGAATAAGGATTTAATTTTCTCAAATTGAGACTGAGATAATAAAGTATATATCAATCTAACAACTGAATTCCTAACATTTGAAGTTTAACGCAAGACTCAATAATCTAACACCATTTTTCACTATTATACGAGCCAGCGGCGGCAAACAGCAGTCTCCAGCTGTCAGCAATCCTTATCCAGTCTCTACGCGTTCTGCTGACTCTCCACCAATAACGATACTGGGTGGCCAGTTGACCGTGGTTTGTTGGCACCCACAGCATGTGTCTACGATCCACCACACTTCTCTTTTGGTGTCCGCAGCCGGCTACTTATACCAAACGCCGGCCCCACATGCATGCACCTATAAAATGCACACGATAATCCCCATTCTCAGCCAAACAGGAGGAAAGAAGGAGAACTGACACTCACTAAAATAAGTAGAGTGAAAAGTGAAACATGTCTTCAACAACAACACTTCCAGTTCTCATGCTCTTCATGCTAATTTCCTCTACTCCCCTCCTCATATCCGCCGACACCTGCCACCCAAAAGACGAGCAGGCTCTCCTCGCCATCCCGGCCCACCTCGCCCCAACCCCTACTTCTCATCCTGGACCCCCTCCACCTCCTGCTGCGGCGGCACATGGAAGGTGTCGACTGCACCAACGGCCGCGTCACCGGCCTCAGCATCGTTCAAACCAACGTCTCCGGCACCATCCCGCTCGCCATCAGCGACCTCACTTTTCTCCACACCCTGGTTCTCAACCAACTTCCAAACTTAGTCGGCCCGATCCCTCACCAAATCAACCTGCTCACCAATCTCAGCTTCTTGACCATCAGCTCAACCGCCATCTCAGGCCCCATCCCTTCCGACCTTTTCTTCACCTTGTCGGAATTGACACAGCTCGATCTCTCCTTCAACAATCTCTACGGAAGAATCCCTCAATCCCTTGCCACCCTCAACAACCTCTTCTACATTGATCTCAGCGGCAACCAGTTCAGGGGGACTTTGCCGCCCAATTTCTTCACCAAGTCCCCTCAGCCCTACCTCCGCCTCGCGAACAACCAGCTGACGGGGCAGATCCCTGCTTACTTTGGCGACTTGGAGTTTATTGAGATTGACTTGTCGGGCAACCACTTCGTCGGCCACGCTTCCCTTCTCTTCGGCCGGTCAAGCCCACACAAAAGATTATCTTGTCGGGAAATCAGTTCCAATTTGATCTGAGCAAGGTGCAGTTTCCAGAAGCCATTCTGCTGACCTTGGATCTTAGCCACAACAAGATATACGGGAAAATTCCGAAACAGATTAGGCAACTGAAGAACCTCGAGTCGTTGAACCTTAGCTATAACAATCTTTGTGGTAAGATTCCCACTGGAGGGATGATGGCGAAGTTCAGTGCGTCTTCTTATCTCAACAACAAGTGCTTGTGTGGAACTCCGCTAGCCCATGCAAGTGAACTCCGCTAGCCCAATTATATAAGTAATTTGGTGAATGCACATTTCTTTTAAGTCAGGCTTTTAGTTATGAACTAGTTTATTGTGTGATGGTGGCTTACATGCCGCACCCAGACATCAACATGTATTTGGTTTGCAAGATGAATAAAGAGAAACATATTCCTCAAAGAATAATGGCATCAAAATGTATTTGGTTTGCGAAAATTAAACAGAAGTGGAATTTCTGGTCGGTTTAAAACCGACGTGGAAACGAAAAGACAACCGACATCTATTCCTGCGAAATTGTAAGTGGAAGGCAAAACCAACGTGAAATCCTTTTTTTTTTTTTTTTAAATCATAAAATAGCATCCCATAGCTCGACACCGTCTTCCTCCACGATGACATCTCCGATCGCTGTGGGGAGCTCGACACTTGAAGTACCCTGTGTTGTATTTCTACAAACACATGATCTGCATCACTCCAACTTCCTTCCCTCTCCATCTCCCATAACCACCTCCAACATCACCGCCCTGCAACCTACTCCACCAGCCAAATCCCAGTAAAGAGATACCTCAAAGATTTTTCATCCATGCCTCAGATATCTCAAAAGATTTTCATCTTGCGTCAACTTCATACGCAAAATTCAACATGAAATCCCATCAATTAATATTCAGTTCATACACACACACACACAAAAAAAAAAAAACATCTTAAAAGTGAGACAAGGGGGCTTCTTTTTTCATCAAAAAATTACAACAAGTGGAAAGAAGAGAAAAGGAAAATTTATATCGGAGGAAGGTAGAAGAAGAACTATAATAGCGCTTAATTTGCACCTTGAGATACAACAACCCAAGAAACAAATTAACAGAAAATAACAAACAAACAAAGAATTAATTTTACTCATCAGATTAGATCAGTAGTAGGGTATCCCCGGCGGTGGTGGAGACACATATTTCACTCTGATGACTGGTGGCAGCAGAATGTTGCCACCGCAATCTAGAGGCGGCGGCGTATGTGAGGTGGAATCTCCAGCCGGGGGAGGAGCTTACCACATCATTTCCTTCGGTGGTGGCGGTTGATGAAGGTGATGCTCTTCTGGCGCTGGCGGAGGAGACGAAGTCGTCGTTGCCGGTGGCCGAACAGACGAAGGTGTCGTTGTTGTTGTTCTGCTCGAAGCAGAGATTCCTCTGCTCAGAGCAGAGCTTTCACTGCAGCCCGTAGCTTTGCTCCAGATCACCATAGACACCGTCGAGCTCGTGGAGATCGCTGGAGATCGTCGAGATCTCCGTGGAGCTCGGATTTGAGACCTGATGGCAAATTTGAGACGGAGAGAGGCAGTGGGCGCGAGATTTGAATTTTTTTGAGAATTTGAGGGGAATGTTTTTTTTGGGGGGCAAAGACGTCGGTTTATTGTGATAACTGATGTATTAAGTTATTTTATTTAAAAAATGATTTTAGAGAATCGAGTATCCGCCACAGTTCAATTTTATAATCAATGTGTTAAGTCTTTTCATTTAAAAAAGACTGTGGAGAACCGAGTTTTTACATTGGTTCTTTAAAGAATTGAAGTTGTAAGTTTTTCAACATATTATAAAAATATCATCGCTTCTATTTTTAAGTTTCTACATCAGTTCTTTAAAGAAGTGGCGTCGTAAGTTTTCAACGTATAACAAAATTACTACCCCTCTATTTCACGTCATTGTGCTTTTAAAACTGACGTTAAATTTGCGATGTGAAAGCCCAATTCTATTACTAGTGAGTTGATGAGAGTTCTTAGAAGAAAATCTTTTTGCAGATAAAATTCTTGGGACAAAATTGGTTAATCTCTCCTATATAAAAGATGAAAGATGATGTCATCATAGACTCAGACTTGTCATGAAGGTGATTGCCAGGAGGAAGAAAGACAAAAAAAATAATTTCTGACTCTTTTGGATGTGGATTGAGAGAACTAGCGGATTTCTGTCTTTTTCAAAATCATATGAACTTTAGAGCCTGTCTGGATTGTATAAAGTTGCTGGAAAGTTGAGTTTTTTCCTGACTTTTGTGAGCCCCATGGGCTTTTCCATCTCAGGTTTGTTTGTTTTGAAGAAAAAAGATGGGGGGAAATTGGGTTTTTGGGGCTATCAGTTTTCCTTTCAAATTCAGAGTAAAACACTGAGAAATCTGACAGCCCAATTAAACAACTATTTTGGGGCGTTAGGATTACTCTCCACCTCTCCTTTCTGTTTCTTTTCTTCCACACCGCTCTCATCACTCTTCCCTTCTCTCGTCCTCTCCAGCTCAGAAATTTCTGAACTCATCGATCTCTGCCTCGATCTCTCACCGATCTCTTGCTAATCTCTCGTCGATCAAGGTTTGATCTCGCGCCACCTCAGCGCTCTCCTCTTCCACACAATACAACTTACTCTCTCGTCGATCTCTTGCGCCAGTTGTTCGGATTGATGAGAAATTGATGGGGCTTTTTGTGGGGTTGGACAATGATGTTCAACTGAGTCGTTGGATTGGAATCTATCTTCGTCTTTATCTCATTGGTTGTGAGTTTGATCCCTCTGAGGCTGTGGGGTTTTGATTTTTCTGTGGTAGTTGTCGTCTTGTGTTGTGTTATGCCTCCCTTTGGGTTCTCTTGTTCACTTTTTCTCATTATGTTGGTGCCTGCTGCCTTTCTGTTGGCGACCTTTTGTTGGAGGTTGTTATATATTTGGTGGGTTCTGTTGTTGTGCTTGCCTTTGAATTCTCTTATTCTATTTGTAAAATTGTGTTCTCTCCCTGTCTTCTATAGTTCTGCAATTTATCCATTGGATTTCTAACGACTGGTTGAGAAAAACTAGTCTTGGACTCCTTACTTGCTTGTTTGTTGCTGCAAAGTTTTGTTAGGGGGTAAGCTTACCCGGGGTTGATTTACCTGGGCTTGTCAGATTTTCGGGCTAATTTTCTGGGACTCCAAACAGGTCATGTTGAGAAAAACTCTAAGCCTCACAAAACTGTGTTGCTATCAGGCTCGACAAACAATCAGTATTCTAATTATTTTCTTATTGTTTAAAGTGTCCTTATAGCAGCCAAAATAATTCAAATTGCATATACCAGGAAATATTTCTAATTTGAGGAAATACAAATTTTAAAATTATAATTAATATTTTGTCTTCTAGATTGTTGGATATTTCTGTATTTCCTAAAGTTTCTAATAATTTTAGACAAAAAAAATTAAATTTTTAAACATGCAACAATTTGAACATGCAACAATCATTGAATAATTCTAATTCAGTAAAATCAACATAAATAAATAAATAATAGCAGAAAGGAAAAGTCTAACCTGTGAGGAGCAGTCGTGCAAACACTATCCTAGAAGGCAAAAAGCGAGCTCTATCGCTCGGACGTTGCAGCGACCGTCATCCACTAGAGGTAAAAGCCCTGAAACGGTCCATCACCCAACTCAAGCGTGAGTCTGGGTCTCTACTCAGATGAAGAACGGTCGCCCTATAAAGTAGAAGAAATGTTAAAACACAAATAGAACTCTTCGCGAAGAAAAGCTCAAGAGAGAGAGAGAGGAGAATGTTCAAATTTTATTGGCTTTAGAACTGAGGCCCTATTTATAAATTGAATAGCACCCTCAGTCCAACTTCTCTTCCTGAGTTAAAAATATCAAAACTCGTGTTGGGTTTATGTAATATCCCTAGTCTAAAATACTGTACTTTTATTTTTTTAAGTATTTATTTTGTTTTACTGGTTATGTTATTATTATTTGTTAGCTTGATTTTTAGTTATTATTGTTATTAAATATACAAATTATTTTAAGATGGTTTTGGCTTTATGAATTATTACCATTATTTTTATCAATAATTTTAATTACTTATTGCTATTAGTGCTATTATTATTAATATTGTTAGTGTTTATTAATTGTCATTAGTGTTACTATTATTATTTTTATTTATTATAATATTAGTATTAATATTAGTGGTAGTTGTTAAATTCTCATTACTATGGTTATTGTTACTATTATTATTTATTATTATTATTTTATGGTTAATTATTATGATTATTGTCATTTATTATTAGTGTTACTAATTAATATTAAATTACTTATTATGATTCTTATTTATTTGTTAGTTACTACTATTATTATTGTTATTGTTGTTAATGATTGTTATACATATTTGCATATTTTACCGCTTCCATACCATGCATATTGTATATAAAAATGTGATTTTTAATCCTTTTCTCTCTATTTTTGCAGGTCCACAACTTAAAAGAGAAAAAGCCCAAAATCTCTTTAATTAGCAATAATTAAAGAGATTTAATCCAAAGCCCAAAAGAGCCCAAGTTTGAATTCAGAATCAAAGGAGATCCACGCGCCAACTCAACGTTCTAGAAAGCCACGTGGCTAACAAACTTGTAACAACTTCACAACAGAAAGTTGTTAGCCAACCGTTTCCAAACGGCCGCGCTTTGTCGCGCGCGCGGCAGGATCTGGGCCGTTGAGCCCCGGATTTTTCTCCAACGATCTGGGCTCTAGAGGCTTCTCATTGAGGGCTATAAATAGAGGACCAGAGTCTGCATGAACATAACAGAGAAGAGAGAGAAGAAAATAGGGGAAATTCTTGTATTTTGTTATTCTCCTAAGTTTTTAGTCTTCATCTTCTTCCTCCTAGAGATTTTGACAAAGTGAGAGAGAGAGTGCTGTTTGAAAGCTTGTATCAAGAAAGTGACATTCTTGTAGGCAAGGATTTATCAAAAGAGCTCCATTCATCTCTTTGCAATCTCTAGTATGCTTTACTTTACTTTGTTTTAATTTCTTATTTTCATTCTAGTGTTATTTCATTTGCTTTAGTTCTATTGCTTTACATCATGAATAGTTGCTTTATTTCTAGTGTAATGGATAGCTAAATCTCTATTGCATGGCTAGCTAAGAACTTACCTAGCTAACTTCTATCTCTTTGGATGATGCTTATCCTTATACTTGCATTGTGATATTTCTTTTATTTACCAAGGAAGTAAAGTTGCTTTCCCTTGGCAATTGCTTGTTCATACTCCATATGACTCATGTGTGCCTCATTTAGAGCCTTGTCTAGAACAAGTGCCTTTGATGGAACATGGAGATGGATCACCTACATATGCTACTTGTAAGAACAACTTCTCTACTTCAAGCTAATTTGTTGTTATGTCTTGAATGTTTGAATGAATGTTGATTCTTCGAACTTAGCATCTTTGAGTACCTATCCTAGAGTTCATCATTGAACATCTATCTAGAGAGCCAATGAATTCATATGAGGCTTCAAGCTAAGAACAAGAGAACACTCATCTCCATAACGGTAAAACATTTGAACAAACAAGCAAGATATCCCTATTACCAATGAATCAACATGAGGCAATCAAGCATCACCATTGAGTTTAGCAAGTTAGCAATGAGGTAAAGTTATCTAGCCATGTACCTTCTCATATAAAGTTTTCTAACACTTTCTTTACTAGCTTTTCTTTCTTTGCAACACACTTCATCCAAGTTCTTTTGATTTCTTTTTCCATAATGCACAAATCTATCACTTCTTTTCATGTTGCTTCTTGCATTTGTATAAATACATAGAAGACATTTCGTTTTTTATTTCTTCACTCCATACCGTAACGCTTCTATCGCTAGCTCTCCCGGAGAATCGACCCGGTATAGCCATTGCTATAGCGGAGATTGGAAAGGGTATATTGATCTTTGAATACATTTGTGGAGTAAACAAGCACCAAGGTTAACTCTAAACCTTTCTTCTTTAATTGAATACTTATGTAATAACTCTACATTACTCTTTCCCAATCAAATTTTTGGCGCCGTTGCCGGGGAGAGCAACGGTTTTTGGTTAAAAGTGAAGAACTAAACGAATCTTCTTCTCTGTTACAGGTTACAGGTGAAGAAAACATGAAAATTTGCATTGCAGAATACATATAAGCGGCTCTGGGCCTCTGCTCTCGAAAGCAGAGACCAGTTGCCCTCTGACTTGCCTTGTTCCCACGGCAAAAGCCGCGGTTCTGCGGCAAGGAGGAGTTGACTACTGACCACTTTTCTACAGGGCTTGCTTCTCTGCAAAATACTGCTGCTGCAATACATAAAATCTTGTTTGCTTCACCTATTACCTGCTAATAATCAACAGTAAAAAAATTAGTTGAAAAGTTAAAAAATTGTTTAGACATTTGCATTCTAGGCACGTGTCTTTCAATTCCTTTACTTTTACTGTTGAAGAGTGCTGGAGGCAAGGTACGTAAGCATAGCATATAGACTAGGAATCACTCTTTGCTTGATTTAATTACGCTTTGAGTGAACCTTGTTTGTTATATTGTACACTTGCACAAATCAACTTTAAGGGCATAACCCATAAGAAAGATAAGGTGGGGATTTTATCACCCTTTCCTTAGCCCACAAATCATTTTCCCACGCACTCACAATCCTAAGCTTCTAATTAAAAATTGCTAGACGTTGGCCCTAGGGACATCCAGACTCACTTAGGAGATTATCCTAAGGGGGAAAAGTGTTGGAAAGTGACTTTTGTAAAATCAGTGTCTAGGAAAGGGGTTGAGGGCCGAAAGCCCGAAGGTTGCTGGTTACTTAATTAAGGAACGTCTCTGACGGAAAACCTCCCACCAACCTTGACCTTCCCTGACTGATTTGCTTATAGTCAAAGTCTATACCGAACCTCCTGTGGATGATCTAAAGTTAGGAGTCGTCTAGGTCCAGGAAACCTAGAAAGCTTGGATTGATTTTTTTTTCTTTTTTCTTGATTGTTATTTTTCCATTTTCCGCCTGTGTGAAAGGTGCACGTTGATTGTGTAATTGTATGCAAGAGTGGTATCGAGATCCGAATTCTGCCAGGCTTGTAAGAACTTCTACACTGCCACATACACCACCACTCGACACAATCATGACCACCAACGTTTCGTTGCAAGACAAGTTCTATCCGATTCGCACATCACTTCCATCGTGCATTCTCCTCCCAAACACAAATGGAAATAACTTTGAGTTGAAGCCCCAGTTCATAAACACACTTCCACGATTCCATGGCCTTGAATCTGAGGATGCGTACTTCTTCATCCGAGAGTTTGAAGAAGTATGCCTTATGATGAGAATTTCCCAGTTAACCGAGGATGCTGTCAGACTTAGGTTTATACCTTTTGCACTTAAGGATATCGCTAAGAAGTGGCTTTATAATCTCCCAGTTAGCTCAATTTCTTCTTGGGATGATTTCGTTAAGGTCTTTCTTAAAAAGTTTTATCCTATCCATAAGACAGCCCTTATGAGGAAGAATATAATGCAATTCAAACAAGAAGCCAATGAACCGTTTTGGAAGTATTTTGAGCGCTTCAAAGACCTAGTAGCCCTGTGTCCCCATCACGGTATAGAAAAATGGCGCCAGTGCCAGATTATCTATGATGGGCTTGATTATCAGACTAAGACGCTCCTTGAAACCATGTGTCAAGGAGAATTCTTAAAGAAGGATGAAGATCAGGGTTGGGATCTTTTTGAGACATTAGCTGAAAAGACAGTCCAGTGGGAATCATGTACTGAGAAACCTACACCCACAAATTCCAGAACTGGTTTACATTCCATAGGATCCTCATAGCTGCAGAAGCTAAGATCACACAGTTGATGAAGAGGATTAAGTTGCTAGAGTCCAGGGAAAACTCTGCTGTGAATTAGGTCAACCCATCACCTGTTGTTAATCCGGGTTGTACCTACTGCCATGATCTGAATCATCTGTTTGAGGAGTGTCCAGTTTATCAAACTCAAATGTTTCAGGAGAGTACGAATGCCGCGTACACCAGACCCGCTTACAATCCTTACTCCAAAACCTATAATCCGGAATGGCGAAACCATCCGAATTTCTCTTGGAGTCAGTCTGGCCCTGAGCAGCCGAGACAATCATTTCCACAACAATACCCTGCTTAGTCTCATTCACCGACTTACCACCAGAACCCACCAAATGTTCATTCATACCAGAGCCCACCCAGATTCCAGTCATATCAACATCCTGTGCCTTATCAAGCAAATTTTCAGCCCCAGTTTCAGCATCATCCACCACCCAATCCTTCAGACAAAAGAATTTCTGATTTGGAGAAAATGATAGAGACCTTATCTAAGAACCAAGCTTCAATGATGAACAATCAGCAGCAGGACATGAACAAATTGCAAATTCAAATAGGGCAGTTGGCTAACTCTTTGACTGAAAGACAAAAAGGAATGCTACCTAGCCAACCTGTGCCCAATCCCAAAGCCCATTTTCCTCTGCACAAAGTTGAAGACTTGGGACCCAGCCAATGCCAAGCCATTCAAATCCTTAGATCTGGAAAGCATGTAGATAACAAGGTTTCAAATCAGTCTCCCAAATCTGTGCCAATGCCACCACTTTCTGTTCCAATCCAGCCTTTGCAAGATAATCCTTCATCAAGCACAAAACCATCCACTTCCCAGTCTAAAGGAAAAGAGAAAGTTGATGAGCAAACATATAAGCCTGTTGTCCCATTCCCAAATAGGCTCACAAATCATAAGATGAATGCTCACATGGAGAAGATAAGAGAGATATTCAACCAAGTACAAATCAATGTCCCTCTCTTAGATGCTATTCAACAAGTCCCATCCTACGCCAAGTTTCTGAAAGAAATGTGTACTAAAAAGAGAAAAGCAAATGTCCCTAAAAAAGTCTTTTTGGCTTCCAACATAAGTGAACTGCTCAATGGTCCTATCCCTGTGAAGTACAAAGATCCAGGGAGCCCTACTATTTCTTGTATCATAGGGCAGACCACCATAAATAGGGCTTTGCTTGACTTGGGCGCGAGCATCAATCTTCTCCCCTTTTCCGTCTATCAGCAGTTAGGGTTAGGCAACCTTCGTCCTACCCAGATGACTATTCAATTGGCTGACTGCTCTGTAAAGATTCCCAAGGGGGAAATTACAGATGTTTTGATACGGGTCGGGGAATTTATTTACCCCGTGGACTTTGTTGTTCTTGAAACACAGCCCGTACAAAATCACAGAGCGCAAACACCTGTCATTCTCAGACGTCCTTTCTTAGCCACCGCGAACGCAATAATCAACTGCCGAAATGGATCAATGCGGTTAACGTTCGGAGATATGACGAAAGAGGTGAATGTCTTCCATCTGGGGAAGCAGCCAAGGGATGTGGACAATGATTCTTTTGAAGTTAACTTGATTGAGGGATTGACCAGTGAACATGTGGAGGAAATTGAGTATGAGTCTGAAGAGGAGTTTGTGTTGGAGTCGGATGACTTCAACCTGGATCAGATTGTTGGATCAAATGTTGAATGGACCACTAATTCCACACCTATTCTTCCCTTGCACCATGAGCAACCAGTTATAGATCCGGTACCTTCTTCTGAGCTTAAGGCTCTTCCCGATCATCTCAAGTACAAGTACTTGGATGAGAAGGAATCTTTTCCTGTAATCATCGCATCCAATCTTACTGAACAACAAGAAGAGGACCTTCTGACTGTGTTAAGGGAAAATAGAGAGGCCATTGGTTGGACCATGGCTGATATCAAGGGGATTAGTCCTGCCATTGTCCAACATAGGATTCACTTGACGAAAGATGCTAAGCCTAAATGAGACCCACAGCGTAGACTTAACCCTATTATGCAAGAAGCTGTTAGATCTGAGATATTGAAACTATTAGACAATGAGATTATCTATCTCATATCTGATAGTCAATGGGTAAGTCCAGTTCACGCTGTGCCTAAGAAAGCTGGATTTACTGTGGTGGAGAATGAGAATAAAGAATTGATACAAACACGTCTTCCAACGAAGATTCGAGTTTGTATTGATTATAGGAAGTTGAACACCGCCACACGTAAAGACCACTTTCCTCTTCCATTCATCGATCAAATGCTGGAGAGATTGGCGGGACACGAGTACTATTGTTTCCTGGATGGATATTCAGGATATAATCAGATCCCAATTGCTCCCGAGGACCAAGATAAGACTACCTTCACCTGTCCCTTTGGAACATTTGCTTACCGAAGGATGCCCTTCGGTCTTTGCAATGCTCCTGCAACGTTTCAACGTTGCATGTTGAGCCTCTTTTCGGACATGGTGGAGAAATTTTTAGAAATTTTTATGGATAATTTTTCGATCTATGGGGATTCCTTTGAGCAATGCTTGTACCATCTGAAGCTAGTTTTACAACGTTGTATGGAGAAAAACTTGACACTTAATTGGGAAAGTGTCATTTTATGGTCAAGCAAGGAATCGTACTTGGGCACAAGGTATCAAGAATAGGAATCGAGGTAGACAAGTCCAAAGTGGAAGTCGTAACGAAGCTCACTGAACCGACGTGCTTAAAAGACATTAGATCATTTTTAGGGCACGCCGGTTTCTATAGGCGATTTATTCAAGGGTTTAGCAATATTGCAAGACCCTTAACAAATCTCTTAGGAAAGGATGTACCCTTCATATTTGATGAGGAATGTCAAAAATCATGGAAGGAGCTTAAAAGTAGACTTGTCTCTGCACCGATCATATCTGCACCAGATTGGACCAAGCCTTTTGAGATTATGTGTGATGCCTCTGACTTTGCTATAGGCGCTGTTTTAGGATAGCGTATTGATAATAGGCAACACGTAATCTATTATGCTAGCAGAACGCTGAATGATGCCCAACTCAACTACACAACTACTGAAAAGGAATTTTTAGCGGTTATCTTTGCGTTGGAGAAATTTCGTCAATATCTGCTAGGGTCCAGAACTGTTATTTTCACTGATCACTCCGCCCTAAAATACTTGATGCAAAAGAAGGATGCTAAGGCAAGATTGATTCGATGGATACTTCTTTTGCAAGAGTTTGATTTGAAAATTAAAGATAAAAAGGGCGTTGAGAACGTGGTAGCAGATCATTTGTCGAGAATCCCAAATGCACCTAAAGAGAGAATACCGATTAATGATGATTTTCCTGACGAGCATATTTTTGAGATATGTGGAGAGCCCTGGTATGCTGATATAGTGAACTACCTTGCTACCATGCAAATACCTTCTCATTGGTCAGGACAAGAAAAACACCGTTTTCTGCGCCAAATGCGGTTCTTCTTTTGGGATGAACCGTATTTATTTAAATACTGTCCTGACCAAATCATACGTAGATGCCTTCCTGAGGATGAACATCAGAGCGTTTTGACATTCTGTCACAAGTTAGCTTGCGGTGGACATTTTGGTCCACGGAAAACTGCTGAGAAAGTGCTTCAGAGTGGATTCTACTGGCCCACTCTCTTTAAGGATGCATATAATTTCTGCAAGCTTTGTGACAAGTGTCAAATGACGGGTCGTATCACACAAAAAGACATGATGCCCCTCACACCCATCTTGGAAGTCGAAATTTTCGACCTCTGGGGCATCGATTTTATGGGACCCTTTCCTCTGTCCTACGGTAACCAATACATTTTGGTAGCTGTAGATTATGTTTCCAAGTGGGCTGAAGCAATTCCAACACGGACGAATGACAACCATGTTGTCATTAAGTTTTTAAGAGAAAACATCATCTCTCGCTTCGGAGCCCCCGTGCGATAATAAGCGATAATAGGAGTCATTTCTGCAATAGGGCTTTTGAAGCTTTGATGCGAAAATACTCTATTACTCACAAATTGTCCACGGCTTATCATCCTCAAACCAACGGGCAAGTTGAAGTCACGAATAGACAGATAAAACTCATTTTGGAGGAAACTATAGGACAGAACCGTAAGGATTGGTCCATCAAACTCACTGATGCCTTATGGGCATACAGGACCGCTTACAAGACTGTCCTCGGTATGTCTCCATATCGAGTTGTATTTGAGAAACCTTGTCACTTGCCTGTTGAATTAGAACACCGAGCTATGTGGGCTTTAAAGCAGCTGAACTTGGATTTGGATAAAGCCGGTGTTCTACGGAAGTTGCAGTTATCTGAGCTTGAAGAGCTGAGAAACGAGGTATACGACAACGCTCGGATCACGAAACACAGAACCAAGCTTTTTCACGATAAATCCATTCACCGAAAGGTTTTTGTCGTAGGACAAAAGGTTCTGTTATACAATTCAAGACTCCACCTTTTCCCTGGTAAATTGAGAACCAGGTAGTCAGGGCCATTCATTGTTCACAAAGTTTTTTCCCACGGTGCGATCGAGATTCTTGACCCAAATAATGGCAACATACTCACTGTGAAACAACGTCTAAAGCCATTTCTTACCACCGATTCTGTGTCACACGAAGTTCATGAATTGGGTCTTTGTGACCCAGTTTATTTGTGACAAATTCCATCTGTACAGTTTCACGTGTATTTTCCTGAATATCATTTTGGACCACACTTGTAAATAATTTTCTTTTACACTTTTTGTAAATAATAAATAAAAAAATAAATAAAAAAATTAGGGATTTTTGTGCTTCAAAGAGTTTCAAATTCCTAGGATTCTCTCTTCCCTAGGATTCCATTCATTTCCAAATTCCTTTTCCTAGGGTTGTACATACATCTTTGACCTAGGGTTAAATTTGGAAACCATTTTTTCCCCTCTTATAAATACTCTTTTTCACCTATCTTCCTCCCTCAAACGAGAACATCCACTCAGATCTGAAATATTCCTTCAATAGCCGACCTCCACCAAAATTCTACTCCCTAGTTTCATCTAATCTGCCGCGCCCTGCCGCAGCTCCGCCGCCGTTCTGACACCTCAGGAGCGCCGGAAGAGTTCAGGTTGACTGATTTTTTTTCCCTGGAAACAGAAACAGACCCATTCTTCCCGAAGCTGTCTCTGGTGCCTTCTGCACACCTGTCTTTCGATTTCCCCCCACGAAATCCGGGGGTGGTTTGATCTCTTGTCCCTTGGTTCCTTTGCTCTAATTTTTACTGTTATTTATGGCCCCTAGTTTGTTTGTGGAAGGGATTTCTCTACACTTTTGAATGATCAAGGGGGATATGGGCATATATTTGTAGATCTAATACGTGCGTGGAATTGGTATTCCTTAGTTTATGATAACAATGACAATGATGCTTACTATTGCCCTGAATTGGTCACCACATTTTACAACACATTGGATCATGCATCTGTTAATCATAACACACAACAATTCACAGTTCATATGCCATTAGGTGACATCTTTGTCACCATTCCACTCATTGCTGAAATCACCAATGTCCCCATTCATCCCCATCATATTGACCCCTTGCCACTGGTTGATTACATGCCCATCATGGGGGTCCGCTGCACAGAGCAGGACCGTGGGCTCAAAGCCCAATCCACGTTTAGAAATGTACATTGCATTGGACGTTGGCTCCAACGCAATATTTTTGGACTTGATCATACCACGACTTTCAACAGACCCGTGTTACAAATCATCCATGATTTAATGACTCATAGACACACGGTTTGTTTGAATAGGGCCATCTTCCATGCCATACTTGATAATTCCTCCCGCACTCGGGGTGCAAAGTATTCCCATCCAGTCTTGATTACCCGTCTGTGTAGAAACTTCATACCAGACGATGTATTTGACTCCTTTCCCCGAGTGTATGTTGTAGCAGAGAGACCCACTAGCTCATACACTGGCTGCTTACACGCCCTCTGGACACCTAGGGCCCAACCTGAGGATATTCCTGTGGAGTCCTCTTCGGAGGAGAGCTTAGAGGAGGTAGATGAGCCCCAATTCTGGACACAGGATCCCCCCACAGAATCACGAGCCTTCATGTCCGTCGTCTGGAAGGGCATGAAGAAGATCTTTAGAGGGCAAGTTCGTCTGAGGAAGAAGGTCGAGGAGAATTCCTCTCGTTTGGACAGTATAGAGGCGGCATTGAGACGATCACAGTCTGCTGGACCAAGCACCACCGCTGGTCCAAAGAGACAGAGGGGATGATTTTTATCCTTTACCTATTTTCATGCATATTCTTATCTTGCATACATTGGGGACAATGCATGAGATAGGTATGGGGGGGTAGATGCTAACATAGGATTTTTCATTTTCTTTTTAGGCCTTTTATTTTTATTTTTAGGATTTTCAGTTTCTTTTTAGGTTTTCTCTTTTTTTTTTTACCTTTCTTTATAGATTTTCTACTTTCTTGTTAGATTTTATTTTCTTTTAGAAAAATAAAAAATATATAAAAAAAAGGAAATTCTTGATCCATGTTTAAAGAATCAAACTTGAAATTTAGGGATTAAGGAAGCTCTAAATTAAGATTTCTAATTATAAATTGAAAAGAGGAGTTTTGTTAGATTTTTAGGTTAAGTAATAAAGGATTAGAAAAATTACTAGATTTTAATTCTTTCTTTAGATATAAACATTAAACATATTGAAGGATTAATAAAAGACTTCGTGATTTTATTTACACATATATATAATAAAAATTATTAAAAAAAAGAAAAAAAAAGAGATGTACATAAATAAATAATAAATACTTAGCCACTGACTAAGCTGGTTAGCTGTGCCTCAAGAAGCATTGCCGATCACGCCTAAAGGTGATTAAGTCCTTAAATTCCTTCGTGGCCTTTTTTACTCGAGACCTTAAACCCGAGGGATGTTTTCTCATCTGGTGCCCTAAGACCATCTGGTTTGGGAGTCATCGGTTAAAGGCTCACTACAAGGGTAAACTAGAAAGCCTAAGGATGCTAAGAAAATGTAAATAAATAAACATAAATAAAAAAGAAGAAGAAAAAAAATATTATATATATTAGTAAATAAATAAACTTAGTCTAAGAAAGATCCTTCATATTTATAGATGTATATATCCTAGGATTGATGCAAAATCCGATTTTTGATCTTTTCCTTAAAATCTTAACCTAAGCTGAAAACAAAACTCCAATTAGACACTTATAAGAGGAATGAAAAGTTTAGAGTAACCTGAAACCTAAAGATCAAGTTAGAATCTTTAAAACATGAATCAAAATTTCACTAACCCTTTTATTTTTCTTTATGGATTTTGTGGGTGCAATCCGCTGAAAACCCTCAGGAGACAACACTCCTCCTCTAGGGTAACCTAGAGGTTTAACGGCTTGTTGCACATGCTCAGTGCAATCGTGTCACCTACGAAAGTGGTGTAATAAACTAGTTAGGATTTTCTTTTTCTTTCTTTTTCTTTTTTTGTTTTGCTCGAGGACGAGCAAAAGCTAGGTATGGGGGTGTGATTGTTATACATATTTGCATATTTTACCGCTTCCATACCATGCATATTGTATATAAAAATGTGATTTTTAATCCTTTTCTCTCTATTTTTGCAGGTCCACAACTTAAAAGAGAAAAAGCCCAAAATCTCTTTAATTATCAATAATTAAAGAGATTTAATCCAAAGCCCAAAAGAGCCCAAGTTTGAATTCAGAATCAAAGGAGATCCACGCGCCAACTCAACGTTCTAGAAAGCCACGTGGCTAACAAACTTGTAACAACTTCACAACAGAAAGTTGTTAGCCAACCGTTTCCAAACGGCCGCGCTTTGCCGCGCGCGCGCGGCAGGATCTGGGCCGTTGAGCCCCAGATTTTTCTCCAACGATCTGGGCTCTAGAGGCTTCTCACTGAGGGCTATAAATAGAGGACCAGAGTCTGCGTGAACAGAACAGAGAAGAGAGAGAAGAAAATAGGGAAAATTCTTGTATTTTGTTATTCTCCTAGGTTTTTAGTCTTCATCTTCTTCCTCCTAGAGATTTTGACAAAGTGAGAGAGAGAGTGCTGTTTGAAAGCTTGTATCAAGAAAGTGACATTCTTGTAGGTAAGGATTTATCAAAAGAGCTCCATTCATCTTTTTGCAATCTCTAGTATGCTTTACTTTACTTTGCTTTAATTTCTTGTTTTCATTCTAGTGTTATTTCATTTGCTTTAGTTCTATTGCTTTACATCATAAATAGTTGCTTTATTTCTAGTGAAATGGATAGCTAAATCTCTATTGCATGGCTAGCTAAGAACTTACCTAGCTAACTTCTATCTCTTTGGATGATGCTTATCCTTATACTTGTATTGTGATATTTCTTTTACTTACTAAGGAAGTAGAGTTGCTTTCCCTTGGCAATTGCTTGTTCATACTCCATATGACTCATATGTGCCTCATTTAGAGCCTTGTCTAGAACAAGTGCCTTTGATGGAACATGGAGATGGATCACCTACATATGCTACTTGTAAGAACAACTTCTCTACTTCAAGCTAATTTGTTGTTATGTCTTAAATGTTTGAATGAATGTTGATTCTTCGAACTTAGCATCTTTGAGTACCTATCCTAGAGTTCATCATTGAACATCTATCTAGAGAGCCAATGAATTCATATGAGGCTTCAAGCTAAGAACAAGAGAACACTCATCTCCATAACGGTAAAACATTTGAACAAACAAGCAAGATATCCCTATTGCCAATGAATCAACATGAGGCAATCAAGCATCACCATTGAGTTTAGCAAGTTAGCAATGAGGTAAAGTTAGCTAGCCATGTACCTTCTCATATAAAGTTTTCTAACACTTTCTTTACTAGCTTTTCTTTCTTTGCAACACACTTCATCCAAGTTCTTTTGATTTCTTTTTCCATAATGCACAAATCCATCACTTCTTTTCATGTTGCTTCTTGCATTTGTGTAAATACATAGAAGACATTTCGTTTTTCATTTCTTCACTCCATACCGTAACGCTTCTATCGCTAGCTCTCCCGGAGAATCGACCCGGTATAGCCATTGCTATAGCGGAGATTGGAAAGGGTATATTGATCTTTGAATACATTTGTGGAGTAAACAAGCACCAAGGTTAACTCTAAACCTTTCTTCTTTAATTGAATACTTGTGTAATAACTCTACATTACTCTTTCCAATCAATTAACATTACTTGTTGTTATTAGAGTTTATTATATTATTTATTAGGATGGTTATATAATGTTATTGGTATTATTATTATTGATGTTATGGCTAATTATTGTTTAATATTAGTACTATTATTATTTATGTGTAGTATTTTTCTATTTCTATGTTTTCTATCCCATTAGGCCATGTTTAACCCATTACCCATTATCATACCCTTTTCCCATTACTCATATCTATTCCCATTACTCTTTAAGTGCATACCCATTTTTATTTCATTGATTCCTAATCGAACCCACTACCCATTATATACCCAATACCCACAAACCCAATACCCCCTATATATAATCTTCATCTAATCCCATATCATAACCCTAATCCTATCATAATCTCTCATTCTCCCACAACACAGTCGCCTCCACAAACACCCCACAACTCCCAACACCATCATCAGCAGTAGCCGCAGAAGCCAGTCAGGCCAAGCACAGTGCATAGCCCCGCGCTGCTTCCCATTGGCCGGCCTTCGCAGCACTCTTCCCCTCCCCAATATCTAGGCCGTGATCATCTCCCTTGCCTCCTCACCTCCACACTGGAGCATTGCGCACGCGAGATCTGCCATCCACCTCCTGACCGTGCCTGATCTCCCACAGGCTGCACCCCTTCCTTCTTAATCTCCACCTCATGTTGTCGAGCACAACCTCCTTGAACCCAGGCTGTGGCCATCTCCAGCACACTGCAACCCTCAGCCTCACTCCAGACCACGCACAACAGAGCTCCACCAGCGCCCTTGTGACACCCCTCAGCTAGCGCAGAGCCCACAGCATCCTCCCAGCTTTGGTTGTGTGCCAACCCCCTACATAACCCTTGCCGAACCCCTGGCCAAGCTCCATGCGCAACCAAGCCCGGACCTCCTCCCTTGCGCCGTGCTCCATTCCCCAACACCACAGCTGCCTACAGCCCAACCTCACACTCAAATAAGTCCCATGGCCCCCTTCACCATCATCACACCATCTCACACCATGGCCATTGCCCCCTCTTCCCCCTTACCGTCGGGACCCGCAGGAGCCCAATTTCTCCGTCGGTGAGCGAAAGGACACCCCACCCCTCTCCAGCATTCCATCGACATCCTCCGCGGCCTCCGCCCCCTCCACCGGAGCCTCCGTCGGCGCGCCGCAAGTCACCCCATTGTGTAAGTCCCTTCACACTTCATTTCTCTCTCTGTTTATATCTCTCTTGCATGTGAAATTATTTGAGTGTATGAATTAAATGTGTGGTATATTTGTAAATATGTATATGTGTGTGTTGTTTGAGATTGTGAGTATTTTGTGTGTGCTGTGCTTGGATGCGTGAGTGTGTGCCTGTAAGTGTGCATGTATGTTTGTGTGAATGGGTGTGTGTGTATTAATTTGCATGATTGTGAATATATATAAGTGTATATATTTATATTAATGTGTGTTGGTATTTATTTAAATATACATGTAAGTTGGTGTGTGTATAGTTGTATACATATGTATGTGGGTGTACGCGTATATGCATGTGCATGTGTGTAAGCGTGTATTTATGTGTACATGTATCCATGAGTATTTGATTGCGTGTTATAGCGTTTTGGACTCGTTCTCATGCGATCTGAACTCGTTAACAAAAGATTGAAAGTTGTGCCCATTATGGACCCGATACACAGGCGACTTGAAGACCGATCCATGGGATGGTCCATAGATCAATACCGGTTCATGAGTGAAGACCAGACAGCAATTCAGTTCCAAAATCGCGTCATTTCATTTGAGTGTTCGTTCCTATGTTATTTTCTTATTTATCATTTTCAATATTATATACATGTTACATGTATCTTTTTATGTGACTATTTGATGCATTTTATCAGTATTATCACTTGTATCACTTCATGGGACATCAATGATTGTTCACGATATAAGTATTTATCAACGTCATTTTATGTGTTGATAGTTTGTCGTTGTTGGTTTAGGCCTAGTATTGGAATACCTTAGACTGTAATTTGACTCGATCTATTGATTGGCTGGATTAGTTCTTATTTAAGCATCAGATGTATATGAACCTTGTATTTTGATATTGAGATATTAGACTTATACCACTTCATGTGTAGATGGTTATCGTTTTCGGATTCTGTTCTAGTTATGATGGTCTGTCTATGAGATTGATCTTAAGATGATTGATTCGTGACTGTAATTAAAGCGTATATTTCATGGGAAGACAATTAATAGATATTCATTTGATGATAATTCAGATGGGAACTCTTTTTGATCTTGGTGATGGTTTAGTTAGGATGTTACCTTATCAGAGACCGATCTTCTTGATACTTGGACTTATATACAGACTTATTGAGAGTTGGAGTTGACTTGAGATCTATATTTCTTACAGAGGATTTTGAATATTATTCTGATAAAATTGATATAGTTGGATTCATAATTATGAGTATTTCCAGATTTACCCCTGATTATATTATTGGAGTGTGGATGATTTGGTTGTTGTTGACTTTCAGAAGTAAACTACTTTACATTATAAGTTGTTAAAGGATGTTCCATTATTTAGATATGATTTCTGAGGATATTCAGTAGACCTCTCTTCATGATTGCTTCCTAGTCACTGCAGTTATTCAGTTATGGATACAGATGTATCGTAGTGATCTAGTTGTTATCGATGATCTCATACTTCAAAGTAGATAGCAGTTAACAGTTATTTGTATCAGTTATCAGTGCTAGTGAGATCATTTTGTTAGTGACTATATCTCCAGTTTTCAGATGTCAGTTATTAGTTGTCAGTTATCCAGTTGTCAGATACTAGTTATCATATTATCAGCTATTACTGTCATCAGCAGTTGTTGGAGATATCAGTTACTATTACATATTAAATCACATTGATTGCTTATTAATAAAAGACACTATAACTCGGGGAACATGCGTAATTGCCTGATAATGTATGTCGTGTATTTTGGGAGGACTTATTATGGTACCGAGTTGTGGGTTCCACCATGGGGAACCAAGGTAGTACTGGCTACCTTATTATTCAGTTGTCAGTTGTCAGGTCTATGCCCGGATTACGGTGTCACACTAGTTGTTTTTCATGTGGGGTTATGGTCTTCTATTATTAGAGCCTTGTGGCTTGTCCTAGTTCAGCGCAAGGGGTGTTAGACCGTGGTACCGGGTATGCACGGTACCCTTTCAAAACACATGCACTACATTGGCAGACAGTTATAATAACGATAACTTTGCTTGATATGTAGGAAAACGGCTGTGGTATGGGACACAGCTAAGTACTACATTAATTAGGTTAATAATAACCAATCAGACTAGAGACATATATTAGATCACATTTTCTTGTTATCAGTTGTTTGTTTTACAATTGTATTAGTTATCTTTTATCATTCATAACTTTATTTGCAGTTCTATTCATGATATTGATTATTCAATTATCTTTTATTTTCAGTTTATCATATTGTTATTGTACACACTGTTTATCATGTTGTTATTGTACACACTGTTTATATGCACGAGCACTTTTCTTTCTTATATACTGATTAGGTCGCTTCTGACGACCCTTGATTTGCACATCCAGATATTGGACGCTTTCTTATATTGTTCAGGTGTTTGTGAGCTCGTACGCTTCGTGAGGAGCTGGAGTTTCTCGTTATTTGATTATGATATTCTTGCCTCCTTTAATTCCTGTATATCAGATTCAGTTTTTATTCCAGTTCTTTATTTATATGATATCATGCGTGGATGCTTATATGTGATATTGCAGTGACCGTTGATTCATTATAGATTAAATTCATAGCTTGTTTTTGGTTACTTAAGGTTTAACGCGTATACGTGAGGTATTTTCCTTATATATATATGTCGCCGACTCGCGTCGCGTCTCTGCTCCAGCGTATTTTGGGAAGCGGGGCGTGACAACTTAACTCTTGCACGCGCCACGTAGGCGGCGGCCCGCGTGCGCATGTGTAGTGTACTCAACCCGTATCCAATAAATCGTAACAATTAGATGAGAAAGGTTTGGCACATAACTATATACCATTCCATATCCTATACAATGTCAAAATGACCACTCAAAATCAAGCATTTCCCTTGATTGTGTTCATTCAACCCAACACTGTGTAGTCGACGTCCAATTCACCTGAGTGTGTGAAGCGGCGGAAGGGAGAGACCGCGAGTCATAAGGCTAGGCGGGTTCGGAACATGGAGCTGGCTACGGTAGTTCAAGGTGAGGAACGGAGCATTGAGGGTGCCGGTCTGGCGGTGGTGCAGTGCACACCACATGTTTGATGAATTGTATCATCTGGAATTGCAGCGACGCGACGAAGGTGCCAACCCGTGCTCACTGCTATAAATTGATGATGCAGCATAGAATGGACCTGTTGTGTTATTGGAGGCTCGACTTTTGGGGAGAGGTCTCCAGCGAGCTATTGAGAAACATCCTCGGGATATGTATCATTACACTGTCCCTTCGGTGGGTAGGTCAGGCAGTATCCTGGCCATCTGGAGAGACTCAAAATTTTCGTTTGGATGTTTTCCATGCTGGTAGACAAGCGTTTGCAGCGGTTGTGTCAGAAAAGAATTGGGGACTGTGGGTGTTTGTCGGTGTCTATGCTGGCACCAACAGAGATAGATATGAACGTAGAGAGTTGTGGGGGGCGCTGCCTGTTTGCTTCGTGGGCGATCTTAATGTTCTGACCGAGCTGTCAGAGAAGAGAGGGAAAGGAGGGCATGGAAACGACAAGGCGCTGAGTCTGGAGGATTTTGTAGCTGCGGTAAATTATTCTATGAGACCAATCACATTCCGACGCAATGGAAATCGACTTTTGTGACGTTTGATACCGAAGGTCAAGGCTCCGACCACAGCCAAAGACTTTCGCCTGATTAGACTGCGTAGCTCAAGTTACTGAGTGATATCAAAGCTCAGGCTGAATAATGTTTTGCACTGCTGATTTCAGAGGAGTAATGTGTTGCTTGCTCAGGAAGAGGCTGATCGCCCTTAAATTGGACACGGAGCGTGCCTACGATATGATGAGATGGGATTTTATTATCTCAGTCATGAAGAAATTTGCGATCGATGACAAGTTTGTTGATTTGGTGATGGGGTGTATAAGAGAGCATGCCTTCTCTGTATTGATAAATGGCTCTGGCACTGTGTGGCTCCGGTCTAATGTAGAATTGAGAGGTTGGGTCCCCAAAGGTGTGTTGGAGAAGATAGATTTCTATTGCAGACGATTCTTATGGAGTAAAGATGGCGAACAGCGTGGCAGCCAAGCCCTCTTCTTTATGGGCGAACGTTATTAAACAGAAGCACGAGCCGACGACGGCGAATGTTTGGGCTCTTACTGCCAGAAGAGGTGCGTCTCAAGCGTGGAGTGTGATTGCTAATAGCGGGGATGTCTTGAGACAGGGACTACAATGGGAACTGGGAGACGGTGTTAGGTGAAATTCTTCAAAGTCAAAGACCTGTGAGCAGTGGCGGAGCCAGGATTTCAAAAGGGACACAAAATAATGAGTCAGGTGTGCCGCAAAATTATTGCAAAAATGAGTTCTCTTTGATCATTCGTCGATTTCTTGCCGATGTGTACAAAACCTGCTTCAAACAGTACAATTGTTTTAATCCGCATACATCAATGCGTCTGGAACACTGAAAACATAGTGGAAAATCACCTAGAGGGGGAGTGAATAGGTGATGTGCTAATCAAATACGAAAATTAAAAACTTTAACTAATAAAAACTCAACACACAAATTGAAAACCAAGAAATGAAGTAGAATTTTCGATGAAGGGTTTTAACGCTTGATTTTTTGGTTTATAGATACTTGAAATAATATGGATCAACTTCAACGGAGTGGATCTTATATTCGAATGTCAGAGGGTTGAATTTGAGTGTGAAGGATCCGGGCTCAAATACTTTGAAAGGACACATGTCATATATATATATATATATATATATATATATATATATATATATATATATATATATATATATATATATAAGACACAAGAGTCTTTGTTTTGAATTCTAAGTGTGTAAGTATATAAGTATGCATATTTCATCAAAGTAAAAATCAAGGCTAAATTACTTTTCTAATTTTTCCTCCTATAACTAAAAATCAAACAAATAATCTTATTTTGACTAAGTATTAAGGAATTCTAATCATAATTTTCATATTCCTTAAAATTAACTTAATTACCTTCAAAAATAAATTAAAGTATTGCTTTCTTTTTCAAAAAAGTTTTTAAAAGAAAGAGAAATTTTTTGTTAGTATCTACCTATGTTAGTATGTTGGTGAACCCTCCCCCACACCTATTTCATGCATTGTCCTCAATATATGAATGAATACATATATGCATGAAAAAGAAGAAGAGAAGGCAAAATGTTGCCTCAAGGTGGTGGTTCCTTCCCTAGAGCTCACTTTCCATTATTCCAATGTGTCCTCTTTAGTGGTGAAATTGGAGAGGTCAATTTTTTTGTTCTTTTATCTTTCATCCTCTCTAATTTGTTCATCACTTTACTCAACTTTCTCCTACTCTTCTTCCTATTTCTATTCCTCACAAATTGATTATCGTTGTATATTACTATCTGAATATCAATATGATCGAATTCATCAAGTAATATAGGCTCGTCTTCCACAAAAGGATCCTTACAATTTTTAGCACTTATATTGGCATAAAACTTTTGAAATTCATCGTCAAATTTCGCTTGACCCTCAATTTCCTCATCATTTTTCAAATTGCTCCACATGATGTGTATGTGTAACCATATCTTCTTGACTTATGTTTTTACGTGATTGATCATTAGTTGGCTCATTGAAAGTGAAGATATTCAAATCAAGTTTTCTTTTCTCAAGGGGACTCTAGGCGTAAAATCCTCAACACGTGTCTTCTTACCACTATGATCGCACTCATCCTTAAATAATTCATCAAGAAATAGAGGCTCATCAACTATGCACACATCCTCACAACTTGATTCAACTTTCTCCTCGGGGGTGTATATGTAACTAAATTATCTCTAAACAAGTCATCCAAATATAGAGAATTATCATCAAATTTGCACACTTCATGCACATGTATAACTTCCTCAATAGGCTTATCATCATTACAATCATCGTCGCAATATGATTCAACTTACTCCTTACGAGATATATATGTAGCCAAATAATCTCTGATCACTTTATCTAGAACCTAGGATAGTCATCCAATATGCACACTTCCTCAATAAGTTTTTCAATATTGTTGAATTTTCTTGCTTCTTTAAGACGAATGTGATTTAGAATTGACATTTTTCGCCTAGGAGCAATTTGAGTAGAAAAGGAATCTTTCTTTTACCCACTAACTAACTCACTGGCTTGTCTATTGAGTTGTCAAGCACTTGTGTACTTATTTTAAAAATTTTCTCATATGTTGGTTATGTGTCCTCCACCTTAACTTGTGAAAGTTGATGGGTCTTTTGAACTTGATCAAGAGTTTGGGTTGAAATGGGTTAATTTAGAAAAGTTTCTATTCTCTTGAGAGACTTTTCCAAGATACTCTGATGGAATTCTTGCTCGTCTTCTAGTTTGTCTAATAGTCTACACATTTTCTCTTGCTCATAATCAAGTCCCCAAGAAGGAAGTGTTTGTTCAGTGTAGGACCAATTAGACTGAGTGTTTATATAGGATTGGTCTAATGCAGAGTCAGAATAATTCTAACCCCCTGAATTGAAATTTAAAGGATAAGGTTCGTTCGTAAGTCCTTGAAATGTATGGAATTGATTTTGACCTAGTCCTAATGGATATCCTATCGAAGGATACTGTTCCGAGGGATGGGATGGATCATGGTAGTAATTGCACCAAATAGGTGGATAAGATGTAAAAAATGAGTGGGCGGGTTGAGTGTTAAAGCTCGGGAAAGACGTTCGTGGATGGAAAGGTGAGTTTGGCCTATAGAATGACTTATAACCATAAGAATTTAGATAGGACATAATCGGATTTTTTTTTATATATATATATGGTAAACCGTTTCTTCTTAACCTAGATGTAATTGGGTCTCTTGACCACACTTGTATGCAAATTAGTAAAAAAAAATTATCACGAATCAAATGAATAAAAATCAACCAAGTTTATTCTAAGGTAGACTTAGATCTAGATGACTTCTAATTTTAAATTATCCGCGGGAGGTATATTGCAGAATTGGACTACAAGTTAATCGGCTAGGTAGGTGGTAAGATTGGTGGGAGGTATCCGTCCAAGATGGGCCTAATTAAGCCAAACCATCAACCTTCGAGGTTTCATCTCTCAATCTCCTACATAGTCACCGATTTGACCAGAGTCAAATTCGAACAACTTCTCCTTGAGTCAATCTCCTAGTGTGTCCGAGAAGTCCTTAAGGCCAACATCTATTCAAAATTTAAATTTAGGCTTAGGTTGTGAGTGAGGAGATGGTGTGTGGGCCCAGGGAGGGTAGTTACTTTCCTACCTTATCTTGTTAGTGTATTGCTCTTAAGTCAATTTAGTGCAAGTATGCAAGACAATAGAATAGTATCACTCAAAATAATTAAACCACAACAAGTGTTTCCTAATTAAGATGCTATGCAGACTTACCTCGATCTCTAGCACTCTCCTACAGTAATTGAAAATTTAAAATAAAAAAGACGAATGCCTAGATATAAGTCTATTCGATTTTTAAATTTCAATCATTTTTAAATTTCAATCACAAGTTATGTTGTTGCTAGAAACAGTGTTCGGATAAGTTACATTAAAATCTAACAATTGCAGTAGATGCAGAACATAAATTCAATGACTATAGAAGAAAGTAGAAACCCAACTCACTAAGATTGCCGCGTTTGCGCGGCTTCCTTGAAGCCTCTGATGTTCTGCCTTTTAGGGCAGTGCTATGAAGTACTTCTAGTTCTTTGCAGATGCCAACTTCCTGTAACTGTCTCTATACACACAAATATAGAAGAATTGACTTAGAAAACAATGCATACCGTTTTCTTCCCGACAGCGGCACCAAAATTTGATTGCGGGAAAAACAGAAATAAAGAGTTAGAAAGATGTGATCTGGATGAAGGTGTATCTCTGTCTTTTGCAATATATCCGCGGTAGCAAAGGCTATGAGGGTCGATTCTCAGGGAGAGATGTGATGGAAGCTTTTCGATTCTTTTTAAAAACAAAATTGGTTAGGTTGTTCGTCTTTGTGTTAAAAGAAAAAATACTATGTTAAATATTAGAGATATAAATATGATGGTGAAAATAGGGTTGGATTAAAAACTAGGGTATTGAAAATATTAAGACCAAGGTTTACTAATCATCTACCATCACTAACTTACTAACCTATGCTAGATCAAACTTCAATTTGAATCATAAAAACTATACCTTAGAGTTACATTCAATTCAAGTAAGATACATAAGATGGAGAAATCCTATTTGAAATAATCATGTACTAAGACCTAATATTAAACTATAAAAGTTTCCCAATTATAGAATAAGAAGAATAACTAACATGAAACTATCAAGACTATCTAAGCATAGAATAAGAAAAACTATTGAAAAGTATTAGAAAATAATCGACTTGTTCCTATCATCATGCGTCTTCAAGAGTATTAGCTAAGCATGTATAAAACTCAATCGGCTTATTCTAACTGAGAATTAGAAGTAGTGGTGGAAGAGACTAGTAAACCATGAAAACTTTTAGTTAGGCATAATCTAAACTAAATTAAAAAGCATATAAAGAAAGCTAAGTAAAGAAAGCAAATAAAGAAAGAAATTAAACAATGAAAAAAACTTGAAAATAAGAACAATAGAATCTTGTTTATTGAGTTGTCACCATCAATTACAAAGTGCCTCCTCCTTCTTAGTAAAGCTTGAACTAGAAGTAGAATTAGAACTAGAAATTAAAATTACAAAAGAAATTTGAAAGAGAAGTTAAAGAAAAATCCTAAATTATGATATCTGATGTAGAGATGCTTGATTATGAGAGATGACTGTGCACGCGCATTGAATATTTTGTATCACATATGACACATTTTCTTCATTTATTTTTAAATAAAACTCTATTTTTAATGTATTTTCGTGTTCAGTGGTATACAGTCTAATTAACGAAGAAAATGGAGAGATTGACAGATTTATCCAATTAAATTCACATAATTCAAAAGATCAAGCAAATCAAGGGGATTAATTCAAATCAGAAGGTTCTAAAAACTATCTTATCTGAAAAATGGATATATCAGATAAGATAATATCATCTAATTTCAAGAGAAAATTGATTATTTGAAGACTCTATCAGTCTCATTGAAGATAAATGGATCTCTTATCAATTCTAGAAGACAAATTGAAAATCCAAAAGGAAAAATGAATAGAGAGAAGATCAACGGATGAGATGAAGTAATTTAAATTCAGATTCAGACTGCATACATTTTATCATTTTAATCGTAACTTTCGCTATCGAAACTCAAATCTGATGATTCAAGATGATCCAGAAAGATGACTTAAAAGGATACAATTCTTATGCTGATCACTATTTCTAATTCTATTATTTGATAATTCATATTTACAAATAACTCATCAACAAGTTGTAGATTATAATTTAATTTTCACAAAAAAATTATGGATAAATCAAGTCAAGTTTGAAGATAAGGAAAGGATTCAACTTCAGAAATAGCGAGCTCTCCTTATCTTCATACGCTTCCTATCCTTCTAGTTTTCTCCTATAAATACCCTCATACCTCGAAGGTAGAAAAGGCACCACTCTAGAGAGAGATTTAGGTTAGTTTAGTTTAGGTCTTTCTTTTCTTCTTTAATGCAAATTTTATTTTCTTTCTTTTATTTTATTTTTAGGTTAGAGAGAGTTACATGATTAAAAGAGAGAAAGAGTTATTATAGAGTGATACTATGTAATCTTTTTTTTCAAGAAGCTTATATTGAAGGTGACAATCAATAGAGGTTTCCCACTTTTCTTCATCGTACTCAATCTGGCCAAGCACTATTTTCATGTACTTCTTTCTACTACTTTACTTTACATTACTTCACATCTAATCATGGTATATTAATCTACATCAGAGATAAATCTTCTTCCTTTATCTCTTTTCATGTACTTCTTTCTACTACTTTGCTTTACATTACTTCACATCTAATCATGGTATATTAATCTACATCAGAGATAAATCTTCTTCCTTTATGTCTTTTCTATTTTTCTTTCTTAGTTTAAATTAACAATTTTCAGTCAACACTTTCTCTTTTAATTATTTTTCTTTGAACTTGTTTTTTTTTTTGAATTAACAAAACTATCTTAAATACTCTTCTTTTATCTCTTTTTATTTTTGATTTTTGTACCATCACTTTTCTTTATCTCCTTTTGTTTCCTTTTCTTTTATAAATAAAATAACAATAATACCACCATCTCTTCTTCTACATCTCTTTCTTAACTATTTTTTTTCCTTTTAAAACTGAGAAAAGAACTTTTAAATCTGTTTTAATTAATTAAAAGAAAAAACTTACTATAAAGATTCCATCATTGTCCCTCCCTGTGGATCACGACCCGTTAGCCCTAGGCTAAACGGTAGCATCGAGGACCTAGGACTGTTCCTAAAAGTCTGTATTTTCTTTTGCAGGTTTGGATCGATCATAATTTGGCACCGTTGCCGGGGAGGGACGGTAAGTTTCGTTCTTCTTGATTTACTTTAACAATTTAACTCTTTTTCTTCTCTGTTTTGATGTACAGGGCCTAATTAAAGAAAACTAGAAGCTGTATTGGACATATTGCTACTTTGTGCCTCTACCCAAGAAGGCAGAGTATCAGGGCCTACAACTGTGGTGAACTACTAACTGTCTTTTCTTACAGACTGCTTGATTTTTAGAGATTTAAATCTCTGCAGTTATTAGTTTATCTGTTTAACTCACTATGTACATGTTTCTAATCAACAGTAACTTGTTACTTTATAAATGCTAAAAAATGTTTAGACTCTTACATTTTAGGGCATCTGTCTATTTCGTTTCTTTACATTACTGTTGAAGAGTACTAGAGAAAAGGTACATCTGCATTGCATATAGCTTAGGAAATCCACTTGTATGTTATATTGCTCGAGCGTTATTTTGCTATATACTTTCACACGAGCACTAAAACTATTTAAGGACATATCCTTAAACAATATAAGGTGGGGAAGTCATTACCCCCTTAGCCCATAAATCATCTCCTAACTCACTAACCCAGTCTAACTTAAAATTGAGTAAACGTTGACCCTAGAGATATCTCGGACTCAAATAGGGATTGACCTAAGGGGAAGTTGTTAGAAGTTGACTCTTGCCAAATTGGTGTCTAAGGTTGGGGATTGAGGGGCGAAACCCCGAAGGCTGATAGTTTGGTATAATTAGGCCCGTTGCTTAGGCACAGATGCCTCCAATCAATCTTGTCCCTACCTGACCGATTAACTTGTGGTCAAGTTCTGCAATACCTCCTGTGGATAATCAACAGTTAAGAGTCATATAGGTCTAAGCTCTACACTAACATAAACTTTATTTTTCTTTATTTTCTTGTTTGTTCTTGTGAAAATGGATTATAATTATAATTATTCTAATTATAACTCAAATCCATTTTTCACCCCAACTTCTTTCAATTCGGATATTACCAACACGGCATTACATAACTTTAACTCTAACCAACCAAGTATGCCAGATTGGTCTTATCCGAATCAATATATGCCCCAATCCCAGTATTATGAACAAGAATGGGATAATTATCACTACTCTTCACCGAGTCAGTGGGAATACAACTCCCCCGAGTCTTATCAACAACAATCTTACCAACAAACAACTTCATATACTCCATACCAAGACGAACCTATAAAAAAAATCTTCTTTAGAAAAGACTTTTGAAGGCTTTCTTGAGTCCACATGACATGTACATGTTTTCCATCGAAAATTTGCTATTCGGGTAAAAACTTTACAAAAAGAAAGATTTGAGGAGCGAAATTATAAGTAAAAGAAGAATTACAAGTAGATCTCCTTTAAGATTTCTGGGAAAATATGCCGGTAGGAATCTGATCAGCGCGCGATCACTTTATCCCTTTGACGATGCAATCGATCAGGTGACGAATTGCCTCCTAGTAAGACTCTCGCTTGGTTCGGGGAATCAGAGAGTAAAAGATCAGTAGAGCTCGTTTGCTAGGAATCCCGCTCTTTTCTTTTTCTAAGCCAATCTCCTCTCTGTCCTTCCCTGTCTTTTTTTCCATGTCTAGTAAGGGACTATTTATAGCCAAAAGTGGGGTGTAACTGCCCCCTTGAATTCAGCAAATTAAATCAGTCATTAGTCTTACATGAGGCTCGCAAATGACCTTGCCGCGAAGCTTTTTACGAGCTTCTGGTGAAGCTAGAGGGTTCGTGTGAACGTCCTCTTGCCATTATGGCTTAATTGTCTCCACTTAATGTGGGACGAAGTGGGCAGGTATAACCGCCCACTTAAAGTGGCGTTAATCCCACTAAATTAGTGGGGATCACCCATTAATCCCTCGTGGGTTTTGATACGGTCAATTTGATGACCTGGCAAAGTTTACTGCGGAGCTACACAATGCGGAGCTAAATCATGCAAAGCTAGATCATGCGAAGCTAAGACTTAGCTCATAGCTTCAGGCGAAGTTCCCTTTAGAGCCTCGTACGAATCTAAGACTTAGTCCATAGCGGAGCTATGACTCATCCCATAGCGATGCTAGACCAGCTAGGGATAAGGCTTCTTTGCGAAGCTCTTGGATCAGCCTCTAGCGGGCTAAATGGGAAGCTTCAGGCGAAGCTAATAGTTAGCCTCAAAGCGAGGCTACCAACCAAGCTTAGGCGAAGCTATTAGTTCCATGTGGAGTTATGAAGCTTACCTTGGGCTTATACCAGGCTAAGTATCGAGCTAACTGTATGTCTTAGGCCTGCTTAGGTCTCTCCAAAGGTAATTTGGCTTACTATCTGCTTTACTGGATCAGTAATGTCCATGTTGCTGCCTTATCTCTGGTCATTAGCTTATCTTCGACTTATCTTTTATAGATGTTGATAAGTTAGACGTCGTTCATACCGGTTGAAGATGAATGCGAGAGTTCTGTCTTTTTCGAGTGTCAACAAGACCCCTTCAAAGTTTTCATAAATCTGTAATGGAATGGTTCAGATTTCGAAACACTTTGAATTGCTTTGATTGATGGTATGTGAATGTGAATGTCGCCTTAGTGATTGAGTTCAACTTCGTCTTTAGCCCCACCTTCGGGCTGGAATAGGTTCGCCGAGGAATTGTAACAATCCGCTTCCATGTAGCTTCGCGCTTTTGGGTAGCTTCGCCTTTGGGCTTCCTGAAGTAGCTTTGCTTCAAACCGGGTTGGAATATGAGCATTAGCCTCGCACTTGCTGTGATAGAGCGACGTTCCGTTCCCAAGGCTAACTGCTTTTGCGAGTTACGAGAGGAATTGCTTCGTTTTTCAAGGTTTGAATAACTTTCCTTGCATTTACGAGGGAGATTATTCCCTTTTCCGAAGTTGAAATAACTTCGTGTGTATTCCTGAGGGAGATTATTCCCTTTCTCAAGGTCAAGCATTTGAATGCTTTAACTTCGCCCACGTTCCCAAGGTTGAAGTGGTAGTGGCGTAGTCAGGCCATGAGGCCTATAAATAGGACTCTTATAGTCCTTCTCAGAGAAACATATTCCTCTCTTTCTAGGTGGTTGGTTTATGACCCCTCCCCATTGCTCAAGCAAGGAGACTGAGGCCTATAAATAGGACTCTTATCCGATCAAGATCTGGTGAGCCTCGGTCATCTAGTGACTTTAGGGAGTTTATCTACCTTAATTTTTTTTAGCTTTGCTAGCTATCTCAGGGGTTAAATTCCCTCAGTCTCTGCATTCGGTTAACTTTCGGAAAAGGGTTTCAGCCCTATTTTTAAACTTCCCGACGAAGCTAGCATTCTTGCTTGATCAGGCAAAGGATCTTTTCACGCGAAGTTCCTGCCTTGATCTGTAAAATCTGCCATATAGGCGAGGTTTAGGACTTGGCCTCTTCAAGGTTGAGTCAGTCTTGCCATATAGGTGGGTTAAGACTGCGCCCTCCCAGGCCAGTCTAGCCTAGCCATATAGGCGAGGCTAGGACTTGGTCCTTCTTGAGGCTTCTCCAGCCTAACTGCCTTGGGCGGAGCTAAGACTTGGCTTATGCTAAATTGGTTTAACGTTACCATGCAAGCGAGGCTATCCTCTGCTTAGCTGAATCCATCTTCAGGGCACAACTGGGTAGCTTCGCCCAAAGAATAAAATTTTGACTTAGCATTTCGTCCCTTCCCCCTTTTTTTTATTTAATGCTAACTTTGTTTCCTGTTTGCATTGTAGTGTACTGTGCTCCCCATTCTTTCGTCTTGATGAAAGAGAATAAAAACTTACCCTTTAATTTTCAAGTTGAACCTTTAATCATAAGCAGGAGAAACATATTGGAGCAGCTGATTTTCTAAAAAGAGGCTGGTAGTCGCTTATCCGAGATGATCCACTTCGAAAAGGGCTGATAGTCGCTTATCCGAGATGATCCACTTTGGGAAGGGGCTGGTATGCTTATCCGAGATGATCCACTTCGAGAAGGCGGATGTCACCAGTAAGGTCTTAGATCTTTCCTTTGCCAATTTTGATTATGGAAGATCTGACTATCTGGTGGCAACAAATCCCTTGCCAATTTTGATCAGAGAAGATCCAGCTTCTTGATGGCAACATCTGCCATTAAGCGAAGGATTATGGCCTTGTGCAGGAGGAGGACCTTTCGTGTCCAGTTGGGATGGCTTATCACCCTGAAAGTAGATATGACAACTTGTTCGCCTTTGAAGCAATGATATTATTGTATACCCTGAAAGTAGATAGGACAACTTGTTTGCCTTTGGAGTAATGATTCTGTTGTATGAAAGACAATCTTAATGTATTACCAATGTATCTTCCCTTTAGAATCAATAAGAAAATAATTTCTTTTCTCTAATTTATTTTGCTCCCCTTCTTTTCACTTTGAACTTGAAAGTAACTGGAATGGACTGGCTCAGGTAAGCCTTTTCCTGAGGAGGAAAGAAAAGCTTTTAGCGGAGCTAAGCTTCCAATGGAGATGAACAAGGAAAGATAGATTTCTAACCAAGTCAGGAATAAGCTTCCAGCGGAGCTAGCACAAAATTTTTTTTGCGAAGCTAGAGATGAGCTGTTAGCGGAGCTAAAGCTCCTAAAGTCCATCTTTCAGCGAAGTTAATCAACCGTTATGCGAAATCAACGCTGAAGTCACAGCAGAGCTAGCCCTTGGCGGAGCTGAAGCAAGGCTTCTCGGGGAAGGCGCTTAGGCGCCGTTTCAAATTAATTTGAAATGACCTCTTGCGCTCCTTTTGAGGAGGTGAAGTTAGACAATTTTATGTCTATTTAAGCCTGATGGGCTGAAAGAGAGAATTAACCTCTCTTAAAATATTTTGAATTTTTCAGAGAGCGAATCTCTTTCTTCTTCTTCTCCTTCATTCTGATTTTCAGACCTCCTTAGTTCTTCATGGTTCCCAAACGACGAGCAAGTAAAGAGGCAGCGATCTCTGCTACGGAGGCAACCTCTCCTCCTCCGGTCATCGAACGCCCCATTACGGGTAGGGAGTTTTTCCTTTTATCCAGAGATTTTCATCTCTTTTCAAAGCCGATTTCTGGCTATTTCATTATGAATCTAGAGTAATCCATTATGATCTTGTGATCTCAGGGAGTTCTACTTCCTTAATTTGACTTTGCCGAATTTTTAGGGATTTAATTCCCCTTAATTTCTCAACTTGAAATTTAAAAACCAATGGTTTCTTCTCTCAGCTTCTATGCAAAGCTAGCCCTTAGGGCGGTTCAAATTCTGTCAAATGATAGGATGTGAAGCTAATTCTAGAGGCGTAGCTGGAAATAAGACTTTAAAGTTCTTTGAACAGATTTAGGTACAAGTGCCTTTCCAGCGAAGTTAGCCCTTGGGGCTTTTCCGCATTCTATTCAGCGATAGAACGTGAAGCCAAGCTTCCGGAGCGAAGCTAATACTTAGAGATTTTCTGCACTCTGCCTTCGTGCAGGATGTGGAGCTGAGCCTCAAGGCGAAGCTAATGCTAGGCTAGATGCCTTAGCAATTTTCTTTTTGCTTTAGCTTTCTTTTTCTTTGGCTAATGGACTAATATAGTTTCTTCTTGCTTTATAGTGCACTATACTTCGGGACCTTTGAACAGCCTCTTTGGAACAACCAAGGGACTGGATGGCAATGTTAGCCTGCAATTCCAAGAGCAAGTCTCATTATTCAGTGAGCGGAGCGCTCCTGGCCGGGACGCCCTTATCCACGCCGGAGATCAGCGTACCATGAGGAGCATCTTAACTATTGCTCTCCTCGAGGATTGTGATCGAAAAATTTACTGGAAACCCAGGTTCACGTTTGGGGACGCAGTGCCTGACACCGATCATCAGCTGCTGGCCGGGGAAGGATAGCGGGTGTTCAATCTGGATGGCGAGAAGTATTACCTCCCGTCTAGCAAGCATCATTTCCCGCTGTCTTTCTTCCAATGCGTGACGAGGCCTCGAAAGATGAAATGGCAGTTACCCGGACCACTGACTCAGTCCATGTAGGTATCTTGATAGCTGCTTCTCCTGGCTATTCAAGGACAGGTCCTCCTCGCTGCATATTGGGTCTTCATCCTGGAAACGTTCTCTAAGACATCCCGGTGGGAGAAAATTCCGCTATGGCTCAAACCTTTAGAAATCAGTTCTTTAGAGTCCATAGTAACTATCTGACGACCGATTTCAGGACTCCAGACTGGATTCATCCTCCCAAGACCTGGTGGAGGGATTTGACCCTATACGTCTTGGCCCATTTTGAAGAGAATTTAAGGAGGCTGGGACTTTATGAGACTATCAGAGCAACCTGCTATGGTATTCAGATGAGCGTAGCCAATTTCTACGCCATCTTTGAATTATACTGCCCTACTACAGGGACTTTCTTTACCCCTGTAGGTGAACTGGACATGGCTTTGCATGAGATGTGTGAAGTCTCTGCTCTGCCAATGGGATCTCTCCCTTACAAAGAATACTTCCCATGCGAGGTGGAATTGGTACTTCTGGAGAAACAAGAGCCCGTCTTGTTCAAGACTTATCGAGAATTGATGTGCCATTTTTACATCTACTCGAGTATGCATAGGAACCATAAGGGAGCTTCAAGTAGTTCGAAGAGTTGGGGAATTATCTGTTCCCCAACCTGAAAAATGCTCCTGAAGCGACTCACGCGGGGTTGCAGATGAAGATATCTTCCAAAGGATGAAAGAGCATGCCTAGGGAGACGTTATTCTGGAGGAGGATGACGACATCTATGAGAAGGGTGGCATTCTCAGGAGCTTTCATCATCAGCCTCTTCACCCAATGTCCCGGAAGGCGCTTTTGGCGGGATTTTTATCGGTCTGGTTGAAGAGATGTGTGGTACCATCTCCCTCCAGCGATGTCGTCCTTCCCACTGTCTTATTGCCGGCTGTTCGTCTGGTACATGGTCGCTCTTTGAGGCTTCTTCCAGTGATGGTGTAACGTATCCAGCGGGGTCTTCGCGGATTGACGGAGGCTTTCTGCAGACCACCAATGACGAAAAGGGGGAAGGGTACGATTTTGCCTCGTGACGGACCAAACCCCAGGATTGGCTTACTATATACCTACTTGATTGCATGGTTCGCCCTTCATTGCCCAGCTATTATTCAGGCTGGTGAAGAGCCTCCAGAGGGTGTGCGAATAGCGCTTCTCCGCCGATTTGAGGATCTTCATGATCACGACTTATGTGGCTATGGTTCGACGGCTGCTGTGTTGGTACGACATCTATAGTCTCTTCCAATGCTTCCCTTACATCCGCGATGCGGGCTATGGTGAGAATTCAAGGATGTGGGAGATGGGAAGACGTCGCTGAGTCAGGGAATCTTTGAATGGCTGGTTAGCATCCAACCATCATATCTGGTGTACAGGAGCGGAGATACGTGCTATTTGGAGCCGTATGTCCCCAGTCAATTTGCTCGTTAGTTCGGGTATGACCAACTCTATATTGGTAATCCGAACGTTAGCCTGGCTTTCATGGGGAGCCTCATTGATGGTGCCCGCGCTTGGCGATATTTCATTGCGGGTTGTATCGAGGCACAGTTATGCATACCGTTGAGGACTCCGAATCTACTGATGACTTTGGGGTTCTGTCAATGGTATAGAACTTCAAACTCCGCGCCTACCGGACTTTCTATTAATTCTTTTGGCGTGAAGTTGATTTTGAAATCACCTAGAGGGGGGGTGAATAAGTGATGGCTATACTAAATGGCAAATAATGCGGATTAAAAACTAATTAACAATAAACAACAACAATATTAAAGCTTACAAGAAGTAAACAAATAATAGTGCAAGTAAAGGGGGAGAGAGAGTTTTGAGATTAGTGGACAATCGCAAACACGAGAATATATTCTGAGGTTCGAGCCACTGCTCTACGTCCCCGCCTTCAATACGATGAAGGATTTCCACTATGTTCGATCCCCCCGGATCGTCAATACAAGTTCTCACTAGAACTCTTTGGACACACTTGTCCTCTCTTACGGTGCCGCAATACCAAATAGGAGCTCACTAGCTCGCCTGAGGTCGCAACCTCTACAACTTCTCAATATGAAGAAAACGGTGATCTACACTTGACCACAACAATGGCTCACTTGCACAACCCTACAACCAAGATGAGGAGATGAAACTTTTAGGATTGTGTAGTGCACAAATCTAGAAGAGAAGTAGAGGAAGGCTTCAAGCTAAAAGGATTGAAAATTTAGCTCAATGAAAACTTTTTTGCTAAAAGGCTAAACTTTTGAAAACTTTTGATCTTAATCTTGTAAATCTTGTATTTTAGTTGTAGAACACTCCCTCTATTTATAGGGGATGAAAACTGGGTTAAAAGGCCAAGAGATTCGTTAGGGGAGATCCCAACAAAAATCAAATCAGAAAATAGCCGTTGGAATCTGTCAGTAGATTCTGACTGCTGTCGGTCGACCGGGCCGGTCGACCTCCAACGGTCGGATTTTCGACCGTTGGGAAAGCGGTCGACCGGACGGTCGACCGTGAGGCCCAAACAGAGAGTGAGTTCTCTCTGTCGGTCGACCAGTCCGGTCGACCGAGAAAAACATAGAGCACTGCTCTTGCTCTCGGTCGACCGGTCGGTCGACCGATGTGCACACATGCACAATGGTGCATGTCGGTCGACCGCACGGTCGACCGACAAAGCAGTTCAGCTCTGCCAGCGGTCGACCGTGAGGTCGACCGGACTAGGCCAAAAACAGATTTTTGAAAGGGCTTTTTGAAGATAAAAATTTTGATAAAAATTCTTTAAATTGGTATATACAAAATAGAGTTCTAGGGCTTATAAAGGCCAGGGTGTCAACACCAAAAAGATTTGAACTTTATTTTGATAAAATTCTTTTTCTAAACAAAAACGGTTTTTCCAAATACTTGTTTTTCCAAAAACGAATTTTCAAAACTTTGTTTTTCCGAAACTTTATAAGAAATTTTGTAATAAAATTTTGTTTGTAAGCATGAAGCAATATCAAATGTGTGTGTGTGACAATCCCAAAGTTATCAACCTCTATCATCTTAGTTTTGACAAAATAGACTATAAATCCTAACTAAAATGGAAATTGTAAAAATACAAATCTTGTATAGTCTTCTCAAGTTGTTTGATTTATCCTTGAGCTCTTCTAGCGTGCTAGGCTCTGAGATCTAAATCATCGCGGCTTCCAAATGTGAGTCTTGTGTAGGAGCCGTCAATCAACTTATGTTTTTACCTAAAACTCATTTAAAATAATCTTGTTAATTCCTAACTTCATATGGTTTGTAATCATCAAAACTTAGGGCTAATGGCCTTTGAGCCAACAATCTCCCCCTTTTTGATGATGACAAAATATATGGAGCTTTTACAAATATTTTGAGTGGAGACTTCAAGTGAAGCTCCCCCTTAACATATGCATATAAAATAATCTGATAAAGAGATGTACATGCATGACATAGGCATATATAGGATATGAAAATGACACATATGCCAACCATCCATGCATACCAAAGATACAGAAATACAAAAGTGTATGCATACATGGTTACCTCCATCCATCCAGAAATACCTCCATCCTCCAAAATAGATGATTGGGTCAATAATAGCATAAACACAATATACAACCAATCACATATGCCACATGGAGATAAGAAACATAACTGCCATATCATACCCAAAAAAAAGTGTCCATACAAGATAGGAGGTTCATGCCAACCTCAAAACCATATAACATAACACATGTCCACAAGTACCAAACACAAAATGTGTCCAAATACATGTAGAAAAAAAAATAACAACCCAAAATAACACAGAAATAACTAAATAACTCCTCAAATATCTAACTCCCCAAATATTTCTCCCCCTTTTTGACAACATCAAAAGGGGTCACTGATCATCAGAATCATGTCCACCAAAATCAGAGTCCGTCGGTAAAGTAGTCGACGGAGGTGGAGCAGAAGGAGTCATGGCGGTGAATGGAGGGCCGGTAGTAGGAAGTGGCTTGGCACGATCAGAAGGAAGAGGAGCCGGCCAATCAAACCTGGTGTAGATGCCACCGAGACAGGCATGCATATAGCGCATGGAGTCACAGATATGGCTGAGATCATGGTCCAAACGCTGCTCCATCCGCTGATAGTATGCGGTCATCTCAACGAAAATCTACTGGCGATGCTCGGTCATCTCAGCGAAAATCTGCTAGCGATACTCGGTCATCTCAGCGGAAATCTGCTGGTGGTGCTCCCGAAGCTGAGTGGATAAGGCCAATAGGGGTCGAAGGGCAGAAGAGCCAGAGGATGATCCAGGAACAACAGGAAAGAAAGGCTGCGGCTGAGGAGCTGGATGACGCTCCCTAGGACGCATCCTCTTGAGAAGGGTGATGTTGATGTCTATTGACGGTTCAATCGACCGTTCAGAAGAAAGATCAAAATTTAGCTGCTTCAAAAGACGTGTGATGAGCATCCCAAAGGGCAAGTGCCGTTTAGGACAAGGAGATGATCAGAAGTCATGTGATTGATAATGAGTTTAGATATATTGATTCTAATGCCTTTCAGAAGGCAATAGATAACAAGAGGAGCAGAACCCCTAGCGTGACTATATTCTCCTGATTTTGGTAGGAGGTTATAGAACACGATTTTGGCTAGGACCTGGGCGGTGAGAGTGTAATACTTCACCTCCTCGTTCCTAACTAAACTGGGGTTATCATCATCATGAAGCAGTGTGGAGGCGGAGTGAGCAGACTCACTGTCAGGGTACTCAAAATCATGCAGGTCAAAGTTATAAATGTCTACCCCCTCACAGGAGAGGTGTAGGTGACGTGCAAATTGTTGAAGTGAGATATCAATATCTTTGCCCAAGACTCTGGATTTGATGTGATTATGTTCAAAAGTGAGATTTGAATAGAAATATTGCACCAAAGTAGGATAGATAGGTTCTTTAATAGTGACATAATTTTCTAAGGAGCTAGATGTTAGGATAGATGCAAGATTAAGGTGCTCAAAATCGCTATGCACCACAGTTCGACCAGAATTCATATTTTTAGCGGAGATTAAGACATGCCTATAGGAAGTATTTTGAGATACAAAAGGAGAAGATGAAGATTGGGGGGTTTTCCCCTTTCAGAACGGGTTCTTTTAGACATTATAGATGGATAATCAAGATGAATGCACGATCTAAGCAAAAAGATAAGGAATTAAGTAAGGAAAAATTGAAAGATCTAAAGGAAAAGCTTATACCTTGAAATCACGTGAAAACAAGAGAAATCCTCAAGAAGGAGAGTAGATCTGGAGTCTGAAACAACGAATCCCAATTTTTGTGAAATTAATTTGAGGAATTAGAGAGAGGAAATAGAATTTGAGAGGGTGTAGGGTTAAGAGAAGAGAGGATTAGAGGAGTAGGAGGAGGTGGAAGATGAAGAAAAGAAAGATTTGGGGGATAGGATTTTATATACAATCGGGTAAAAAGACATCATACCGACTGCCAGTCGACCGGGCCGGTCGACCGGTGGAAACCGAGAGCAAACTCGGCTTCAGTCGGTCGACCGCGTCGGTCGACCGGCTACGGGCAGAAACAAAATTCTGTTCCAGGCTATATCGGTTGACCGGGTCAGTCGACCGGTCCTATACCAGGCCAGATCGGTCGATCGGGCCGTCGACCGGCACAGCTGAAAACCAGAAAATAAACAGTTTTTAAAATAGGGTTTTTAATATAATTTTCTTTTAATCAAAAACAAATATTTCTCTTAACTAATAACAAGAATGTTGAAATTACTACTTGGCATGAAAAACACAATAAAATTTTATTTTATTCACTTATTAATTTTTATTATCAATAAATTTTTATTTATAAATTAAGCGATAAACATGAGATGTTGAAGCCGAATACCCCGTTAAGGGTTCTGAACTTCTCCTCGATATTCCTTTAGATAAGAGTTGAGGCGAGCAATTGCCATTTCTATTTATTAGCTCAATTTGGTTAAATAAATCTTTATTTTGACAATATATAAAACATTAAGTTAAGTTAACAAAATCTTGATTTATGGACAAACAAAAACATGGCAAGTGATAGAAATCTAAACAAATTGAATACACAATCCAATCATACAAAAATATGAATTTGCAAGTTTACACATGTAGGCATATTATCATAAAGATGCAACTAGCAATCCTATGCACATAAAAAGAAATTTTTATGTGGAGAAGTTACCAAACCATAGGTATTCTCCAAAATGGGTGCCTCTTCGATAGTGATGCAAGTGACGATATGTTCGTTGAGCGTTGATGCATCCACCATCCGGGCACCATCTCCCCCTAAGTCTTGGAGGAGGACGACCCACCTGCATCAATGAAGTTTGGTGCGTCTTTTAGTATCCAAATCTTTTTCGGTCCTATAGGGTTAGTGTTTTCTCGAACCCAAACATTTTTATTTGACAAGTTTAGCTTAGCATAACAAAATTTAGTTAAATGACCTTTGCGGCCACAATGTGCACAAGTATAAATTCTACCATACATAAATGCATGCTTGTGCGTGTGTGCATGCTTGTGTGAGTTTGAAGCATGATGATGAGTATGTTTCCCTTGGGATATTCCTTTAGGAAACCTAGATGCAAATTTAGTCATGTCAAAAGCACATTTCTTTAAAGTTGTATCCAAAACTTCAATACGTTTTTGGATCTCTAAAAATTCATTTTTATTGTAAGTAGAAATAGGGCTTTTTCCTTTACAAGAGGTTTTGTATTTTTCAAAATCCTTTTTCATTTTCTCAAAAGAATTTGATAATTCATTTTTCTCTTTTAAAACAAGCTCAAATTTATTCTTTAGAGAATCATTTTCCTTTTTCAATTTTTTATTTTGAGCAAGTGATATTTCATACCTACTTTGTAATTCTTAAAAAAATGAGCAAATTCATCCATGGTTAAGTCTTCATCATCTAAAGAGTTTTCTAGACATACCTTGGAAGCATCATCACCATGTGCCATGAAGCACATGTGAGCGGCGTCGATCTCCTCTTCGGATTCCGACTCCGAGTCATCCCATGTGGCCACCATCGCCTTTTTCTTCTTTTGCCCGTTCTTGGAGGTAGTTGCTTGTAGAGAGGAGCAATCGGCAATTAGGTATCCCGTCTTCTTGCAATGAAAACATGGACCTGGTTCCTCTCTCTTTTTTTCAAATCTTCCTTGAGGTCTCCCTCTTTGGAAGTTACTTTGTCTACCTTTCTTATAGAACATTTTGTCCACCTTCCTTATGAGCATGGCAAAGTCTTCATCATAGTCTTCCGATGAATCCTCTTCATTATAGGAGGATGGAGCCGCTTTGAAAGCAAGAACTTTCTTCTTTGGTGCCTCCCTGTCTTCTCTTACTTTCATCTCCATCTCATGGGTTTTGAGATTGCCGATGAAGCCGGAGAAGTCCATCTCCTCCCTATCATTTAGCTCTTTGAGGGTGATTACCTTGACTTCCCAAGACTTGGGAAGAGCTCTAATGACCTTCCAGATCTTTTGGTCATTATCGATGTTGTCACCTAAAAAAGATAAGGCGTTAGTAATATTGGTGAAACGAGTGAGCATATCATCTATTCCTTCATTATTAAGCATATAGAAATTCTCATATTGAGAACGGAGCAAGTCAATTTTAGATCTCTTGACTTGCGACGTCCCCTCATGAGTAACAATAAGCACATTCCAAACTTCATAAGCAGATTTGCAATTTATGATGCGGGAAAGATCATCTTCATTTAATGCTTGAGTGAGTGCATATTGGGCTCTAGCATTGGCCTCATAGTCCTTAGATGTTTCTTCGGACCATATTTTCTCATCAGTGAGAGGTTCAATAAATTCTTTGGTGATGGACTTTGCAACTCTAACTCCTAGGGATTTTAGGAATAGGTTCATTTTGACCTTCCAAATTGGGAAGTTCAACCCATCAAATTTGGGTGAGGACTTGATGCTAGAAAAGTCAACAATGCCATGAATACAAGTATAATGTACAACAAATTATACATGCGACAAATAGATATAGCCAATAATGAGGATCTCCCTAAGGTGGTTAAACCAAATGCTAGGGTTAGGCTCTGATACCAATTGAAATCACCTAGAGGGGGGTGAATAGGTGATGGCTATACTAAGTGGCAAATAATGCGGATTAAAAACTAATTAACAATAAACAACAACAATATTAAAGCTTGCAAGGAAGTAAACAAATAATAGTTCAAGTAAAGGAGAGAGAGAGTTTTGAGATAAGTGAACAATTGCAAACACGAGAATATGTTTCGAGATTCGAGCCACTGCTTTACGTCCTCGTCTTCAACACGATGAAGGATTTTCACTATGCTTGATCCCACCGGATCGTCAATACAAGTTCTCACTAGAACTCTTTGGACACACTTGTCCTCTCTCATGGTGCCGCAACACCAACTAGGAGCTCACTAGCTCGCCTGAGGCCGCAACCTCTACAACTTCTCAATATGAAGAAAACGGTTATCAACACTTGACCACAAACAATGACTCACTTGCACAACCCTACAACCAAGATGAGGAGATGAAACTTTTGGGATTGTGTAGTGTACAAATCTAGAAGAGAAGTAGAGGAAGGCTTCAAGCTAAAAGGATTGAAAATTTGGCTCAATGAAAACTTTTTGCTAAAAGGCTAAACTTTTGAAAACTTTTAATCTTAATCTTGTAAATCTTGTATTTTAGTTGTAGAACACTCCCTCTATTTATAGGCGATGAAAACTGGGTTAAAAAGGCCAAGAGATTCGTTGGGGGAGATCCCAACAAAATTAAATCAGAAAATAGCCGTTGGAATCTGTCAGCAGATTCTGACTGCTGTCGGTTGACCGGGCCGGTCGACCGCCAACGGTCGGATTTCCGACTGTTGGGAAAGCGGTCGACCGGATGGTCGACCGTGAGGCCCAAACAGAGAGTACGTTCTCTCTGTCGGTCGACCGGTCCGGTCGACCGAAAAAACAGAGAGCACTGCTCTTGCTCTTGGTCGACTGCTGTGCACACATGCACAATGGTGCATGTCGGTCGACCGCACGGTCGACCGACAGAGCATTTCAGCTCTGCCAGCGGTCGACCGTGAGGTCGACCGGACTAGGCCAAAAACAGATTTTTGAAAGGGCCTTTTGAAGATAAAAATTTTGATAAAAATTCTTTAGATTGGTATATACAAAATAGAGTTCTAGGACTTATAAAGACCAGGGTGTCAACACCAAAAAGATTTGAACTTTATTTTGATAAAAATTCTTTTTCTAAACAAAAACGGTTTTTCCAAAAACGAATTTTCAAAACTTTGTTTTTCCGAAACTTGATAAGAAATTTTGTAATAAAATTTTGTTTGTAAGCATGAAGCAATATCAAATGTGTGTGTGTGACAATCCCAAAGTTATCGACCTCTATCATCTTGGTTTTGACAAAATAGACTATAAATCCTAACTAAAATGGAAATTGTAAAAATACAAATCTTGTATAGTCTTCTCAAGTTGTTTGATTGATCCTTGAGCTCTTCTAGTGTGCTAGGCTCTGGGATCTAAATCATCATGGCTTCCAAATGTGAGTCTTGTGTAGGAGCCGTCAATCAACCTATGTTTTTACCTGAAGCTCATTTAAAATAATCTTGTTAATTCCTAACTTCATATGGTTTGTAATCATCAAAACTTAGGGCTAATGGCCTTTGGGCCAACAGATTTATCAACGGCTGAACCGGAAAGTCACCGAGAAAGGTGAGGGCAAAGGGTCCGGGTGCCAGGCCTCCTGGAGTTCGTCGCCACTGCCGATAATGAAGCTTCGGACATGGAAAGCCCTCGCTTTGAAGAAGTTGCAGGAGCTGAGGTTCCAGCAGATGTCCCTGGTGGGGTAGGCATAGCCTCTATGGACGACGTGGAGATGGAAGAGGTGAAAGAAAAGATCCCGATGTCCACTTCAAATAGAAGCAGCAAGGTGGATCTCGCAGGAAGAGGGTGGTGAAGAAGCCTCGTCGCTACACTCCCACCGTTATTGTAGAGGGCGAATTAGTTGCAGTGCCTCCTCTTCCTGCCCCGTTAGTTATTAAACTATCGGCGCAAAATCAGACGACTAATAAAGCTATTCCCGGCCTGGGTATGACCAGTTTCATTCATTTTTTTTTGACATGTACTTATATATTTCATACAGCTCATTTGTTTATCCTATGATCAGGAACCGAGACTACAAGAGAACCAGGAGCCGAGGCTGTAAGAGAACAGGGGAATTATTATGATCCTCTGTTTACTTATAAGGAAGGTGACGAGGCTACCTACTTCATTGTCTCAAAAGATTCCGGAGGTAACGCTGCTGATGTCAGTCCTTCGAGTACTGGGACCTCGAAAGAGAGTCCAATAGCTTCAAGCTCTATAGGATGGACCACAGAGGCTTCGACGAGCGAAGGTGAGCTGGACGTCCCTCCTACAACTGCCAAAGTCTTTTCTATGGAGCCCAACAGAATTAGCGTTGCCGTCGAGGAAGTCCGGAGAGAGACTGTGGCTGAGGCAGTTGAGGCGGTATCGCCTCTTGATAATACTTTGATTTTTTGTAAGCAATTCTCTCCTGATATTCATTATGCCTTGTTTCAACAAAGCCTTTTTACAGGTGTTCCGCCTTTGGTCGCATCGACGTCAAGGGGATCAGCTAATCTTCCTGAGGGAATCAGGGTGAGGCAAGTACTTTAACCGCAACGGACGTTGTCGAGTTGGATGTCATGTATCACGACATGCCCTCTTATCAGCCTAAGCCTGCTGGTGGAGTTAAAGAGGCTGAGGAGACAGTGGTTACAGAACCAATCTCGCTCCCAACTGCATCGGTAGGTGAGATGCCGGTGGTTTCTTTGACGCTGCCTATCCTGACAACCACTAGGCTGAGGATAATTACCAGCCCTACGTCTCTAACACTGGTTGTTGAGCCAGTTCTTCCTAGAATAGTTACCAGCCCTACTTCCATCGTGGCTGGTGTACTAGTTTTAATGAAGACTCCTCCCCGATCATCGGTAATCTTTCGTCTTTCTCCAGCCAGTGCTTCTACCATTTCCTCTACAGTTATGACAGTGAAACCGGTGGAAGCTTTGTCTTCAGGGCCACTCGTTCACGGGAGTAGTTGAAGCCGAGAAAGAATTTGTAGCCGAGATGGTTGATAGCTTTTACAGAAGCCTAAAGCGATCTGTCGCTCTGGTCTTGAAGGGATCAACCACCTCATTTTCTGCTTTAAAGGTGGTCCTCTCTCAAAATATCGAAAGCATTCAAGACTATAGAGGGGATGACTAGGCTGCCGCATTGGAGCTTCTGGTGGAAAGGCTTGAGAAGAATGTAGACGATGGCGCCACCTTAACAGTTTAGGCTTGGATTCCTCCGTTGATGAAGAACTCGAACGCCTTGTTGCTAAAATGCGTGAGACTCACTTTGCAGCACAGGAAGCAGCCCTTCAGGCTTAAAATCCTTAGAAATAAGAAAAGTAGAGATTAGAGATGCCATTGATGCTTCCAGTAGCGCCCTTCTTGATGCCGATGATAAAGTTGAGAAGGCCAAGGAAATGATCAAGAGGGCTAATCTTCTTTTATTCAAGGCTGAACTGGTGCACCTGGAGGAGATGACTCGGTTGGAGCAGCTCAAAGCTCAAAATGATGAAGTCCTGCAGCAAGAGATAACTCAGAGGACAACTTTGGCTGAAATTGAGGCTCGTCTGTTCCAGACAGCGAACTTTAATGAGACTAAGTTCAGATCGCAGGCATTCATCAGAGCTGCCGAGGAGAGGAAGAACAGGCTGGCCATCCTTGAAGAACGGATTAAGTCTTACGAAGCACCCTCGTAACTTGTAATCCATGTATCCCCCGTTTTGAATCAATAAAAAGTAATTTTATTTGACTCCTCTGTTGTATTTTCAACTTGTTTTATCTTCTGAGTTTGCAATTCTTACTTTCAAGTTGTACTACAACCCTCAAAAAGAAAGAAAATAATGGTATAACTAATCTAATCAAAGGTAATGAACTGATAGAATTAGTTACTAAATAAATTTGAGAAATGGCTCGACTCAAATCATGTTGAGATGAGGATGGAAAAGATTGAGCATGATGATCTTTACTGTTCAGAGGTAAATATTAGCATAACAGATTAAAAACCATCGAATTTATGAATAGGTTATGATGAATTAGACACCACAACTTGTGATAGTTCCTACTAAACTAAGACAAATGAAGCCTAGGAGTTGCCAGTTAAAAGTGACAAACAAGCTATGAGAAATTTTGCCATTCAGAGGTGATGACCTGGCCATAATGACAAAATGAAGGTGAATCTGATTTTAGGGTATCGTCTATTCAGAGGTAGTAGACTGAATCATAATAGACTAAGACACGCTAAACTTCGGATCCGCTGCCAGAGGTAGTCGTATTAACTTGGAAGCTAGTCCACAAGGGTTACAAAGATAGATTAGATCTAGGGTCCTATTGGTTCAGAGGTGGTTGACTTGACTTGACCAACTAAGGGATCTCAAATGTGCAATCCGCTGTTCAGAGGTTTAATATTAACATGACAGTAAGAACTCCCGGCCTTAATAGAGGAAAGGAGAACAAAACTATGGACTCATCTGTTCAGAGGTGGTGAACTAGACATGACAGTTAGAGTATCATAAAAAGGGAAAATCTAGGCATCCGTCGATTCAGAGGTAATATGGACGTAACCGATTGGAAGTAACTAGACTCAGAGCCCTGTCGTTCAAAGGTGGCGAACTGGACATAACGGCAAAGAGATAGTCCATTCTAGACTGAAAGATGAGACTTGGTTATCTGTCGGTTCAAAGGTAATATGGACATAACTGATTAAGAAACTACCAAGCTCAAGATTTTTATCGTTCAGAGGTGAAAAGCTGGACATAACGGTAAAAGAAATAATCCCATTGGGGGAAATAAGGTTTGATCATAAATTCTGTGAAAAATTGATATCTCCTTTGGATATTTTTTGGACGAAATTGTCAGAGGTGTATTGTTAACGCGACAACAAAGAAAGTCCATTGGGAACTGAGAGAAAAATAATAGATTTTGAAGAGGCTCTATTAGAAACTCGCTGGGGAGCTAAGAATATGAATCTCATGAAAGATTATATGTCAGAGAACTTCGTGGGGATTTAGAACGAGATTTATAAAATAGCCTATCAGAGGTGTAATGTTAACGTGATAAGGATTTTGTTATTGTTAGAGGTGTTTGAACATAACAGTAATTTTGAGTGAACCTTGTCATTCTATTGAGGAGAATGATAAGTAGAGTTTATTCGCTGGGGATGTTGAGTAGATTCGCAGGGATGTAGGTTTTATCCGTCGGGGAGTATGTTAGAGTCTTACTATCAGAGGTTTAATGTTAACATAATAGATTTGATTCATCATTTCGCCAGGAAGATGGATATATTCTTATGTGGTCCTACCATTCCATGGACGGGATTTGGTAAGTAATTTTGGAGAGGAATCAAATGGGAACAGGTCACTTAGGATTTTTAGCAAATCCTCAGCTGTCAACGGATTTGATATGCCTTTACCAACTACCGTTTGAGTTGGGCTAACCATGCTATTCCCCTCAGTATGATGAGTTGTCGAGAACTTATATTGGGTTTAAGAGCTAATATTTTCCTCTATCCTTAGCCGTTAGAGGCGTTGGATTATTTCGTTACTTTGAGTAACGTGATACTTCCCCTGGGTTTTCACTCTGTAGGTGAGCTGGGGATTAAAGGAATGGACACGAATTTCGCGAGATCTTGATCTGAAGATTATCGTTCCTCGTGGACTCTCTGTCAATCCTTATCTTGTTTCCATATTGGAAAGATTCTGCAGAAGGATGCGTCACAAACCTTCTTCAATGAGTTCGACTTGACAAGTTATCAGCTAAACTCCTTTAATCTTTCATTCGATCGATCACCATGTTTTTGATATGAACGTGGAAACAGTAGAAAGGTTCTGCAAGAGATTGCGTCACGAACCTTCTTCAATAAGTTTACCTTGATAAGTCATCAGATAAACTCATTTGTGTTTTCATTCGATCGGTCACCATTTGGTCGGTCACCACGTCTTGATATGAATGTGGAAACAGTGAAAAGGTTCTGTAAGAGAATGTGTCATGAACTTTCTTTAATGAGTTTGGCTTGATAAGTCATCAGATAAACTCATTTGATTGGTCGAACCTTTTGTCGTTGGGTCGAGCTTCGATCGATCGAACAGGAGCAGAGAGGTATGCCACCACTATATATGGAAAAGTCAGGCTAAATAAACCATCATTCTGATTGTAAAGAAGAATGCCTGAAATTGTTGCTTAGGCATGCTTGACTTCAAAATATGACCTATTCTTCTAAGTTGAAAACAGGTACATATTTATTTACTAGAGAAGAGTGACAAGGCTAAAACAATTCGACACCATGTTTCTTTTTTTAATGTCATCGGTGTTCGATCGGCTTGACACTAGTCGACAATAGATTAGAGAAGAGTGATAAGCTAAAACTAAAGTTCATAACCTTGATTCTTCTTTGATGCAACTGGTGCTCGATTGGCTCGACACTGGTTTATGGCAGTACGATCCCGTTAAAAAAAGAAAGGAGCGCTCTTTCTAAATATCTTGGATCTGAAGGTCCTGATCAGAGGTGTAGTGTTAACTTAATTGTAAGAAGGATCCTATCAAGGATAATACTTCTTTAAGAACCTGTCGTTGATCGACATCATGAGCGTATCACCATCTGGGGTCTTAAGACGATATGCTCTATTTGAATAGACTGTTTCTATCACGAATGACCCTCCCCATTTAGGCTGAAATTTGCCTTTGGTTTTGTCCATCACGATCATCGATCGTCTGACGGCTAAAACCAAATCTCCTTTCTGAAAAACCCTTTGCTTAACCTTCTTATTGAAGGCCTTTGAGACTCGAGCTTGATACAACTTAATATATTGTTGAACTTGTAGTCACTTCTCATTTAGGGCTTTGAGTTCTTGAAGACGTAACCGATCATTATCTTCCTTTGTCATTCTGATCATTAAAGCGACTTGTAATGATGATATCTGGATTTCTAACGGTATGACTGCGTCGCACCCGTATAACAGAGAAAAGGCGTATTGCCTGTCGGGGTCCGAACTGTGGTTCGGTAGGCCCAAAGACATTTACCGAGCTTCTCATTCCAGTCTCGCTTATTTGATGAAATAAATTTTTTAAGTAGCTTGATAATTGTCTTGTTGAATGCTTCCATTTAGCCATTAGCAGCCAGGTTATAAGCGGTTGATGGTACATTCTGAATCCAGTACTTATCACAGAATTGATAGAATACCTGGCTTACAACTTGGGGACCATTATCATGGATAATCCGCCTAGGGACACCAAATCGATGAATGACATGGTGTTTAATAAAGTTGACCACGTTGGAAGTTTTTACTTCAATAAGTGGAATAACTTCTGCCCACTTTGAGAAATAATCAGTTATTGCTAGAATAAACAGATGACTTTTTATTGATGAGGGCTGATAGGCCCTATGACATCGATTCCCCATGTTTCGAATGGACACGAAGTAACAATTAGATGGAGCAACTCCGGAGACTGATGTATAAAGTCTGCATGAATTTGACAGGCTTTAAACCTTTGTGCATATTTGATGGCATCGACTATCATGGTTGGCCAATAATATTTAAGCCTGTGCAATCGATCCTTGAGCTTCGGACCTTATTGATGAGCTCCGCATTTACTGTCGTGTGCCTGTTGAAGCACATCTTGTGCCTCCGAATTAGAGAGGCAACGGAGAAGGATACCATCATATGAGCGACAGTAGAGTGTCTTTACTATCGGATCATAGTAGAAACGGAGGGACCTTCATCTAGTAGATGTCGCTTCTTTAGAGTCGTCCGACAATATATTTTGCAAAGCATAGTCAATGAGGGAAAATCGCCAATCTCTCGGTTTAAAATCCTTTGAGGTGATATGGACCTCCTTAGTTTTTCAACACATGTTTAGGACAAACAAGGTGTTAAGTAGCCACTGTAAGATGATATGTTGTATCGATCGGTAAGGCTAATGTAGCTGCTAGTGCAGACAGAGTGTCAGCCTTAGTGTTTTGGGATCGGGACACATGACCGATATAAAAACCATCAAATAAATTAGCCATTTTGATGACTGCATGATAATAGGGTACCAGATCTGCGTGGAAGACCTCATATTCTCCTTTAACCTGATTAATAATCAGTTTCGAATTGTTATAAGCTTCGAAGTAGCGTACCCCCATTTCATGGGCGAGCTGAAGGCCAATGAGTAGAGCGTTATATTCTGCCACATTGTTGGAACATGGTTCCATCAATGAAAATGCCCTAGGAAGGACATAGTTTTGTGGTGAGATAAATACAACCCCCACACCAGCAATGCTCTTACCTTTAGGGCCTATTCTTGATGCTCCATCAAAGAATATTTGCCACATTTCATCCTCTGAAATCATATTGGATTCGAAAATCTCATCTAGAATATCTTCATGAAGTTTTGAGCTTTCCGGAACCGGATGAGCATCTAGGAAGTCTGCAAGTGCTTGGCCTTTAATTGCCTTCTGAGGAACAAAGAGCATGTCATACTGAGACAGAACGATGGCCCACTTAGCTAATATGGAATTCAGTGATCTTGGTTTCATCATGAGGAGATGCAAAAAAATTAACTCTGAAAATGATATGTATGGTTTGACCAACCAAGTAATGTCGCGTCTTTTAAATAGTAAAGACAAGAACTAAGCATTCCTTTTCGATCGGGTTATAGTGAGATTCAGCCCCTATCAGAGTCCTGTTCGTGACCGTCATCGTTCTTTTAAGCAAGCAGAGTACCAAGAGAATGGTCCATAAGTTACACATAAAGCAGGAATGATTTTCCTGATATGCGAGCCACTAAGACTGGAGGTTTAGTGAGGTATATCTTGATATCCTCGAAAGCTTCTTGATAGGTTTTATCCCATATAAAAGAGATGTTGGCCCATAGGCCCATCACTCTAGTTTAGATGATGATTAATTCATGTAGTTATAGTTTACTAATAATCTTATGTTTAAATAGTTTTAGTGATTGACCAAGATATTAGTAGGTGGTTAGCTTCAACAAAGAAGTTTTGAAGCTTTCACATGTTGATTCAAGAGCTCGCGCGTCAAGATCGCATCTAGTACTCGGTTGGAGTCAAGCTCGTTGGATCGCGTTTGGATCGAGTCTACTTAGAGAAAGAGTTCTACAAGAAGATTTTGGTTTGTGTTTAGTTTAGTATGTTTAAATCTTGTGTAAAGATTAGATAGTGTTAATATGCTCAAGTACACACACACAAGTTTCAATTTGTTTGGTTTTCAGTTTAACCGGTTTCGATTTTTCATATACATGGATTTCATGATTAGATAGAATCAAAACAAGTTTACATATATTTATGCTTTATCTATTTTGGAAAACTAACTTTGATAGTCTATTTCATGAGTTGGAGTTTTGTATTTAAACAAAACTTATTTTTGGATTTCATGTCAAAAACATAGATAGATACCTTTATATGTATATTGGCTTCTATCTATGTACAATATGCTTCAAAGTTTTTCAATATTGTTTTTGTATTTATATGAGTTTTGGAGAAAACAGTTTTCTATTTCAAAAATTTAAGTTTTGAAAAATACTGATTTGTGTTAAAGCCTAATTTCAATATCACAAAAATGGTTCAAATAGTCTGTAATACGTGTTGAATTTTAGTCACACATATTTGTATTTCAAAGATCTTATAAGAACTTATTTTTATGAAATTTATGTGCTTTTATTGGATTTAAATGAAGATAAAAAGACAAGTTTTTTAATCCCTTAAAAAGTTGGACCTGGCCTTCTGCCGGTCGACCGGACGGTCGACCGCTGCAGAAGTCGGTCGACTGGCTCGGTCGACCGATGTGCACAAACATGCACAAGCCATTGGGCTGGTGGGCTGGTCGACCGTCCAGAGAGATCTGCTTTCTGGATCTGGCCCCGGTCGACCGGGCTGTCGACCGACAGAGAGCTTCTTCTCTCTGTATCCAGGCCCGTCGATCGGGCGATCGACCGGCAGAGAGCTTCTTCTCTTTGTCTCCAGGCTTGATCGACCAGGCGGTTGACCGGAGGCACAACGGTCATAAAAATGACCGTTGGCCAGTTGACCAGGTGGTCGACCGGAAGGTCATTTCTGACCTTTCCTGGCTGCCAACGGGCAGATTTTTGAGAGGGTAAAATACCCATATCTTGAGCTTGTTTCTTCATGGTTTTAGTGAGCAAAAATTTTCTATTTTTCTAAGTGCTTAACAGCAAGTTTTTAAAAGAGTTTTAGGCATAAAGATTTTATCTTTATTTGTTTTAAAAAGGGTTGAAAAATTTAAAGAAAACTAGAAGTCTTTGGGAATTGTTTTGTTCTTCATTTCTATTTTATCCTAGAAGTTTTTCCAAGTATTTTCTTTGTGATTTTGATTTCCAAACTCTTAGGATCTGTCTATCCTATCTATTAGGATCTTATTTTGTAAGGGAAATTGGTTTGTGGTCTTTGAGATCACCAAGAGTTGTAAACCTTCTTTATGTTATTGTTATCCCTCTTATATAAAGGTGATTGTGGGGGAGTGTTTGAGTTGGTTGGTATCCCTCTAGTGAGAGGTGATTGTGGAGGTTGTATTTGATTGTGTTGGTATCCCTCTAAGTGTAGAGGTGATTGTGGTGGTGTTAGGCTTTATGCCTTATCCCTCTAGTGAGAGGTGATTGTTGTTTGGCTAAGTGTTCATCCCTCAAGTGTAGAGGTGATTGTTATTGTACCTTACCTCTTCTGAAGAGGTTGTGTTTGTTAGAGAGAGGAGTTGTGTACTCCAAAGTTGTATTACCTAAATCCTTAGTGGAGATTCCCTGTATGGGAAGTCCTGTGTGAACGATATAGTGAAAATCCTTCTATGTGAAGGCGAGGACGTAGAGCAGTGGCTCAAACCTCCAAATATATCTCGATGGTTGTGATTGATCCACTATCTCTAAACTCTCTCTATCTTATTGTGCATTGCATCATATTGTTCATATTATTTATATGCTCGGTTTTGATTGTGTGTCATACTTGTGTTGAACCAAGAGAGCTTTACATAGCACCTCAACTCTTATTTAGAGGAATTTAGAGGAGATAGTCCATAGCCCTTTACCGGAAATTCGGCTACACTCTTTGGTTACACTAAGTGTGTTGCAATTTATTTTTAATTCCGCATCATTTGTCATTAGATTAGCCTTACACCTATTCACCCCCCTCTAGGTGTATTTTTCAATTAGTATCAGAGCCTACGCCCCAGATATTAGGTTTAACCACCTAGGAGTGAGATCTTGGTAGCTAATCTAGATTTGTATTTGCACACATACTTGTTTATACACACTCATAGATTACCTTGCCCCTTCCATGTTTGATATTTCTAATATCGATATGTGAAAACTTAGAATGAGTATGTACCTTAAGACCTTAGGAATGCATGTTTACCTTGCTACTACCAAGAAATCCTATCTTGGTAATAACAAGCATATAAAGGCTGATGCACAAGCCCTAGAGGTACTTAGAAACACACTAAGTAAAGATTATCTTTCTATAGTTTCTCATTGTGATTCCGCTTTTGCAGTGTGGAACACCTTGACCTCTCCAAAGCTTCAAACGCCAAACATTATGAAGAAGGAATCTAGTAAGGATGAATCCGAACAAGCTTGCTATATGGTCCAAGGGAATGACTCCCTTGAGGTAAATTCGGAAACTCAATTAGATCATACTGCTAGTTCTTCCGGCGATGATTATGTTGATGTCGATGCATTAAATGAAGAACTTTCTCTTGTTTGTGAAAACCTATTACAAAAATACCAACTCTTGAAAAGAAAATCTTTAAACTAAAAGAAGAAAATAAGGATTTATTTTCTAAACTTAACATAGCTCTGCAAGAATAGGATGAGATTTCAAATGAAAGGGACTCATTGAAATCCCAACTTGATCTTGCCTTAAATGAAAACAAAATCTTAAAAGGTAAAAATAATTGTGATGAAGTTGTGAAGAAAAATGAAGTTTTATCTTCAAAACTCGTTTTTGTTTTAAAAGAAAATGATTCTTTGAAAAACAAAATTATTTCTGTTTCAAAAGAATTGGATTTGATAACTAATGAAAATAAATCTTTGAAAATGATTTAGATTCACATGTTTACCTTGCTTCATTATCTAGTGTACCTATTGCATGCTTCGTCTCCTCTACTATTATTAAAAATGATATATGTATGTTAAAGAAGAGTGTTGATGTTTGGGCTCCACTTTGAGCCAATGTGCCATGAATCACATACGGTTGGAATCCATGTTTCGAAAGAAACAAGTTCCACATATGCATGTACACCATACACGATATACACATGCTTCTCATGCTCACGCACATGACACCATGTATACTCATGTGTACACTTATACACATTGTGGACGTAAGGGCCACCTTGCAAAGTTTTGTTATGATAGAGTACATAATATAAATTTTGCAAATAAATTTGTTTGGATTAGGAAAGATGCTAACCCCTGTGGACCCAATAGAGTATGGGTACCAAAATTCACTCCTATTTTATTTGATGTAGGTGTGGGCTCTCACATGACGTGAGAGGCATTTGTGCCTTGAGGTGAATGTGTTCCGAGCTATATGGTGACACTTTTAGATGCATCACTTTCAAGGGGAGTTTGGTGGGAGGACCACCATGGTTTGGAGATCTAGAGATATGACCTAATAGTTTTAATAACTATCTCTAACTCCTCATTTAGTGTATATACTTTCATATTGTTGATTTTTAGCATGTTTTGATTTTTTATGATTATTATGTTAAATGTCATGATAATTAGACCTGTGATATACATAAGTAGTATTTGAGATATACTCATGTTTATATGGATATTTTGTGGTCTCGCTAGTGTTAAACTACTTTGTATATGCTAGCTCTAAGACATGTGCATTTATATAATGATCACATTGGTTTATATTTCGTTTTATACTTCATGCTTTGATTACATATTTAGATGCAATTTTCATTAAAACATGTGTATATACTTGTACAACTAATGTGCCACATTTGATTTTTTTTAATGTTTCTGCTTAATTGCTCTTTTGTATCCATTAGATGTACTAGTATAGCCTAGTTTTGATAATTCGTGCATTTCAACTTGTATTTCTCATTTTTGGTACAGGTTTTCATGATAATGTGTTTAGCTTCATGAATATGTTAACTATGTTTAAAACTTTAGATATACATGTATACCCTTGAGTCATTTGCTTTTCATGTAAAATTTCTTTATGGACTCATTTATGTTTAAGGATGTGTATGTATACATTTAGTTTTAGACAAAACATACATATGCTTTGAAGTTGGTATTTTGATGAAAATTAAATTTTCTATGATTCTCATATTTTCGATTAAAACAAATTTCAAAATGAGCTTCATTGCCTATTTCCATGACTTTGTTGATTACATGGTTCATACACTCTATGTTTGATGTTTACTCATGATTTTTGAGGTTATATGAGCTTTATTGATATGTGAGTGTTGATGATAGTTGATTTTCATGTTTTCATGAATTCATTCATGTTTATTCCTTACTTGAAGAATTTCGTACTAGTTTTCAAAATTATCATAAAACTAGTTGCGTATTTCTTCATTTTGGAAGAGTTTCAAACTTATTAAAATTATTTTTAAATCCTATTTTTGAAAACCCCTTCCTTCCAAGGGCGGTTGGATGGGCGACCAGGCCTTGTGTGCCTAACTGAAAATTCTTTTTACATATGCATGAAAGGGAGGTATTATGAGTTATATAATTGATCCTCATTATATTTTTAATTGGTACTCAATTGATTTTTTTGTATACTCATATTTTTTTATATATGTATGCTTCAAACTTCAAATTGTATCAATTTCGATTGGTATTTACATTTTCATATATATATATATGGTGTGTGTGTGTGTGTGTGTGTGTGTGTGTGTGTGTGTGTGTGTGTGTGTGTTTTGATTGTGCTTACTATATCTTTACATCTTAAAGCACAAATTTTGTTTATGCTAAGCTTAATTTACTCCTTAATGTCAATTATTTTTCAATTAGTACTTATACAAGCTTATGCATTGTTTTTATTGGTATTTCATAAAGGGAGAGAAAATTCATATTTTATCTTTCAATTGGTATCTTTCAATCAAGTTTATTTTCAAATGGTATCTTACTCTCATTCTTTATGATGAAAAATACTTTGTTTTGGTACATGCTAACGTTTTCAATATTGGTATCATGTTTCATTTTAAATTGGTATTTATATTGATATGAGTTATGTTTACCTAAAATAATTTGGTTGTTACTTTCATTTGGTATCAAGATTTCCAATATATATATTTCATTCGTATCAAAACATACAATGTTTCATTTTCTATTGGTATCAAAGATTTACAAGATATTTTAAATTGATATCAAGATATTTTCAATTGGTATCTTTTAGTATCTTAAAAATTTTGTTAACTTTCAATTGGTATCGTAAAAATATTTTGTTTACTTTCAATTGGTATCATAATGTTTCGATGTATACCTCTATCATAAATTGATATATTTTTCAATTGGTATCATAATGCTTTGATTTGTATTATTTATATGCAAGGGAAGCTTAACATCTTCTTTTTATATAGATTCATGTTGAGTATATTTCATATTGAAGTAATTGATCTGGTATGTCTTACACGTGTGTAGGGGGAGCTTCACATCTCCTTTTATACATTGTGTATTATGCGTTATATGATTAGGATTTAGTAGTCTCTTTTTCATATAATGCATGTATGCAGGGGGAGTTAACTTACATCTCTCCTCTTCATGAATGTATATCGCATATACATCCTTCTTGTTTGATTTGACCAAAAAGGGAGAAACTTTTTTTTGTTTATTTATGCCTCTTTGTTGATGATTTGACAAAAAGGGGAGAGAAATTTGGAGTTTTATATATGCATGTTTATGCATGATTTTCTTGTTTTACACAAAAAGGGAGAAAAGAATTTGGATAGTTTTTATATATGCATATTTATGTCATTTATGTGATGTTTATGTCTTTTATATGCATATTTATTTTTCATATATGTTTTGTTTTCAATTGATATCAGTACATATATGTTAATATGTGTTACTTATTTTATGCATACATTGAATATCTTTATAGTTTATTACTATGCATGAGTTAAGGGGGAGTTTTTATGAAGCTTAACTTTAATCCATGCATATATAACTCCATGAGATTTGTCATCATCAAAAAGGGGGAGATTGTTGGCCCATAGGCCCATCAGTCTAGTTTTGATAATGATTAACTTATGTAGTTACAGTTTACTAATAATCTTGTGTTTAAATAGTTTCAGTGATTGACCAAGATATTAGTAGGTGATTGGCTTCAACAAAAGAGTTTCAGAGCTTTCACATGTTGATTCAAGAGCTCGCGCGTCAAGATCGCATCTAGTACTCGGTTGGAGTCAAGCTCATTGGATTGCGTTTGGATCGAGTCTACTTAGAGAAGGAGTTCTACAAGAATACTTCGGTTTGTATTTAGTTTAGTATGTTTAGATCTTGTGTAAAGATTAGATAGTGCTGATATGCTCAAGTACACACACAAAAGTTTCAATTTATTTGATTTTCGGTTTAACCGGTTTTGATTTTTCATATAAATGGATTTCATGAATAGATAGAATCAAAACAAATTTATATATATATATGCTTCATCTATTTAGAAAACTTACTTTGATAGTCTATTTCATGAGTTGGAGTATTGTATTTAAACAAAACATATTTTTAGATTTCATGTCAAAAACATAGATAGATATTTTTATATGTATATTGAATTCTATCCATATACAACATGCTTCAAAGTTGTTTCAATATCATATTTTTGTATTTACATGAGTTTTGGAGAAAACAGTTTTCTATTTCAAAAATCTAAGTTTTGAAAAATACTGATTTGTGTTAAAGCCTAATTTCACAAAAATGGCTCAAATAGTTTGTAGTATGTGTTGAATTTTTGTCATACATTTGTATTGTAAAGATCTTATAAGAACTTATTTTTGTGGAATTTATGTGATTTTATGGGATTTAATTGAAGATAAAAAGACAAGTTTTTAATCCCTTAAATAGTTAGACCTGGCCTTCTGCTGGTCGACCAGACGGTCGACCGCTGCAGAAGACGGTCGACCGGTCCGGTCGACCGATGTGCACAAAGTTGCACAGGCCATTGGGCTGGTGGGCCGGTCGATCGGGAGGTCGACCGTCCAGAGAGCTCTGCTCTCTAGATCTGGCCCTGATTGACCGAGTGGTCGACCGGCAGAGAGCTTCTGCTCTCTGTATCCAGGCTCGGTCGATCGGAGGCACAACGGTCATAAAAATGACCGTTGGCCGGTCGACCAGGCGATCGGCTGGAAGGTCATTTCTGAACTTTCCTGGCGGCCCTCGGGCAGATTTTTGAGAGGGTATAAATACCCATCTCTTGAGCTGGTTTCTTCATAGTTTTAGTGAGCAAAAATTTCTATCCTTCTAAGTGTTTAACAGTAAGTTTTTAAAAGAGTTTTGGGCATAAAGATTTTATCTTTATTTATTTTAAAAAGGTTGGAAAATTCAAAGAAAAAGAGAAGTCTTTGGAATTGTTTTGTTCTTCATTTCTATTTTATCCTAGAAGTTTTCCCAAGCATTTCTTTTGATTTTAATTTTCAAACTCTTTATTTTCTCACACTTGAGCTATCTATCTATCCTATCTATTAGGCTCTTGTTTTGTGAGGAAAATTGGTTTGTGGTCCTTGAGATCACCAAGAGTTGTAAACCTTCTTTGCATTATTGTTATCCCTCTTGTGTAGAGGTGATTGTGGAGGAGTGTTTGAGTTGGTTGGTATTTCTCTAGTGAGAGGTGATTGTGGAGATTGTATTTGGTTATGTTGGTATCCCTCTAAGTGTAGATGTGATTGTGGTGGTATTAGGCTTTGTGCCTTATCCCTCTAGTGAGAGGTGATTGTTGTTTGGCTAAGTGCTCATCCCTCAAGTGTAGAGGTGATTGTTATTGTGTCTTGCCTCTTATAAAGAGGTTGTGTTTGTTAGAGAGAGGAGTTGTGTACTCCAAAGTTGTATTACCCAAATCCTTAGTAGAAGTTCCCTGTGTGGGAAGTTCTGTGTGGACGATATAGTGGAAATCCTTTTGTGTGAAGGCGGAAACATAGAGCAGTGGCTTGAACCTCGAAACATATCTCAGTGTTTGCGATTGATCCACTATCTCTAAACTCTCTCTATCTTATTGTGCATTGCATCATATTGTTCATATTATTTATATGCTTGGTTTTGATTGTGTGTCATATTTGTGTTGAACCAAGAGAGCTTTACATAGCACCTCAACTCTTATTTAGAGGAATTTAGAGGAGATAGTTGTAACGCCCCGATCCCACGGGTACGGGAACGTCACTGCGACGCATATACGCAGGTCAGAAATACCCTCACGTATATGCGCTAAGCATCAGTACAAGTAAGAATCAGAGTACGACAAAACGTAGTATTCATTCATATGCCAACATGAGAAGTACAAGTTACAAAGTTATCACAGAGTGTGATATACTATTACATAATACATGTATCTTATATCACAACCAAGTACAAAAGTACAATTTACAATATGAACACAAGATGCTCACGAGCTGGAGGAAGATCCCGCGAGCTAGAAGGAAAAGTCTGGTACAACAGAAACCGAGACTAGTCAGCCGGTTCTGAAAAGAAAGCTTGATCTTCTGTGGAAGGCTCCACTTCAATCCAAGCTCCGGAACCTGAACATACAAATTCAAGGGAGTCAAGACCTCCCAAACAAATGATCAGGTTACAGCCGAGAGGCATAAGAGATATGAGTATGAGAGTTGGTACAGTATTATGAATAGACAGCCAGCAAGTAAAGGAAGCATAACGAGTTAAAGTTGGAAAGACATTGTACTAGCTTAGGTCACGGCCTCATGAGACTAGTACCTCGAAGGAATAATCCAAACAAGGAAACCCTCATCTATATACCTTTATCTCATGTTACCGTAATCCAAGCGTATACAACGGATCCACAGTTGGCGTCTTTTATTATTATTACTTGTCTTACTTTGATGTCTAGCTATGTGGACTAGCGTCCCAGCACACATAGATCCACATCCGAGTAAGCAAGGTTGTTATTGAAAACTAGCGGGGGTATCAACGAACAATGTTTACAGTGGGTCCCATGCATACCCGGGACCACGGCCCAGGATGTTCCGCTGCTTGGTAACGGAAGCTGCCGCTAGGCTATCAGGAGGGACTTATGTATGCCCTTTATCATGATGATATCAGGAGGAGGGAGCCAGCACTCCCCTCGGTCGCCTGGAGGCCCACAGGTCAGACTGGAAGTTTTAGTTGCACAACATACCTAATACCACTGTAAACACGAACATATATTGATAGCCGCATGTTTCCCCCGACCCGATGCAAGTTGTCTCATTTTATGAATTCTTTAGATAATTATCAGATTTCGGGAATGAGCAGGAGCAAGTCAGAAATATTATGAAGATAGGAGTATCAGGAGTACAATTTGTACTATCACGTAAATCAAGTTTGTAAAACATGATGTCTGGTTATCATTCCCATTATCGTGATAATTATAAGAGTCAGGTGTATCATGCCTGGTGTCAAGAGATAGCATGACAAGAGGTGATATTCGTCCGGGAATAGCAGACGCGAAAATAGCAGACGCGGGATTCGCGTCGCAAAGGTGCCACAGACGTGAGGTCTGCGTTCAAGTCAGGACGCGAGGAGAACGGGGACGCGGACATGGGTTCTGCGTCGCGTTAACGCAAGAGGAACACCGACATGGGCATAGCAGGCGCGAAAGTAGCAGACGCGGGGCTCACAGACGCGGGGATCGCGTCACGAAGGTGTCAAAACGCGAGGCTCGTGACCTGCGTTTAAATCAGGGCATGAGGAGAACGCGGACGTGAGTATAACTCCGCGTCACGATAATATAATATAAATAGAACACAGACGCGAGCTTAGCTTTGCGTCGCCCCAATACAATAACGCGAAGGCCGCGTTAAGGAAAAGCCTAGACGCAGGAGGTAACTCCGCGTCTAACGCTGTGTTAAGGAGAGGCCGTGTTAGGTTTAGTACAACCACATCGCACGACATTAAATACAATCATAAAAATGAGTTTACAAGTCCATGTCTTGGCGAGTAAAGTTACTCGCCTAAAAATGTTACTTTGAAGCTTTATGCGTCCGGAATAATCGTTGTCGTCAAGTATCACCAAAACGATCACCGGAATAATCGCGAACGATTACCGGAATAATCTATGGTGATATTGCCGACGAAGAAGAGCTCGGCCCCAATCCAAAAGGAGGGTACCGGCCCTAGAGTCTTGCCGATGATGAAGGAGAGCACGGCCCCCAATCCAAAGGAGGTGGCCGGCCTCAAGAAGATGATGGTGTGGTGGTGGTAGTTTGGAGAAGGTGAAGGCTTTGGTGGTGTTTTGGAGTTTGTGGTTGGTTTAATGGAGTTGAAGGAGGAAGGAGATGAAGATAGGAAGTTATAGTGGTTGTGGTTGTAGTGGAGATGAAGGAGGAATTGGTGGAGGTTAAGGCTTTGGTGAAGTGAAGTAAAAATGAAGGAGAAAGGAGAAGGAAGAGTTTATATAGGATTTGGATTTGTGAAGGAGATGCCAAAAATGTAAAAGAGAGGGGGTTTTTGTAAAATGGGGAGGTGAGGTGTTTCTCTTGGCCACTCTTGGCCGGCCATGGGGATGGGAGAGAGATTGGATATTTTGGAGAGGTTGGATATTTTGAAGAGATATTTGTGGTGGAAGAAAGTGGAAGGTTGGAGAATATTTGTAGCTTGTGGTGGAAGGAAAAGGAAAGAAAGAAAAAGGAAAAAAGGAAAAGAAAATAAAAAGGGAAGATATTTTCTTGGACTAAAGAGTGAAAATGCTGAAAAAGGCGGATTCCCGGGATTGAGTCGCGGATGCGGAAAACTTTCGGAAAAATACCGAAATCGTCCCGAAATCAAGTATCTCGGAACGACCCGCAAAAATTCTCAAAAATCAAGAATATTATTTGAAGACTCATGGTGAAATTCGTTTAAGAAATTATTTATCATTTTGAAATTAAAAATCTTGGAATCGGCCGTCAATGTCGGTCGACGCCAGTTTTGACAGAAATCTAATAAATTTTGAAAATTCCCAAAAAATGAGTTAAGATAGTAAATATTATTCGAAGCAAATATGGAAAAGCGGTTTCATAAAATTTGACCTCAGTTGCAAATTAAAAATCCAGGAATAACCAACGGTGCTGATTAATCCTGATTTTTAGGGTGTTTAAAACTAAATTTGACCCAATCTGATTACCAGAGAGATGAAATCATGTAGTACTTCCAAAATAAGAGAAAATAATAAATAAACATAACACTGTGTAGAAAAATCAGGATACGCATCTGAGTACGTATTCTGAGGACGGGGTGTTACAATCCATCCACCTTGCAAAAAATTTCGTCCTCGAAATTTCAGGAAGGGGAAGATGACGATAGAGAAGAATAGGAAGAAAGAGTTTTACCAACTAAGTTGTAAATAGTTGAGGGTAACGCTCACGGATAACATCCTCTCGTTCCCACGTGGCCTCTCCTAGCACATGCCTATTCCAAGAAACCAATACTAATGGTATTGCCTTATTCTTCAGAGTCTTGATACTTTTATCCAGAATGGCCATCGGTTGCTCTTTATAAGACAGATCTGGTTGTAGTCCCAGTTCGGAGTGATTTAGAATATGACTCTCATCCTTGACATACTTCCGTAACTGTGATATGTGAAAGACATTATGAATTCCTTCTAATGACGGCGGCAATGCCAATCGGTAAGCTACATCTCCCACGCGATCCAAAATTTCGAATGGGCCGATGTATCTTGGACTAAGTTTCCCGCGAGTACCGAATCGGATTACCCCTTTTGTTGGTGATATCCTTAAAAATACATGGTCACCTGCTCTGAATTCCAATGGTCTTCTGTTTGTGTCAGCCCAGCTTTTCTGTCGGCTCTGTGCTGCCCGGAGATGATCTCTAATGATTCGGACCTTGTCTGTTGTCTGAATTAGTATATCTGGCCCCAAGAGTCTTCTTTCACCGACTTCGTCCCAACATAACGGCGATCTACATTTTCTTCCATACAAGGCTTCATACGGAGCCATTTTGATACTGGCCTGATAGCTGTTATTATAAGAAAATTCAGCCAGATGAAGATAGTCTTCCCATGACCCTTTGAATTCAATCATGCAGGCTCGCAGCATGTCTTCAAGAATTTAGATAGTTCGTTCAGATTGTCCGTCTGTCTGAGGGTGATATGAAGTACTAAATTTCAGACGAGTTCCTAGGCTTTCTTGGAGACTTTTTCAGAAATGCGATCGGAATCTTGTGTCTCTATCCGATACAATACTAACCGGAACTCCATGCAGACGAACTATTTCCTTCATATATTTGTCTGCCAGAACTTCTGTTGTTTGACCTACCCTGAATGGTATGAAGTGAGCTGATTTTGTGAGGCGATCAATGATTACCCATACTGCATTATTACCCTTAGGACTGCGAGGTAGTGCCGTGACAAAATCCATGGTGATGTGTTCCCACTTCCATTCGGGTATCGGTAAGGGTTGTAGAAGTCCTGCTGTTCTTTGATGTTCTATCTTTATCTGCTGACAAACTAAGCACTTGGCTACATACTGGGCTATTTCCCTCTTCATAGCATTCCACCAAAACTGTTGCTTTATATCTTGATACATTTTATTTCCCCTGGGTGTATGGAATAAGCCGAACTACGTGCTTCTGCCAAAATCTTCTGTCGCACTTCTCCTTGGGGAACACAAATTCTGTTACCAAAATATAGTGCATCATCCGAATGAATACGGATATCAGTTCTCAATCCAGCCTCTACTTGAGCTCTGAATTTCTGTAATCTGGGGTCTTCTTTTTGAGCTTCTTTAATCTCATTCATCAGGGTTGATTGAATCTGAAAGGTCATTAACTGTCCTGTCTTATCAATTCCTTGTACTAACATTAAGTCCAATTTTATGATGTCCTGCATTAACTCCTTCTGTTGAGTGAGTTGTACTAGCATTTTATTTCCTGGCTTCCTGCTCAATGCATCTGGTATTGTATTGACTTTGCCCGGATGATATTGTAAATCTATATCATAGTCTGCCATTAATTCAAGCCACCGTCTCTGTCTCATGTTTAATTCTTTCTGCGTGAAAATATACTTAAGACTCTTGTGATCAGTGTAGATTAATACCTTGTCTCCCAGAAGATAATGTCTCCAGATCTTCAATGCGAATATTACTGCAGCCAGCTCTAAGTCATGAGTTGGGTAACTTCTCTCATGTGGTTTCAGTTGCCTGGATGCATAAGCTATGACATGATCATGCTGCATTAATACACACCCTAGGCCTTTTCCAGATGCATCACTGTATATAACCATCCCTCCTCTTCCTGAGGGAGTTCTCAAGACTGGAGCTGTAATGAGTCTTTTCTTTAATTGCTCAAATGCTGCAGTACATTCCTCTGTCCATATATACTTTTCTCCTTTTCGGGTGAGCTTTGTTAACGGGGCTGCAATCTTAGAGAAATCTTGGACAAAGCGCCTGTAATATCCGGCTAATCCAATAAAACTCTTAATTTCTGTTACTGTCTTTGGAATTGGCCAGTCCTTTACTGCCTGGATTTTACTGGGGTCTACTGAAATTCCTTCTTTTGAAATCATGTGTCCAAGGAAGGCTATACAATTTAACCAGAAGTCACACTTGCTCCGCTTAGCATGAAGTTGTTCCTGCTGGAGAGTCTGTAATACTATTCTCAAGTGTTCTGCATGATCTCTGTCATTCTTCGAATAGATCAAGATGTCATCTATAAAAACAACTACAAACTGATCCAAATATGATGAGAACACTCTGTTCATCAAATCCATGAAAACTGCAGGGGCATTGGTGACTCCGAAGGGCATAACTAGAAACTCAAAATGGCCATAACGAGTCCTGAATGCTGTCTTTGGAATATCTTCTTTCTTTACTTTTAGCTGATGATAACCCGATTGTAAATCTAATTTAGAAAATACTCGAGCTCCATGAAGCTGATCAAACAGATCATCAATTCTTGGTAAGGGGTACTTATTCTTGATGGTAACTTTGTTCAATTCTCTATAGTCTATACATAACCGTTTACCACCATCCTTTTTGTTTGCCAAGTGCACTGGAGCTCCCCATGGTGAAGTACTTGGCCTAATTAACCCCTTATCTGAGTATTCTTGCAGCTGTTTCTTTAGAATCTCTAACTCAGTGGGTGCCATTCTGTATGGAGCTTTGGATATTGGAACTGTGCCTGGAATGGTATCAATGGAGAACTCAATCATCCTGTCAGGCGGGAGTCCTGAGATTTCAGCAAACACTTCTGGGAATTCATCCCAAACCGGTACTCCCTTCTTCTGAATCTCTGCAGTAGTCATCCGAGTGTTTCTCTTGACAGCCTTAGGTTCCCCGTCAAATTGAAATTCCGGCTGACATGAAATTCTGAACTTAATTTTCTTCTCCGGACAGTCAATAAGTGCATAGTATTTACTGAGCCAGGTCATGCCTAAGATTACGTCGTACCCTTTGGTATCTAGTACGAGCATATCTATGGCCAATGTCCTATTACAGAGTTCTACAGGGCAATCAGTACAAACGTTAGTAGATATGACTGTTGACACTTAAAAAAAGACAAGATTCCTATTGGTCTGAACAAATGTCTAACTTGTTGACATTTACAAAAGACAAGTGGCAGACGAGCTGAAGACCAATTTTCATCCACCTCCAAGGGACAAAGAAGCAGCTTGGACTCCACTGATCCAGCAAGCAGAACAGTGAGCCCGGGACGTTTCTAAACAGACCTCAGCAGGTCTAAGATGCTAGCATTTAGCATTACATTAGCCCAAGGAGATAGCCTCGATTGAGAGGCTAGCATCATCCAACTTCGCCAGGAAGCTAATTGACAGCTTCGCCGAAAAGCCTCTTTTCGGATTTCGCCAAGGATTGCCTTTAGCTCCGCTATGAGCTTCAAAGCGGGCAGCTCCGCTATTGATCTACTACGGTCAACCTTTGACCAATCAAATCTCCTGATGAGATTGGATTCAAACAAATCAAATCCAATCAGGATTCAAATATGGCAGGTGATTGCCGCTATCTCTTGACTCTCTTGAAACGAGTAAGAGGATCAAGGAGAATCTCCCAACAATATGGAAAGGATCAAAACAGATCAACCGACCTGCCAATTCTAGCTCCGCAGAAGCTATCCTAGCCTCGCAGCAAGGCTAATTTCCAGATTTAAACAGATTTGATTCAATCTGTTTCCATATCTTCAAGGGACGATTATACCCTTGCTCTCCCTATAAATAGCCCGCCAGGGGTACAAGGAGACAGACACACATGCATACGGGAGGACTCCACAAGCAGAGGCTTCTTCATAACGCACCGTGCGCTCTTGAATTCAGAGACCTTTTAGAGAATTGCTTTCTCTAATCAGGGTGTTGATACCCTAACATCGTCCTTCTTCTCAAGGAATCTCCGGAACCAGGCGAGAAGGAATTCCTTATTGAAGGCGGTTTTGAGAAGCAGCAAGAGGGTTCTACCAACCTTCTGTTCTCTGATTCCCCGAACCAGGCGAGAAGGGGATCTCATCGCTCGCATCGTCAAAGGGACAAAGTGGTCGCGCGCTGACCAGACTCCTATCGGCACACTTCTCCAGAATCTCTGAGGAGATCTACTTGTAATCTTTTTAAGAATACTTGTAATTTAGCTCCTCAAACTTTTTTTTGTAAGTTTCCCCCCTTTGTAAACATAAAGGAAAACAAGATGGCGACTCCGCTGGGGACGATATTCTCCTCTGCTGAGAATCAAGTGTCGCAATGCGACGATCAGACCTTCGGGTCTATCTCTGAATTCAACAAAGTCGGTGCAGCCAGAGCTTCTCTGGCTAAATCTTCAAGGAAAGTCTCTGCGGAGACTGAAAAGGTTCCCTGCAAACCTGCTGCGGTGCTCTGGCGCAACAAGGAAGCATGCCCACAGACCGAGCCCTGCACTCTTGAGAACTTGGTCATCCAGATCGACCAAGGAAGACCTGAAGAAGTCCTCTCTGGGGGTGACCTGACGCTTCGAGCACGGAAGCACAGGAAGGTCTTCACGACCAAGGTTTCAAATCAGAAACCAGAGGCAGAATTCTGCCAACACCCCACAGCCCCGCGTGTGGCTATTCAGGTTCCTCGTGAACCTAAGCATCTTCCGTCAAGGCGGATATGGAAGCCCAAGCAGAAGTCTCCAACCGAGGTTTCCGGTGTAGTCACGCCGAAACTGCGCCTCTCCCGCGAAGAAAAGGGTAAGATGCCTATCTACCCTAACGATGCTGCCAATCATGAAGTCCCGACGGCGATCATACCGTCGCTCAAATCAAAGGCAGCAAAGCCTTCTGACAGCCTCGCTTTCACAAGCGAAGCCACCATACCAAAGCATACTCATTGGATCCATGGCCGCGAGGCTAAGGCCAAAGAGTCATCTAAGGCTAATCTCCTTCGCGGCGGAATAGCGGATAAAGCACCTCGGCGTGCTCCGCTCTCTAGTTCATCAAGCACTAAGTTCGCACCTGCTGGCGAATCTAGATCTGAAGCACTATTCAGTGCTAATCCCTTTTGCAGGGATAAGAAGAATGGAGTATCGTCCCATGTACACTCCGAAAAAGCTTCTCTGCGAAGTTATCCAGGCTCTGTTGGGCCTGACCTACGAGAATTCCTGGTAAGCAAGCGGAAGCCGGAGCCCCTCCGAACTACTTTCCCCTGTTGTCAAAGAGGATGCCGACTTGTGACAATCCATTCAACCCGCTGCCGGCTACATCCAACCATGGCTGTATCTCCGCACCGGCAATCGGTGTTTGATCGGTTGTCCGCACATGTTCCTACGAGGCATCGCGGAAGGGGCGCCTCACCAGATCCAATCTCCGCCTCCGTCAATATGACCGGAAGAGGCCGAGAGCGACGCAAGGGGAGTCAGACATCTGATGGTCCCCCTTACAGTTCTCCAGATCCAGATTATAATCCAAGCCTAGGCGAGGTCTCGGTACAAGAAGAAGGTGTTTTCCGAAACACCAGATCCAGGGTGGCAATACCCTACAATTACGAGCAACCTTCTTCCTCGACGGCCCTGATCCCGCCATCACCCGGGCAGTCACCTCAATCTTCAGACGAAGAAAAGGAAGACAGCGGGTATGCCTCGTCAGCGACGGTCAGTTCAGTGCGAACCGACAAAGCATCGGTCAACATGGCCGATAACGCTAACGATGACCTTCGTCGGCGTTTGGAAGCTCAAGAGCAAACCTCCAGGACCCAGCAGGAAGCCCTGGACAATATTCAACAGATGCTTGCCCAACTCCTCAGCAATCGAAGCGGCAATGATACCGGAAGCCACCACGATGAGGAGGAACACTTTAGCAATGATCCGAAATCCAAGGGAGGTTCTTCCCTAGATGCTGAAGTCCTTAAGGGCCTCCAGGCTCAGATTGCATCCCTAGCTCAGAGGGATGAATTAAAGAAGGTGGGGACAGTCCGTCCTTATCTACTAGAGTGGGATTCGGTGCCATACCCACCAAAGTTCAAACCACCAACGTTGCATACGTATGATGGTAAGAGCTCGCCCAATCAGCACATCTACTATTTCCGGTCTCAGACTGGTAATGTCATAAGCAACGACGCCATCATGGCTAGGCTGTTTATTGGCACTCTAAAGGGCGTGGCATTCGACTGGTTCCGAAGCCTCCCTCCAGGCTCTATCGATTCCTGGCTCGACCTGGAAACTCGGTTCCTCTCTCGCTTCTATGAGGACGACACTGAAGTGACCATGGACAAGCTCCTCTCTACCGTACAGAAGAAGGGCGAACCCGTCCGCGACTACATTGAGCGGTTCAGAAACTTATCCTTGATGTGTCCAGCAGGGATGCCGTTACCCATGCTCTTACAGACATGCAGGCACAACTTCTTGGATCAAGTAGAAGTTCGCATGGGGGCTGTCAAAGCCCACACTTGGAAGGAATTAGTCGAACAAGCTGAGATAGCTGAGAAGTCGGCTAAAAAGTTCGAGCCATCCGCCCCCAGAGGCAAATGGGGTACGAACAGCAAAGGACGCGGCGACCCACCTCAGTCTTCCCAAGCTAAGGGGAAAGAGATTATGTCCGTAGAGTTATCCGGAGACGTGCAGTCGAAGGCTAAGAAGAGCGGCTTCAACAATCAGGAGCCCAAGTTCCCTCCAAAACAGTACTCCTTCAAAGATCATCAGGTGGTTACAATATTCCATCTGCTCCACAAAGGGAACAAGCTGAAGCTGCCGGATGCTCGACGTCCTGATGAGATAGGGCGCACAAACGACCCCAAATACTGCCTCTATCATAGGATGATTCACCATCCTACTGACAAGTGTTATGTCCTCAAGGACAGGATACAAGACCTGATTGATGCCGGCGTCCTCACACTGAAGACGGAGCAGAAGAAAGTCACTGCCAATATGGTGACTCTTGAGTTCGGCACTGCCCAGAAGGTCACAGTTCCTGACGGGACCTATCCAGCCCCGGCGCCGCGGTTGGAAGTCAAGCATCCTCCAGCCATGACTCAATACAACAAGGGTCTCGTCCCTTTGACATTGGAGACAGGGGAAGTCATGTGGATACACCCAGATCTCGTCCAAGACATTCAACGGTGTTCAAAGCGGCCCAACTCAAAAGGCAAGTCCTGCAATGTCATCTCTGTCCTGCCAGATGATGGTAATCTTACTTCGGCTTCCCTCAGCGATTCAGAAGAAGAGAAGCATGCCTGTACAGCGCAGGCAGATGCGCCTCAACAGACGGGCACCCGGTCTGGAAAGTCATATCAAAGGCAGTATGACAAGCCTACTGACGAGATACAGCAGCAAACGACGTCAGTACCAATACCGGCATCCACTCCAATTCCAGCCAAGGGAAAGGAAAAGCCTAAGGAGGTGCGGTTCGACCATGTGTTGAAGAAACCGCCAAGCCAAGGGCTAGACACGCCCTTTCGCTTTGATATATTGGCCCACTTAGCCAATATCCCGGCTCGTATCACAATACACGAGCTTCTTCGTCTCTCCAAAGAGACAAGAGAGGCACTCAGAGATGCGCTGGCCAACTCGGAGTCCTTTCTGACATGCATGCCCGAGGTTCCTGGTGATGAGATGCGGCCTTCCTGCTCAGAGTGCCATCACGCACAGTCAAAGGTGCCTGCTATTACCTTCACGGCGGAAGATATGCTTCTCAAAGACAACAAGCATGATCGACCTCTGTACTACACCGGATATATCGGTTCAACATGCATTGAAAGGGTACAAGTCGATCCGGGGTCGGCACTCAGCATCATCCCCAAACGGCTTCTCTATTTCCTCGGCATACCACTGTACAGGTTGTCCGCAACCACTACTACAATATATGGTTTTAACGCCGGGAGCAGCCATCCACTTGGGAAGATTCGGCTCCGTTGCAGAATCGGAAGCCTCAAGTCAGAGGTAATGTGTTATGTCATTGACGCTGACACATCATACAACCTGCTACTGGGACGACCATGGATCCATGCCAACTGGATCGTTCCTTCTACCCTCCACCAGTGCTTCAAGTATGTTGAGGATGATGCGACAGTACGAACTGTCTTCGCTGAGAAGCAACCCTTCAAGGGGGTGGAAAACTACTTCATTGATGCTCTCCTATATCAAGAGGCTAGTGGAACGCCAGGAGAACCATTGCCAGACGATGATGAAAGTGGCAATGAGGCGGATTCGGAATCCGAAACGGGCATGCCAACCATTCTGATTGGCGAGCCAATTGTAGCATGCTTTAATGATCCCCGATGTAAGATCCCTCCTGAAGAGGAAGGCGAATGGATAATTAATGATAATATTTCTTTTGATTATCCTGCGAGCATCGAGTCGATTAAATCCATTATGGATGGCTCTCTTCATATGCCCGTACATGAGCCGAGTATGGCTAGCACATCTGTGGAAGCCATAGAAGGGGCCACGCTGGTAGTCCCTCCGTCCAAGCAAGGTCAGGCGCCGATAATCTTCGGCAGAGCCCGGCCAGGGAGATTCTCAACTGCAGACTCAAGCTCAGAGTCGGATGCTCCACAGTTCTTTCATTACGCGCCATCAGCGCGCCATATTATGAAGAAGATGGGTTACAACCTGAAGCAGGGAGCGGGCCTAAACTTCGGAAAAGGAAGACGCAGCTTGATGCGTAACTCCGTCCCAAGAGGGAAACCTGCAAATTACTATGATAGTACACGCAGGGGGTTGGGTTACGTCACGCCCACATCATCAGTAACAGTTCAGGTCAAAGACGACGGACCAATTCCATCACAGTCGGCTTCATCCTCCGAGTGGGACTCCGATATCAGCATAGGAGAAATGATCAAAGGCCTCGCCGCGAATATGACTTCAAGCAGTCAATTGGAACCTGCGGAAGCTGCCAATGATGAACCATGGGCCCAGCAGTTAAGCCTCCAATGGGAAAAACGGTTCGAACTGCGTGAGCCGCCTACTGAAGACAAGGTGATGCAGGTCAATCTGGGAAGTCAAGATCATCCCAAACCCATCTTTATAAGTGAAAGCCTATCACTTATAGAAAAGGAGGAATTGATAATGCTCGTAAAAGAGTATATAGACGTCTTCGCGTGGAGCTATGAAGACATGCCCGGACTCGACCCACAGGTCGCTATGCACCGGCTGAATATCAAGCCCGACGTCAAGCCAGTCAAGCAGCAACAACGTCGGTTTCGCCCGAACATTATGGAAGCTATTGAAGCCGAAGTTCACAAACTCATTGCAAGTGGCTTCATTCGGGAGGAGCAACATCCAGATTGGGTGGCTAATATAGTCCCCGTCCTCAAGAAGAATGGCAAAATACGGATCTGCATCGACTACCGTGATCTCAATGCGGCCTGTCCCAAAGATGAATTTCCACTGCCCATCACTGATGTCATGATTGACAACACATGCGGGTTCGAAAGGATGTCTTTCATGGACGGCTTTTCAGGGTACAACCAGATTAAGATGTATCCCGACGATGAGAAGCATACTTCGTTCCGAACACCATTGGGGGTATACTGCTACACTGTAATGCCCTTCGGACTGAAGAATGCCGGAGCAACCTACCAGCGGGCAATGAGTACGATCTTTCGCGATCATCTCCGAAAGACAGTGGAATGTTATGTTGACGACATTGCTGTCAAAAGCCGCAACAAGGATGAGCATCTCCGCGATCTCAGAAAGATGTTCGACATAATGCGGGCTCATCAACTGAAAATGAACCCGACAAAATCCTTCTTGGGAGTGTCAAGTGGCAAGTTCCTTGGGTTTATCGTCACATCAAAAGGGATTCACCTTGACCCAGACAAAGTCAGAGCTATCCAGAGCATGCATCCGCCAAGGAACCTCAAAGAGCTGAGAGGCTTGCAAGGCAGGTTGGCCTACATCAGAAGATTCATTGCAAATCTCTCAGGCCGCTGTCAGCCGTTCACCCGGCTCATGAAAAAGGGTGCTTCCTTCGTATGGGATCAAGCTTGTCAGGAAGCTTATGAAGACATCAAGAGGTACCTCACAAAGCCTCCAGTCTTAGTGGCCCCTACATCAGGGAAGCCATTCTTGCTTTATGTAAAAGCTCTGGACTACTCCCTCGGCGCCCTCCTCGCTCAAAAAGACGGCAATGGCCACGAGCAGGCCATTTATTATCTGAGCAGGACTCTCATAGGAGCGGAATCTCGCTACAATCCTGTTGAGAAAGAGTGTTTAGCTCTCGTCTTTGCCGTTCAGAAGACACGGCATTATTTGGTTGGCCAGACCATACATGTCATCTCCAGGGTGAATCCTTTACGTCTTCTTATGACGAAGCCAGGGTCACTAAATTCAAGATTGGCTAAATGGGCACTTCTGCTGTCTCAATACGACATGACCTTTATTCCTCAGAAGGCGGTCAAAGGCCAAGCCCTTGCAGAATTCTTGGCTGCTCATCCAGTTCCGGAGCATTCAAAACTCCACGAAGACATCCCTGATGAAGTCTTCGAGTCCAACGCAATTTCAGTAGAGGAAGTATGGCAGATGTTCTTTGATGGAGCATCGCGAATGGGCCCTAAAGGCAAGATTATTGCCGGAGTGGGGGTTGTGTTTATCTCCCCGCAGAACCATGTTCTTCCCAGAGCATTTTCTTTGACAGAATCATGCTCCAACAATGTAGCAGAATATAATGCTCTGCTCATTGGTCTTCAGCTCGCCCATGGAATGGGGGTACGCTACCTTGAAGCTTATGGCGATTCAAAACTGATCATCAATCAGGTTAAAGGCGAATATGAAGTCCGCCATGAGGACTTGGTGCCTTATTACCATACGGCCATTGAGTTGGCTAACCTATTTGAAGGTTTCTACATCGGGCATGTGTCTCGATCTCAAAATACCAAGGCGGACGCTCTCGCTGCATTAGCGACGACGCTAGCCTTGCCAGCCGACACCGAGTACTATCTCACAGTCGCGACCCGACACCTCGTATGCTCTAAGTATATGCTGAAAATCCAAGAGGTCCATAATGTCTCTGCAGACCTCGAGCCGAGGGATTGGCGCTTCCCTCTCATTGACTATGCTCTGCACGGATTGCTCCCTGACGATCCTAAAGAAGCGGCTTCCATCAGACGAAGATCTCTCCGTTTCTATTATGATCCAACCTTGAAGACACTTTACCGTCGTTCATATGACGGTGTCCTCCTCCGTTGTCTCTCTCATTCAGAGGCACAGGAGTGCTTAAAGAAGCACATGATGGCATTTGCGGAGCTCACCAGCCGGGTCCAAAGCTTAAAGACAGGCTGCACAGACTTGGGTATTACTGGCCGACCATGATAGCCGATGCCACCCAATATGCACGAAGGTGTAAAGCGTGCCAAGTCCATGCAGACTTCATACACCAACCTTCGGAATTGCTCCACCCTACTGCTGCTTCATGGCCATTTGAAGCGTGGGGAATTGATGTCGTAGGGCCAATCAGCCCCTCTTCGGCAAGAGGTCACCGGTTTATCCTCGCAATAACCGACTACTTCTCAAAATGGGCAGAGGCCATACCGTTGGCCGAAGTCAAAACCTCCAATCTGGTTAGCTTCATCAAACACCATGTCATCTATCGATTTGGTGTCCCCAGGCGGATCATCCACGACAATGGTCCTCAATTCATAAGCCAAGGATTCTATCGGTTCTGCGATAAATACCGAATTCAGAATATGGCTTCAACAGCTTACAATCCTGCCGCCAATGGTTTAGCAGAAGCATTCAACAAGACAATCATCAAGCTGCTCAAGAAGTTTGTCTCCTCGAACAAGCGAGATTGGGACGAAAAGCTCGGTGAATGCCTTTGGGCCTACCGGACTACGGTTCGGACACCGACAGGCAATACGCCTTTCTCCCTGGTATATGGGTGCGAAGCGGTCATCCCATTGGAAATCCAGGTGCCATCATTGCGAGTAGCCCTGACTACTAAAATGACATCAGAAGACAATGATCGCCTGCGTCTTCAAGAGCTCGAAGCCCTGGACGAGAAGCGGCTGCAAGCTCAGCAACACATCGAGCTATATCAGGCTCGGATGTCAAAAGCCTTCAATAAGAAGGTTAAGCAAAGAACCTTCCAGAAAGGAGATCTGGTCTTAGCCGTCAGACGACCGATGATTATGACGCACAAGACCAAAGGCAAATTTCAGCCTAAATGGGAAGGACCGTTTGTGATAGAGACAGTCTATTCAAACGGAGCATACCGCCTTATGACTGCAGAGGGCGACCTCCTCATGATGCAATCAATGGCAAATTCTTAAAGAAGTACTATCCTTAATCAAGGATCTTGCTCTCGATCAAGTTAACATTACACCTCTGATCGAGATCCGCGCGTCCGGAATGCGCACAAAGAGAGCCTCTCTCTTTCTCCAAGCATATCAAATCTGTTGGTAGCTGGGGGTTTGCTTAAAATCCCAAGGGACCTGCTCCCACTTGATTCCCTCTCCAGAATCACTTACCAATTCTCATCCATAGAATGGTAAGACCACATATTCCGCTGTTACGTTAACATTAAACCTATGACAGCAGTCCCCTCATTTCTCCTCATGAGAGCGAGACCTCCAAAGTCACTTACCAATTCTCATCCATAGAATGGTAGGACCACACATATTCCGCTGTTACGTTAACATTAAACCTATGACAGTGATTTCCTCGTTTCTCCCCGAGAAGATGAGACCTTTTCCAAATCCAATCCGACTTTTGAACTTGGTGGCTTCTCAACCAGTTATGTCATTGCGACCTCTGAACTGGCAGATAGCCAAGTCTCATCTGTCATTGAGCTTAGTGGCGTCTTAATCGGTTATGTCATTGCGACCTCTGAACCAGTAGACAGCTAAGTCTCAATCTCGAGTCCTGTTGACATTTACAAAAGACAGGTCTCGATACTTGTTGACATTTACAAAAGACAAGTATCACCTATTTTGAGCTTGGTGGCTTCTCAACCAGTTACGTCATCGCGACCTCTGAACTGGCAGATAGCCGAGTTTCATCTACCATTGAGCTTGGTGGCTTCTCAACCAGTTACGTCATTGCGACCTCTGAACTGGCAGAAAGCCAAGCCCCTATCATTGAGCTTGGTGGCGTCTCAATTGGTTATGTCATTGCGACCTCTGAACCAGCAGACAGCTAAGTCTCAATCTCGAGCCCTGTTGACATTTACAAAAGACAGGCCTCATACTTGCTGACATTTACAAAAGGCAAGTATCTTCACTCCAGCCCCGCAATGGGCTAACCTCGAGACTGGCAACATCTCAATTGGTTATGTCATTGCGACCTCTGAACCAACAGACAGTCATGTCTCATTATCCAAACAGCAGAAGTCAAAAGGAAAATTTTCTATTAAAGCCAAAAAGATGGGATACATGGAGGAGCATATACAATGGCCTACAGGCGTATATGGTAAGATCGAATCCGATCCCCGAGCGAAGCTAGCCTCGTTCTCCTGTCATCAGCAGCCTGGGCCAGCGCCTGTGATCTCAGCTCAGCCTCATCGAAGTCCACCGCCTGAGCCAGACGAGCCTCGACCTCCGCCAAAGTCGCCCTCTGTGACGACTCCTGCCGCGCCAGTTCCTCACTCTGAGCCCTGAGCTGCTCAAGCCGCGCAGTCTCTTCATGACGCATCTGTGTAGCTTTGGATAAGAGGAGATTTGCCTTCCGGATCATCTCTTCGGCCCTCTTAACCTTATCTTCGGCATCAAGAAGAGCACTGGTGGAAGCGTCAATTGCACTCCCAACCTCTACTTGCTCTGTCTCCAAGGACTTCAAGTCAGAGGAGATAGCCTCAGCAGCCTCTTGAGCGGCGAGCTGAGCCTCGCGCCTTTGGGCAACAAGATGTGTGAGCCGTTCATCAGCCAAAGACGCTGCGTCTGAACGATAGAGACGGCGCCATTCCTCCACGTCCTTCTCAAGGTCATCTACCAGGAGTTCCAGAGCAGTAGCTTGATGGTACCCCTCAAAGTCTCGAATGCAATCAATACCTCGGGAGAGGACCACCTTCAGCTTCGAAAATGGCACAGGCGAGCCTTTCAAGACTAGACCGATAGTCTGCTCCAAATTGTTATAGAAGCTATCGACCAGATTACCTATGAAGTCATTCTCAGCTTCATCAATCTTTGGTAGAGGGACAACCTCGGAGCAGTCTACCAGCCCGGCCGACACCACCGCAGAAGAAGAAGCGGGAACATCGACAGCAGCAGGACAAGCCAAGGACGATCTCGGCGGAGTCCTCATCGAAATTAATACACCAGCCACCGCGAGGGAAGGCTGGCAACTACCTCTGGAGCAACGGGCTCAACCACCTGAGTTGGGGAGGCAGGGCTGGTGATCACCCTCAACTCCATACTCGCCGGCATCTCACTCGGGAGTGAAGGCATCTGTGGGACTGTCGTCTCCACAACCCCCGACCTCTCAGTTGTCATGGGCTGATAAGAGGGGAGGTCGCCATACAGCGCGTCCAACACAGCAGCATTCGCCGCGGTCGAAGCACTCGACTCGCCCTCTAACCTCTCAGGAGAACCCTCCGCTTCCTTCGAAGCTGATGCACCTTGGGGACGAATACCTGCAACAAAACCAAGGTCAAAAAGGAGACGCAGCAAACAGGCGAAGACCAAGAGATCGTAGTCATACCGAAGGCTGATGTCACCTCGTCAGCCGCATCGGAATCCAAGGGTCCCATCGGAAAGTTCTTACCAGACTCGACGTAAATGGCCGGCCCGCTCTCGCCCGCCGAGTCCCCTGCAGACCACTCAACAGAGCTTGATTCCACAGAACTTCCTTTGGAGGTCCCAACACCCGAAGGACCGACATCAGCTGCGCCACTCCCAGACTCTTGCGAGTGAGCGGAAGAGCTGGCTGCAGCCCTATAAGTGAACAGGGGATCGTAGTGTTCCCCTTGCTCTCCAACTGCCTCAGCTCCTGCAACAAAAAGCAAATGATGAGTTATTTAAAGTGCGCTGAAGGCATATTAGATGGGGCCAATCTTACCAGTAGTCGGTTCAGCAACCGACGGCTCAGCCACTAATGGAGCAGCAGAAGGAAGCGCAGTAGAGGGTTCGCCCTCTACCACAATTGTAGGAGCATGGCGACGGGGCTTCTTCGCCAACGACTTCCTACGGGATCCACTCCCACGTTTCCTCTTGAAGTGGACATCAGAATCCTCTTCTTCCACTTCTTCCACATGTCGTGGGGAAGCTGTCCCCACCACGCCGGAGCCGGCTTCACAGGTGTCAGCTTCACGGACATCAGCTCCTGTCCCTACCTCAAAGCGAGGGCTCCCTGCATCAGAAGCCTCGCTATCATCCACAGCGATGAACTCCTCTATGCCAGGGACACGGACTCGTTTACCCTCCTTCTTCTCAGAAGCCTTCTGCCTCATCCGATGAGCAATCAATCTCACACCCGAACTATTGGCATTGAATCCAGGAGGCGTGGAATTCGAAGCCGCATACCATTGGCAGAAGCACAAGGTCGTCCGAAGGCCGGGATCTCTCAACGGCGTGCGTAGCCGCGCCCCAGTGCCATCTGCAGTAAAGAACTGCCAGGCGCGGGCCCCATCAATGAGGCTCCCCATGAAAGCCAAGTCCGGATTCGGGTTGCCCACGTACAACTGGTCATACCCGAATTGGCGGGCAAACCGGCTCGGAACGTAGGGTTCCAGGTAGCAGGTGTCCCCACTCCTGAACAGCAAATGCGAGGGCCGGATGCTGACCAGCCACTCGAAAACACCTCGACTCATGGGAGAGTCACTCGATTCCGCATCATGGAATTCCTCATTGTACCCCGCATCCCGCATGCGAGGAAAACAGCGGAACAGGCTGTAAGCGTCATATCGGCGTACTAACTTACGGGCCTCAGCCACGTAGATCTTCTGCCATGAACAGCCCTCGAAGCGGCGGAGAAGTGCCGTTCGAGCACCCTGCGGAGGATCCGCCCCAGCTCCAATCAAAGCCGGGCAGTGCAAGGCGAACCACGCCATCAAGTAGGTATACGGTAAACCTACCCTAGGATTGGGTCCGTCACAGGGCAGGACGGCACCCTTTCCTCTCCTCGACACCGATGGTCTGCAGAAAGCCTCCGTTAGCGCACGAAGGCCCCTCTGGATACAGCACACCATAGCCGGGAGAAGACCCAGACGGTGGCCATGGACCAAGCGCACAGCCGGCAGCAAGACATTCGGGTGGACAATGTCACCCGAGGAAGACGGCACCACACATTTCTTTAACCAGATGGTTAAGAAACCGGCCAGCAGCGCCTTCCGAGACATAGGCCGACGAGCCTGGTGGTGAAAGCTCCGAAGGACATCACCTTCCTCAAAAGGACCATCATCTTCAGTCACGATGATGTCCTTTTCGGCATGCGCCTCCATCCGGGCCAAGATGTCCCCTTCAGCAACTCCGCAATGAGCAGCTTCAGGCGCACTCTTCATGTCCGGGAACAGATAGTTCCCCTAGCTCTTTAAGCTCTTCGAGCTACTCTTACCACCAGTGTGGATGCTGGAACAAATGTGCAAGTGGCACATCAATTCCCGGTAAGTCTCAAGCAAAGCAGGCTCCTGCTTCTCCAGCAGAGCCAACTCCGCTTCACAGGGAAAGTACTCTTCGTACGGAAGAGACCCAAAAGGCAAGGCAGAAATTTCCCACATCTCATGCAGGGCCATGCCCAACTCATCAACTGGGGTGAAGAAGGTCCCCGAGGCAGGGCAGTATAACTCAAGGATGGCGTAGAAGCACGCCACCTTCATATCAATGCCGTAGCAGGTCGCCCTGACGGCCTCATGGAGGTTTAACTTCTCCAAGTCCTTCCCGAAATTAGCAAGGACATAGTTGGTCAACTCCGCCCACCATGTCTTGGGAGGATGAACCCAACCAGGAGTCCTGAAGTCAGTAGCGGGGTAATTCCCGCCAACTGCGCAGAATTGGGCGCCAAAAGTCTGCGCCACAGCCGGATTCTCTCCCACTGGAAGTTCTCGCGATACCTTCCCAGGGTACAGCCCCATTATGCCGCGAGGAGGGCCCGCCCCTGAATAGCCGGACTGGTATGACAATCTCCCGACATGGACAGATTCAGCACTTCGGCTCACACTCCACGCCATCTTCCGAGCCTGAGTCACAGCCACGAAGGAGGACAAAGGGAAGTGTCGCTTAGTGGACGGAAGATAAGATTTCTCGCCATCCAACTGAAAAATCTACTGCCCTTCGCCGGCCTGCAACTGGCGATCGGGATCAGGTGCAGCATCCCCGAATATGAAGTCAGGCTTTCTGTAAGTCTGACGGTCGACATCCTCAAGCGGAGCAGTGGTTAAGATACTCCGCATGGTCTGCGGATGACCGCCTTGGATGAGCGTATCCCGGACAAGAGAGCTCCGCTCGCTGAATAAAGAAGCCTCTCCATGGAATCGCAAGCTGATGCTACCATCTGCTCTACTGGATAACCCGAATAGACTGTTCGGGAGACCGGAGGTGTAATGCACTGCAAAGACATGAATGAGCTATGATTAGTTCATCAATCAAGTGGATATGAAAATACAAAAATTCACTAAGGCATAGCCTCGCTCAGCGAGCAAGGCCAGCAAGGCAATAGCTTCGATGAAGCTTGATCTCGAGGATGAAGCTGCATCTTCGCAGGAAGAAATCCGAAGCACCAACTTCGCTTAAGCAGGAAGTGGTATAGCCCTGAGGGCTGATGTCATCAAAAGGGCATTATGGTCAAAAGTCATCATGACTGAGAGGACTTATTCAAGTCCTTTTCCTCAAACAGTACGGAGATGGCCCAAGTTATGGCTTCGTGCGAAAGCCCAAAGAAGAACTGTTCAGTTCTTAACTCCCTGGTACAAGGAAAATAGGGAGGAGAACGAATTCTCTAATGAGGACAGATCATGCCTGATCGTCCTAATGGCCGAGTATCGGCTCCAAAGGATGGAGACCACTCTCTAATCAGATCGGAAAGTTCCTTACCAGCGATCGGTCGCTCGATGACCGGAGGAGGAGGGCCCTCCGCTGCAGAAGTCGCTGCTTCTTTTCCCGCTCGTCTTTTGGGCGCCATCGAAGAAATGCAAGAGTTCTCAAAGTACTCTGAGTAAAGAAGGAAGAAGAAGATGGAAAGACAGAAACTTCTCTGGAAAAAAGGAGATCTTTTTCTGTTCAGCCCGATCGGGCTTTTATAGGCCAATCAGCGCCTAAATTGAGGCCTCGAAAAAAGGGCACATGCCGCCGTTTCGAATTAATTCGAAACATCGCCCGAAGCGCCCGAGGCGCTTTCCCAAGGGGCGACAGTTCAACCCCACTAAGGGTTAACTTCGCACAGGAGCAAAGTGCGGACTTCGCACAATCCTTCAAGGGCTTAGCCGAGAGGCTTACCTTAGCCCTCCAAAAAGGTGCTGCTCGCGGGACATGCCAGTCTCGCGAAAATCATTCGAAGAAAGGACTATGTCCTTAGCTCCGCACACAGTTTAGCCCAGCTATGGCCAGACTCTCAGTGAAAGCAAGCAAAAAATCAGATGATCGGAAGATGAACTTTCATTGATTTAACAGGAAGGGTACATTGATATTACATCAAAGTTGTGTTTTATACAATACATCCAGTTGCCCAACAGGATCATTTGAGGCATACAAGCGATTTTATCTGCTTTCAAACCAAATCAACGGGACAGGAAAGGCCTTCCTCCGGCAAAAGGTCGTAACCCTTCGCATATGAACAGATGGTGCCACAGGGACACGGTCATTTTTCTCCACAAAATGGCAAACCTTGCCAGGCCATTTTTGTTGAAGCCTGGTAATAAAAACCTATCGCCGCCAACACGATAGATCACGTATAATGGGAATCGGCAGTGATACCAGTGATCTAACGGGCGCGATACTCGCTTTCCCGAAGAGGATCGCCCCCAAAGGCCACCAAAGTTGAAAGTCGGCAATGGTGCCGGCGATCCCACAGGCGACGCCCACTATCTTGAAGCGGATCATCTCCGGTAAAAGCGGCAGCCAACCTTACCTCAGAACGAATCATCACGGATAAGAGGCTGCCAACGGCCTTTGGGACACGCACCCGCTGCCCCGAATTGTTCCTCCTGCTTAAAAGTAAAGCTTCAACCGGGGAAGCATAAGGCAATTTTATGGTCCTTCCATCAAGTCACAAGATTGGTGAACATAGCCCACTGCAAGGCAAAACGGAACAGATTAGCAACTAAGCACAGGAAGAGCTACAAAAGAGCTAAGTCAGGTTCTTTGGGTCAAAGCAATCCAATTTCAGTCAAAGCAGAGGATAAGCCTCGCCTGCACGGCAACCAATGGGCTGGCTCAGCAAACGCCAAGTCCTAGCCTCGCCTATATGGCAAAGTCAGACTGATCTTGTGAGATACAGTCTCAACATTCACCAATATGGCAAGACCGGCTCAACTCTTGAAGAGACCAAGTCCCAAGTCCTGCCTGCGTAGCGGACTTAACATGTAGTGAACAAATCAAGATGATAGCTTCACAGAAAGCTATGATGAGATCCTTCTCTGCAGCAGCCAATTGCAAGATGGAGAACAAGGGAAGCCAGCCAATCCCTAAAGCAGCAAATCAAGGGAGATGAGTTCCCTAAAAGCGGTGAAGTCTCTGAATGATCAAGACTTACTGGTCCTTGGCCGGATAATGACCAGAGTGGGCATTCCCACTAATTCAGAGATCTGAGTATCTCTCTCAACCAAGAGAAGAGAAGAAGAGTAGATCACTTCTCTTCAGAGGACCTCAAGTGTTCTATTTATAGGCCCCATGGCCTGAGCACTCTCACCTCAAGCGTGGAAGCTCGAATGCATTCAAGGCATTTATTGCGCCTTGATGGAAGGGACGGTTTTCCCTTGGAACCGTGCAAAGGGAGAAAACGTCTCCCTCATAAAAGGCACTTATAGCGCCTTGAAAAAGGGAAACATCCTCCTTTGGTAAGGTGCGACCGGAGAATATCTCCCTCGAACGGCGCGAAAGGAGAAATGATCCTCCTCGTAAATCAGCCCGTGACAGTTGGCTTTGAAAAGCAACAGGAGTTCCAAAGCGAACTTATTCCCGGAAGCCCAGATGTGGAGCTACCCGTGCGCGAAGCTACTCAGAGTCACGATCCAGTGCAATTCTTCGGCAGATTTATCCCAAAGCAGGATTGAAGGCGAAGCTGAACTCAACCATCATGGCGACGTTCATATTCCACACACCATCGATCACAGCAGTTCAAAGTGTTTCGAAGTCTGGGCTATTGCAGACTTTCGAAAACTTTGAAGGGGGTCTTGTTGACACTTAAAAAAGACAAGATTCCTATTGGTCTGAACAAATGTCTAACTTGTTGACATTTACAAAAGACAAGTGGCAGACGAGCTGAAGACCAGTTTTCATCCACCTCCAGGGGACAAGGAAGCAGCTTGGACTCCACTGATCCAGCAAGCAGAACAGTGAGCCCGGGACGTTTCTAAACAGACCTCAGCAGGTCTAAGATGCTAGCATTTAGCATTACATTAGCCCAAGGAGATAGCCTCGATTGAGAGGCTAGCATCATCCAACTTCGCCAGGAAGCTAATTGACAGCTTCGCCGAAAAGCCTCTTTTCGGATTTCGCCAAGGATTGCCTTTAGCTCCGCTATGAGCTTCAAAGCGGGCAGCTCCGCTATTGATCTACTACAGTCAACCTTTGACCAATCAAATCTCCTGATGAGATTGGATTCAAACAAATCAAATCCAATCAGGATTCAAATATGGCAGGTGATTGCCGCTATCTCTTGACTCTCTTGAAACGAGTAAGAGGATCAAGGAGAATCTCCCAACAATATGGAAAGGATCAAAACAAATCAACCGGCCTGCCAATTCTAGCTCCGCAGAAACTATCCTAGCCTCGCAGCAAGGCTAATTTCCAGATTTAAACAGATTTGATTCAATCTGTTTTCATATCTTCAAGGGACGATTATACCCTTGCTCTCCCTATAAATAGCCCGCCAGGGGTACAAGGAGACAGACACACATGCATACGGGAGGACTCCACAAGCAGAGGCTTCTTCATAACGCACCGTGCGCTCTTGAATTCAGAGACCTTTTAGAGAATTGCTTTCTCTAATCAGGGTGTTGATACCCTAACATCGTCCTTCTTCTCAAGGAATCTCCGGAACCAGGCGAGAAGGAATTCCTTATTGAAGGCGGTTTTGAGAAGCAGCAAGAGGGTTCTACCAACCTTCTGTTCTCTGATTCCCCGAACCAGGCGAGAAGGGGATCTCATCGCTCGCATCGTCAAAGGGACAAAGTGGTCGCCCGCTGACCAGACTCCTATCGGCACACTTCTCCAGAATCTCTGAGGAGATCTACTTGTAATCTTTTTAAGAATACTTGTAATTTAGCTCCTCAAACTTTTTTTTGTAAGTTTTCCCCCTTTGCAAACATAAAGGAAAACAATGACTACTCCGTTCCCTGTACTAATCTCCCATTGGTGGTCTAAAGATTTAACAGGTATAAAATGCAAGGCAACGAAATGATCTGAGATGTAACAATGAGAAGCACCTGAATCAAAGAGGGCTAGAATAGGTTTTGAGTGTACCTTGATCTTACCTGTTACCACCTCTTCAGAAGCCTCAGCCTTTTCCTCTGTCAAGTTGTAAGCTTGTCCCTTCCCACGACCTGCTGCGGTCCTAACTCCCCTCTGGACTGGACGGATAACTTGCTGTGGGGGAGGGGGAAGGGCCCTCCTAACCATTGGTCCCTGGTTCCTCTGTCCAGTTGGTCCTGGAAGTGCTGGCAAGGCTTGGTTGACTATTCCCATTCTTTTGTGGGGACAAACTTCTATTGTATGGTCACGGGAACTACATACCAGGCATAACCCATTTGCCCTACGGCAATTTTGTTGAGAGTGACCTGGTTTCTGGCAATAGTTACAAATGGGAAATGATTGGGTTGTCTGGAAGGGGGCTGGTCGAAATGGTCGTCTCATTGTAAGAACTTTTGCTGCTCTGAATGGACCTCCTCTCCCCGTTTGTAGAAAGGGCCTCTTCATGGCCTGGTTCCTTATCATGTTAAATTTCTTCTTCTCCAGTCCTCGCTCCACCTCCCGAGCTATGGTGAGGACTTGGGAATATGTTTTCAGCTGTTGGGGCATTAAGAAGACTTGAATGTCCATTTGTAAGCCCTGTTGGAATCTACTTGCCCGCTTCTCTTCATCAGTCACCATATATGGAGCAAAGCGGCTAAGTCTCAAGAACTCAGCGGCATACTCATCCACAGACCGGTTCCATTACTGAAGTCGGATGAACTGTTCTTCCATTTCTTTCTGAGCTGTGGCAGGGAAGAATCTATTATAGAAGCTTTGAGAAAACTGGTCCCAAGTGACAGGTTTCTCCAGTCTTGCTTCTTCAGCTAGCCACCAGGTCCTGGCTACATCTTTTAGTTGAATCTTGGCGACCTCTACTTGATTTTCTTTTGGGACCCGGGCTGCGTTCAACAGATCTGTGGTGTCGATCAGCCATTGTTCAGCATCTAGTGGTTTCTCTCCCCCCGTGAATATCGCTGGTTGCAACCGCCTAAAGTCTGATATGTTCCCCGGCCTTTGTTCCTTAGGAGTTGCTAACTCTTGCCGAAGGAGTTCTGTCTGTTGTTGCTGATTCTCCATCATAGTCTGGATAACCCTCAGAATATCAGCATTCTCTCCCGTGGGTCCATTTGATACTTGTCCGGAGTTGTTACGACTCGTCCTTCTATCCATACTTATGTTGGTAAACAGATGACTGGAAACTGGAAAGATGGAAGAATTTTAGGACATAAGGGAAGGAATCAAGAAGGACTAGATAACTTTGTACATTGTAGTTGGCAATTGCAAATTCCATTAATTTGCTGCTTGACTGTACTGCAGGTATGAGAACCTAGGCTCTGATACCAACCTGTAACGCCCCGATCCCACGGGTACGGGGACGTCCCTGCGACGCATATACACAGGTCAGAAATACCCTCACGTATATACGCTAAGCATCAGTACAAGCAAGAATCAGAGTACGACAAAACGTAGTATTCATTCATATGCCAACATGAGAAGTACAAGTTACAAAGTTATCACAGAGTGTGATATACTATTACATAATACATGTATCTTATATCACAACCAAGTACAAAAGTACAATTTACAATATGAACATAAGATGCTCACGAGCTGGAGGAAGATCCCGCGAGCTAGAAGGAAAAGTCTGGTACAACAGAAACCGAGACTAGTCAGCCGGTTCTGAAAAGAAAGCTTGATCTTCTGTGGAAGGCTCCACTTCAATCCAAGCTCCGGAACCTGAACATACAAATTCAAGGGAGTCAGGACCTCCCAAACAAATGATCAGGTTACAGCCGAGAGGCATAAGAGATATGAGTATGAGAGTTGGTACAGTATTATGAATAGACAGCCAGCAAGTAAAGGAAGCATAACGAGGTAAAGTTGGAAAGACATTGTACTAGCTTAGGTGACGGCCTCATGAGACTAGTACCTCGAAGGAATAATTCAAACAAGGAAACCCTCATCTATATACCTTTATCTCATGTCATCGCAATCCAAGCGTATACAACGGATCCACAGTTGGCGTCTTTTATTATTATTACTTGTCTTACTTTGATGTCTAGCTATGTGGACTAGCGTCCCAGCACACATAGATCCACATCCGAGTAAGCAAGGTTGTTATTGAAAACTAGCGGGGGTATCAACGAACAATGTTTACAGTGGGTCCCGTGCATACCCGGGACCACGGCCCAGGATGTTCCGCTGCTTGGTAACGGAACCTGCCGCTAGGCTATCAGGAGGGACTTATGTATGCCCTTTATCATGATGATATCAGGAGGAGGGAGCCAGCACTCCCCTCGGTCGCCTGGAGGCCCACAGGTCAGACCGGAAGTTTTAGTTGCACAACATACCTAATACCACTGTAAACACGAACATATATTGATAGCCGCATGTTTCCCCCGACCCGATGCAAGTTGTCTCATTTTATGAATTCTTTAGATAATTATCAGATTTCGGGAATGAGCAGGAGCAAGTCAGAAATATTATGAAGATAGGAGTATCAGGAGTACAATTTGTACTATCACGTAAATCAAGTTTGTAAAACATGATGTCCGGTTATCATTCCCATTATCGTGATAATTATAAGAGTCAGGTGTATCATGCCTGGTGTCAAGAGATAGCATGACAAGAGGTGATATTCGTCCGGGAATAGCAGACGCGAAAATAGCAGACGCGGGATTCGCGTCGCAAAGGTGCCACAGACGCGAGGTCTGCGTTCAAGTCAGGACGCGAGGAGAACGCGGACACGGACATGGGTTCTGCGTCGCGTTAACGCAAGAGGAACACCGACATGGGCATAGCAGGCGCGAAAGTAGCAGACGCGGGGCTCACAGACGTGGGGATCGCGTCACGAAGGTGTCAAAACGCGAGGCTCGTGACCTTCGTTTAAATCAGGGCATGAGGAGAACGCGGACGTGAGTATAACTCCGCGTCACGACAATATAATATAAATAGAACACAGACGCGAGCTTAGCTTTGCGTCGCCCCAATACAATAACGCGAAGGCCGCGTTAAGGAAAAGCCTAGACGCAGGAGGTAACTCCGCGTCTAACGCCGTGTTAAGGAGAGGCCGTGTTAGGTTTAGTACAACCACATCGCACGACATTAAATACAATCATAAAAATGAGTTTACAAGTCCATGTCTTGGCGAGTAAAGTTACTCGCCTAAAAATGTTACTTTGAAGCTTTATGCGTCCGGAATAATCGTTGTCGTCAAGTATCACCAAAACGATCACCGGAATAATCGCGAACGATTACCGGAATAATCTATGGTGATATTGCTGACGAAGAAGAGCTCGGCCCCAATCCAAAAGGAGGGTACCGGCCCTAGAGTCTTGCCGATGATGAAGGAGAGTACGGCCCCCAATCCAAAGGAGGTGGTCGGCCTCAAGAAGATGATGGTGTGGTGGTGGTAGTTTGGAGAAGGTGAAGGCTTTGGTGGTGTTTTGGAGTTTGTGGTTGGTTCAATGGAGTTGAAGGAGGAAGGAGATGAAGATAGGAAGTTATAGTGGTTGTGGTTGTGGTGGAGATGAAGGAGGAATTGGTGGAGGTTAAGGCTTTGGTGAAGTGAAGTAAAAATGAAGGAGAAAGGAGAAGGAAGAGTTTATATAGGATTTGGATTTGTGAAGGAGATGCCAAAAATGTAAAAGAGAGGGGGTTTTTGTAAAATGGGGAGGTGAGGTGTTTCTCTTGGCCACTCTTGGCCGGCCATGGGGATGGGAGAGAGATCGGATATTTTGGAGAGGTTGGATATTTTGAAGAGATATTTGTGGTGGAAGAAAGTGGAAGGTTGGAGAATTTTGTAGCTTGTGGTGGAAGGAAAAGGAAAGAAAGAAAAAGGAAAAAAGGAAAAGAAAATAAAAAGGGAAGATATTTTCTTGGACTAAAGAGTGAAAATGCTGAAAAAGGCGGATTCCCGGGATTGAGTCGCGGATGCGGAAAACTTTCGGAAAAATACCGAAATCGTCCCGAAATCAAGTATCTCGGAACGACCCGCAAAAATTCTCAAAAATCAAGAATATTATTTGAAGACTCATGGTGAAATTCGTTTTAAGAAATTATTTATCGTTTTGAAATTAAAAATCTTGGAATCGGCCGTCAATGTCGGTGGACGCCAGTTTTGACAGAAATCTAATAAATTTTAAAAATTTTCAAAAAATGAATTAAGATAGTAAATATTATTCGAAGCAAATATGGAAAAGCGGTTTCGTAAAATTTGACCTCAGTTGTAAATTAAAAATCCAGGAATAACCAGCGGTGCTGATTAATCCTGATTTTTAGGGTGTTTAAAACTAAATTTGACCCAATCTGATTACCAGAGAGATGAAATCATGTAGTACTTCCAAAATAAGAGAAAATAATAAATAAACATAACACTGTGTAGAAAAATCAGGATGCAGCATCTGAGTACGTATTCTGAGGACGGGGTGTTACAATAGTCTAGAACCCTTCACCGAAAATTTGGCTACACTCTTTGGTTACACTAAGTGTGTTGTAATTTGTTTTTAATTCCGGATCATTTGTCATTAGATTAGCCTTACACCTATTCAACCCCCCTCTAGGTGTACTTTCAAGAGATACTCTTTTTCATGAGCCGGGTGAATGGTTGGCAGCGGCCTGAGAGATTTGCGATAAATTTTCTGATATATGCCAATCTACCTTGCAGACCACCCCTAAGTTCTTTGAGATTTTTAGGTGAATGCATGCTCTGAATGGCTTTGACCTTGTCTGGGTCGAGATGAATTCCTTTTGAAGTAATAATTAATCCCAGGAACTTGCCACTTGAAACCCGCAAGAAGAATTTTGTTGGATTCATTTTTAGCTGATAGGCTCGCATTATATCGAACATTGTTCTTAGATCATGAAGGTGATCATTCTTGTGGCGACTTTTGACAGCGATGTCGTCGAAACAACATTCTACTGTCTTTCGGAGATGATCACGAAAAATTGTACTCATTGCACGTTGATAAGTTGCTCCCGCGTTCTTTAATTCGAAGGGCATGACAGTAAAGCAATATACGCCTAACGGCATCCGGAATGAAATATGCTTCTCATCCCCTGAGTACATCTTGATTTGATTATACCCTAAAAAACCATCCATGAAAGGCATTCTCTCGAATCCGTAGGTATTGTCAATCATGACATCAGTAATGGGTAATGAAAACTCATCTTTAGGACAGGCGGCATTGAGATCACAATAATCGATACAAACCCGGATTTTTCCATTCTTTTGAGAACGGGGACTATATTGGCAACCCAATCTGGATGCTGCTCTTCCCGTATGACACCACGTGTGATGAGTTTCTGAACTTTCGCTTTAATAGCCTCCATGGTATCGGGGCGATATTGTCGTTATTGTTGTTTCACAGGCTTGATGTCGGGCTTAATGTTCAATCGTTGTATGGCTACTTATGGATCAAGTCTAGGCATATCTTCGTAATTCCATGCAAAGACTCAATATACTCTCGTACAAGTGTTATCAATTCTTCTCTCTTTGTAAGTGATAGACTCTCACTTATAGAGATGGGTTTAGAGTGATCTTGATAACCTAAATTAACCTGAATCACCTTGTCTTCACTAGGTGGTTAGCGTTGTTCAAACCACTTTTCCCACTAGAAATCCAGTTGCTGAGCCTATGGTTCAACATCAATAGCCTCTGCAGGTTCCGATTGATTGCTCGAAGTCATATTAACGGAGAGGTTCTTGAAAATCGTTCCCACACTAACATCTGACTCCCACTCGGAGGAAGAAGCGGAGCGTGATGGGATTGATTTGTTATCTTCGGATCGAAGCGATGTAGAAGGTGGAGGTGTGACATATCCCAACCCTTTGCGTGTTTTATCGTAGTAATTTGCAAGTTTTCTTTTCGGCACAAAATTATGTAGAAAACCACGTCATCCTTTTCCGAAATTCAAGCCACTCCCATGCTGCAGGCTGTATCTCATTTTTCTCATCATACACTGTGTTGATCGTGCATAATGAAAAAATTGTGGGGATTCTGAGTCTGAACTCGAATCTGTGACCGTAGACCTTTGTAGTCGGGCTCTACTGAATACTATCAGTGATTGATGCCTTTTGGATGAAGGGACCACAAAGACGGACCCTTCCACACACTCCACGGATGTACGTGGTATGCTTAGTTTATGCAAGGGCATATGTAGAGAGCTATTGACGACAGATTCAAGCAATTCGACACTCGCAGAATAATTAAAAGTAACATTGTCATTAATCACCCATTCATCATCATCCTCAAAGGGATTATTACATTGAGGATTATTGAAACATGTTACAATTGGTTCACCAACCAAAGTAGGTGGCGTGTCTCCTTCAGACTCTGAATCTGCCTCGTTGCCACTGTCGTCGTTGTCAGGCAACGGTTCTTTTGATGCTTTGCCGATTTTGGCATCAGTAAAGTAATTTTCTACCCCTTGAATGGTTATTTCTCAGCGAACACTGTTCGTACCGTTGCATCATCTTTCACGTACTTAAAACATTGATGCAGAGCAGAAGGCACGATCCAGTTAGCGTGGATCCAAGGTCGTCCTAGCAACAAATTGTATGACGTGTCAGCGTCAATTACGTAACATGTCACTTCTGATTTCAGGTTTCCGATTCGAGAACGGAGTCGAATCTTTTCAAGTGGATGGTTACTCCCTGCGTTAAAATCGTATATCGTAGTAGTGATTGCAAACAACCGATACAGCGATATGCCAAAGGAAGTAGAGCCTTTTGGGAAAAATGCTGAGTGCGGACCCTGAATCGACCTGTACTCTTTCAATGCATACCGAGCTGATGTATCCGGTATAGTACAAAGGTCGATCGTGTTTGTTATCCTTGAGGAGCATGTCCTCAGCTGTGAAAGTAATAGAAGGTACTTTTGACTGTCATTGATGACATTCAGAACACATGGGTTGAGTGTCATCTCTAGAGATTTATGGCACATGTGTCAGAAATAATTCTGTTATTAATCAATTATTTTTCTTATTCTATGCTTGGATTGTCTTGATATTTTAATGTTAAAATTTGATTAAGATTAGTAAATTATTTTTCCTATTCTATGCTTGGATAATCTTGATAGTTTAATGTTAAATCTTGATGTAAGTAGAAATTTTTACTATCTTATATGTCTTGCTTGATTCCTTGTGCAACTCTAAGGTGGTCTCTTTATTCAAAGTGAAAGAATATTCTCTCAAAGATTAGTAAGTTAGTTGTGTGTTAGATGATTAATATGCTTTGATCTTTTCTTATCTTTAATTCTTTTTAGAAGCTCTAATTTCAAAATCCTAGTTTTCTAAAACCATTTTCTTTTCACACCAAATTCTATCTTCTCCTATTTACTTTTATCTCTAACTTAACATAGATTTCTTAATTTTTCTTTTCAAAATAAAGAAGAAAACTTAACCAATTTAGTACTTAAAAAGATACTGAAAAGCTTGCATCACATTCCTCCTTATGGATCACGACCCGTACAGTCATTGCTACTGTAGTTAAATTACGAGAATTTAGAGACGCATATCCACTTTCAGATAACACCTTTCTAAACTCTCTCTGTTTTTCGACAATCAGACATCTGTCAGCCAGCCGCGTAATCTCCAAGTTTTATGATCCAAATCCTCCCCTCCTCACAGACATGCTCACAGACGTCGAGAAAAAGTTAAAACTTTTAAGGATATTTACCAACTCCGCTTTTCCAACTTCCCTCCTACAGGCTCCGGCAAGTAAAAGAGTAGGGGACATCTGTAGTGATAAAAAATTGACCCTCATCAAGATGATGACACGTGTTCATATAACTGAAAGCTTCTCACTGTGACGTGCACGGCTCCCGGTCCGCCCTGACTCCTCTGCCACTCCATATCCTCTAAGAATCACTCTAGACCGCATAAAAATCAACTTTATACCAAAGACCCTTCCACCTTAGAAGTCTGCTATCTCAAGCCATCCCGGAGTAACCTCTAGCCCCGAAGACTATATCCCTTAGGAGCCTTCTGTAATTCAAAGCTCCTGATTTCACTCCAAAAGTTTTCAGCAACGCCATCGAAATATCTGCCTGCAGTTACGCTTTTCTTTTCTCTCCCACGTTCATAATGTGTAACGCTCCCCAGCGCGGACAGTTATGGATAGTAGCGAGATTTCCTGCATGCGATCCCCACAGTCCAGCGCCAACAATCATGTTCTTTACAACAAATCAAAATGTGCAGATTGTGTAGTTACGAAGACCTGGTCAGCACCTCATCCACTTCCATGCCGACAGCTCAATATAAGTAGACCTCCTCTTCCAACATGGAAGGGCATCTTCCCTTCCAGTAGATTCAAACTCAGAGATATACGAATAAATTCTTTGTAATTCCTGTAACTTGAGAATTATAGTGAAATCTTTTCCTCTTTTTTTTTTTTACCGATTTGGATTTTCACGTAAAAATTCTTGTCACTTTTTTGCTGTGATATGCATCACTTTTATTCATGCACTCTCCACTTTTTCTACTCTCGTTTGTGATGTGCATCGATCATCCGATCGCCCATAATGAAAAACCTCCACCAGAGTAACCTTTCTTACAAGGCATCTTGACAATTATGCTTCGAACAGCTAAGTCTATTATTTTTCTATTATGATTCCAGCACTTATCGTTGGACCGGGGGCCCTTAGTACATCGGACATTCATAAGAACCTTCTCCCAAGGTTTAACAAACCAAACCCCAGTTGTTGAATCGGTAAACAGTAAGTTGATAAGGGACAACGTGTTGGTGTTGGTTGCTTCAAAGATGAGTTGATGCTACGTCAGATCAAAAAGAAAGGTGTCCAACATTATTTGGACACAAAACGTACAATCATTGGCCACTGAGTTTAGCCCACATTTTCTTTGTCTTCTTTCTTTTGTCCGTGAATGTGGGTACGGAGAGAGGGAAGGGAGAGCTTATCTCTTAGGGCCCGTTTGGCTTCACTCAGGAAAAAGTGAAAAAAGTGTGTTGTTTGTTTGCGTCACAAATCACGTGAGAACTATACAAGTAGGGCTTTTTTGCATGGATTTCTAATTTTTTTTCCTTAGGTGAGGTCGAAATTAGAGAAAAAGAGAGAAGAAAAGTATCATTTTTGGATACTGTTCGTGAATCACGATAGATTTTTCCTGAATTTTTTTTATTTACTCAAACAAAGAAGAATTGTGAAATCTCCTCGCGAGGCTGCCAAGACCAGATTTCATTTTACCTTTTCCTACAGACAAACAGCTCCTAATCTTCACTTTTTGTATTTTTATTTTTCCAATTTGATTATTCAAACAACAAATTCACAAATCCTAACCTATTTTGTTTTATTTTGGATAATTAAGAATAATGCTAATTAGACCGATGATTAGAAAACTAATAGTTATATTTACTCCTTCGCCCACCACCCAATTGGTGGTTGGTCGCTAATAAAGGACCCTTATCGTCAACCATTGAAGAAAAGAAAATAAACAAACTGTTAGTTTGTGCGCCAGTAATCTGAGTATCATTAGTCGTTAATAAACTGATAAAGTCTAACTCCCCTTTCTATTAGGTCATTATAATTAGAAGAATCTGACATTTGAAATTTTGAGTGTTAATTGAAATACATAAATATGAAACTATCCGGATTAGCCTTCAGCTACCATTATGCAATGATGTGTTAAATATATTTAGTTCTTCCTCCCCAACAATCTGAGGTCATTATTTGGATATTCATTATGCAGTACAAGGAATCATGGTTCCTCCTCTTTTCGAATTAAAACTCTTAAAATTTTCTCATTGTCAAAGTGTGAGGAGGAGGAAAAACTTTGCATGTCAGAACAAAGGGAGGATCTTTTGCCCATTTCTTCCTTTACCTACCCACAAATCACTCTTAAACTTGAAAAAACTACATTGTAGTAAAACAAATTAGGTCTGGTTCGAGAATAAGGTTAAGTTTTCCAAACTGAGGGTTCAGAGAGTTTCAAGCTCAAAATAGCGTTACTAAAATTGAGTCTGTTTGAGAAGTTACTGAAATTGAGGTTTCACTGCCCCTACATCTTTGAAAACTTGGGTTTGAGAAACTCTAATTTGAGTAGAGTTTTCTAAACTAAAACTATTTTGGGGGGGAGGCGGCGGGGCGGCGCAAAAAACTGGGTTGCCAAACACTCACAAAAGTTAAGGAAATTCTGGTTTCAAAATTAAGGTTTCAGAAACCAGGATTTGCTCGATGAAAAACCTCAGTTTTCATTTTAACCCCAACAAAACCCAGGTTTCAAAAACAGTATTGCCAAGCTATGCCTTACAATTGAAGAATAGGGATGGCCCAACTATTCAACACTTCAAGCCTCCCGTTCTAGTAGCAGAACTAACAAAACCCATCAGTGAACAACTCGAAAACACAAATGTGCTCAAAGCTTCTTTGGAAAGATCAAAGACTTTCAAGTAAAAAATCAACCTAATGCTTTTTCAGGAAAGTTAAGGCATTACTCAAGTACAGATCCATCAACCCTAACTCCAAAGATCTAATAGAAACCTTAATCAATCTTTCTGAGCGGGAAGTTTTGACAAAAGAAATACAGGAAATAGGCGTATTCTCGATCATGGTGTTTGTTGAGAGTAACTGAAAATTTGTCAGAAATACATATTCCTGACACACATTGGTCAGGAATACTTTGTTGGGAAAATCTTCGTCGCTAATTTACACATTCCAGATCTAAGGTTTGTCAGGAATGATATTTAGTCAAGAATATGAATTTCTAGGAATAATCTTCATGGAATATTCCAGAAATTTTTTTTTGGGGAATAGTTATTTCTGATAATATATTTTGTTGAGAATATGTTTGTCAGGAATGTTATTACCGACTAAAAACATCGTCAAGAAAGACAACCTCAACCATTTTGCCATATACAATTTCATGTCAAAAATTCGTCAAGAACTCTCTTTCTCAACAACAATCAGGAATATTTTTCTTGACAAAAATATTTAGTCAAGAAATATTTCAATAATATTTATTTACACTTGTACATCGATATCATGATAAACATATTACAAGAACTTATGACCAATATATTACAACACCTATATAGTCTCAAATATAAATAAACGTATAATCAATACCTTGTTTCAAATCTAATAACACTTTTGAATACCAAAAGAAAAGTCTTCATACATTTCATTAACACATAAAGGAACTATCATCATCTACACATGTAATAACTAGAGTAAGATAACTAGGCAAAATAAACATGGATATAATCTTTAAATCCAAAGTCGTATACCTTTGAACCGTCACCAACTAAAAGTAGAAACATAAAAATAAAATATAATCTTTAAATCTCAAAACACAATTTTATATTTTTTCAAACCTCGCCAATCAAAGACCAACTGCATCTTCATCTTCATCTTCATCCTCTCTTGCCTCTGACGTTCCAACACTCGAAGTTTCAACTTCTGATGACATATTGACTCCCTATAAAAATTAAATTAAAAGGTAATTAAGTAAAAGTAATCGTAGTATTAATTTATGCTTTGAAAAAAGGCTAATTAAAAATACTAAGTAATATGTACGACATACATGCTATATATGGGTATTCTAAGATGAATGAGATGAATAGACATTGTAGATTGCATAAATTTATCAAAAATTAAGTGAGAGAATTCTCTAACCTTCTTAGGAAAATCATGTTCAAATTTCTCATGCATTTTAGGAGAAAGAGCATTAAAAAAGTAAAGTCTCTTATTTGACTGAGTTGAGTTTGCAACGTGTTCAGCACCTTCTTTGCGCCCTATAAAAGGTTGTATTTTTGTGACAATGGTTATATTTATTAGACGCGACTAGGGAGGAAGATGGACGCGGCGAGGGAGATGGACGAACTACAGGGGATAGAGACGCAGAGCGAGGGAGGGAGAGGCGCGGCGAGGGAGGAAGAGGGAGAGAATATTTTCAGCCGCCTCCCCAATTTTTTAGTATAAATTATTCTATTTTTTTTCTATAACCTAATACAATCTCGACCATTAATCTAGTTTATCAAGAAAAGTTTTTGCTTTGCCAAGAATACGTCAAGCTTTGTTCCCAACAGAATATTACGAACTACTAGATTCCTGTGGATTACAATATATTCCGAACCAAACTCTTTTACTCAATTCTGATTTATCAGAAACATTCAAAATTCTGGGGATCAACTTCAAACCAAAGCCGAAGAAGAGAACGACAGTTATCTACCAAAGAAAACAAAACTGTCTCATCGAAAATCTCAATCTGGACTATTTACAAATTCCCTTGAATGACAAGCAATCTTCTAAAAAAACTACCAAGATTAAGATCGTGTAAAGAATGATTTGATAAATTAGAAAAGTGGAGCACATCTTCTATTGTCTTGAGATTATTCATAATGACTAGCTCCAATAATTCCTTGCATTTCTTCTGATCGTTGCATCAGAATTTGTGCTATTGATTCGATTTCATCAAATAGATGTATTGATTGCAAGATATAATAATACAACTTTTCCTGCAAAGAAAATCTCAACTCCAAATACAATTAGTATTATATAATCATAATCTTAATGTTACTATTTAACATATTTTTTTAACTCATGGTGAAAGAAAAATTGTGAGTTTAAATAAAATTTCAAAAAATTAAAAAATTTTTAAAAATATCTGCTGAAAAATCTGAAAGTTGAAGCCAATCACACACGATGCTCTAAAAAAACTTGTATTCTTGAATATCCTCTCACAAACTCACGGCTGATGAAACATCAAAAGTTTGATGAGTATGTTGAGGAGAATATCATGATAGTAAGCATCTTTTGAAGATGGAGAATGAGAGATGGGTTCTGATCAATGACGGAGCACTTTCTGAAGATTTCCTAAGTCTCTTTCACATGGGAAGTTCGATCTGATCCTATCATAAGTCTTTTTAGAATAGTTAGGACATACTCCAAAAACTCATGGTGTTTCTTTCGTTTGAAGAAAAGCGAACATTAAACAAGTAAGTCTATTTAGAACAGTTAGGATGGATATCAAAAAAAAAATACTCATGGTGTCTCTTTCGCTGAAGCGAGGCGAACATTGACATAGTACGAAATTCATTGATGAAAAAAATTAGTCACAACAGAGGAGGTATGTGGGTTTTGAAATATCTCCAAACTTAGGGTTCGTTTGTTTCCCCGCAAAAGGCCGCAAAATCGCATGTCGTAAAACCTCTTTTCCATTTTTCGCTGTTTGTTTCGCTGCAAAACAACTTGCAAAATACAACTCTCATTTCCCATTTGCAGTTACTACAGTTAAATTTGTGGTCATGTAAATCTCACTTTTATACTCACATTTTCCCACTTGCAATTGCTACAGTTAATTTTGTGGTCATATAAATTCTTTTTGTAGTACACTTGCAGTCCCAAAGCAGTTACTTGATAATCAATATATAATTTAATATTATTAAATATTTAATATTTTTAATATTTTTAATAGTGTTTAATTTCTTATCTAATTATTTTATATTTGTATTTTTAGTTTTTTATTATTTTTAATATTGTTTTAATATTTAATATATAATTATTTTAATTTAATATTTTTATTTAATATTCTTATTTAATAATTTATTATTTTATTAATATTTACACCAATTTTCTTAATATTTCATTTAGATTTAATATTTTATTAATATAACAATAATATGCTTTACTATAAAATTATTATATATTTAATTTATTTATTTCTTAATATAAATAATTACTTTATTAATATTATAATATACTTTAAAATTATATTAATATTTTATTATGTTAATATCGTAATAATATTTTATTATTAAATTTATAATTATATTTTACTTTGTTTATTTTATATTTTTATAATATTACAATATTATTATAATAAAATTGAATATTATAATAATCTTAAGTATTTTATAATATTATAATATTATAACTATATTTTATTATTTTCTTAAGATTTTTTTAATATTTATGTTTTATTAGTATCCTTAAAATTTTATTAATGTTCTTTATATTTTCTTAAAGTTTTATAATTATTTATTTAGTAATATTTTAGTAATATTTTACTAATTTTACTAATATTTTATTAATATTATTGTTATAATTAAAATATTAATATTTTATCTCAAATTATTAGTACAATTTAATTTTCAATAGTATATTTAATTTAATAATATTTATAATATTTAAATCACTGCTACAGTTAATTTTGTGGCCAACTTTTTCACTTACACTTTTAAGTTATCAACCAAACACCATAAAACACATATACTTTCTCATTCACACTTTTACTTTACCAACCAAACACCGTAAAACACAATATATTTTTCATTTACAACTTCACTTACCAACCAAACACTGTAAAACACAATATATTTTCGCTGCTACAGTTCATTTTTTCCATTCTCATTTTACGACTTACGACTTGCGACGTTTTGCGGCGAAACAAACAGGCCCTAGAAGAGAAGGCTTTAAGAGATCATCGAACTCAGTAGAAGAAAAAAATTTGAGAGATTCTCAAACTCAGTAAAAGACGAGATAACAATCGAAGGAGGTAAGAGTAGCAATTGCGTAAACGATGAGGCAACGGCGAGGCCACAAGGGGAGACTTCAATGATCGTGGAGAAAACTTTGATGATTCGCAACGCAGAGAGTGGCCCGTACTAGGCACGTGTTACACGAGCGCGACCTAGGGCAAGCACTTGAACGACTTGACAACGACTATCAATGAAAAAGAATTATGACTTGACATAAATTATTACGTTGAACATTCAAATGATCTCTGAATCTGAACCGGAATATAAATACAAATTTGATCTCACAACCACCTTCGCGACACTTAACCCAGATACACTAAATGTCCAGCTGTTTATTACCTTGGAAAGTGAAGTAAACCTCACAATGTATATCAATGTTTCCAAATGTACAAGGAACTGCGGACTGAATGATGAAGCCAACAAAACCTAGCACGTAATATTTGAACTCTATAATGCATACAACTTGCTACCTGGCTTGGCCTTGACCTTGGCATGGTCATTGTTGGAAACTCCCATGAAAACTGTTTTTCTCCTTGTAATAAAACCCTTTCAAATTTCCCCTTGCAAAATAGATGCAATTAAATATGGAATCTGGAATATGTTGTATGCATAAAAGAGTATTGATGCTACAGTCATGTGATTAATTTTGATTGTTCCTTGAACGGTCACTAATATTGTATTATTTATTAGTATATTTCACATTTATTTTGTAATAAAACTCTGCTATTAAATCATTTTAGTGTCTAATGGTGTACAATGTAATTAATAAAGAAAGAGAGAAATAGAGCAGTTTAACTAATTAAATCAAGAGTTTTAAAGATAAGATTTTCTAGTTCAAACAAATCAACGAAGATCTACTCAAATCCAGAAGTTTAGACGCAATTCTATTTGAAGACCGGGTATATCAGAGGAGATAACACCAAATGAAAATCGGTTAAATTCGGATTTTTATAAATTCATTTGATTAGCTAAAGAATTAACAGGATATCACCAAATCCAGAAAACAAACAGAAAAATATGTGGATAAAAGAAGATATGGGAGCATCACAACCACACGAGCCCCTGGATCTAGCCACTGGCCAGAGCCAGGCCGCGGATCCGCTGCAATTCAGTTGAATCTGAGGGAGCTTTTGCTCTCTCTATCTTCATACTCGCTCTTTCTCTCCATTTTACCTATAAATACTGCAATTTTCGAAGGCAAACGCGCACCACTCTGACAGAGAGTTTGGTTTAGCTTTTTGTTTCTAATTTAGCTTAGGTTTTTTCTTTTTAACTGTAATCGTATGATTTCTTTTATACCCTAGGTTAGAGAATGTTTCATGAGAGAAGGAGAAGAATTGTATTTAGAATAACATTGAATGTAATCTTCTTCAGAGAGAGTTGTATGATAGTGACAGTTAATGTAATTTTTCTCCTTTTCTTTTTGTTACTCAATTTAGTAGATCGATGCTTTTATGTTATTTCTTCTCTTATTTTGTTTCACTTTACTCTGAGATAAACCTTCACAAACGATTCAAGGTACGATAATAAAAAAAGAGATAAGTATTCTTTAGTTTTCCTTTTTTATATCTTAGTTTAGAAACATGTTTAAACCAACTCTTTTTCTTACTCTTTTCATTTCTTTATTCTAACTTAAAACGATTTAAAAAACATCCACCATCTTCTTCTTCCAACTTTCATTTTCTTTTTTAACTTAATCCAGATTTATTTTCTTTTATTTCAAAACGAAGAATAAAGTTTTTAACCAGTTTTAAGTAACTTATAAAGAATTACCTAAATACTTCCATCGCAGTCCCTCTTTGTGGATCACGAGTCACATAGCCATTTGGTATAGCAGTAGCATTGAGAAAAACCTTGCACTATCTTATTATTCTATTTCTAACCTCTATTTTCTGTGAAGGTTTCGCCTCGATCATTCCTTGACCAACTACCTGTATGGTGTAGAATTATCCATCAAGGTAACTCCACTTTGAATGAAAATATATTAGGGGAACAATTTTTTTTTTCTTTTCAATATGAACCGCAACTTGGTAAAACGGGATTTGAACCCCAGAGCACTTGCTCAGTACAAAAAAGTTTTATCAGTGTACTAGAGTGACATTTAGAAGTAACATGACATGAACAAAACGAGTCAACTATTCACTTATCCTTAAAATTGATCAGGAACATAGTTGCCTTAGCAGTATCTTTGTTCTTCAACTTAAAAACAATGAGGCTTGATGTTCAATATTTTATCTAATGTAGTTCTAGATTAAATTTTTTTTGTCTAGAATTATTATTAGATCCCAATTTTTAACCTTTTCTTCACCAAAAACCTTAGCTCAATTGGCCATCGTTTAACCCACCTATCTATTCTTTATCAATATTTTGTTTATTGGGCAGTGCTTCATGATTTTTCTTACACAAATTGATTGTTTTCCTGTAAAATGACTTGTCAGAAGGTCCTGGCAGAGTAATTAGAGGGACTTATCTTAATCATCAATCTTAACTTTTATTTTTCTAATTCATCAATGCAGAAATATATGTAACTCAACAACATAGGCATGCGGAGAAGAAAGATGTCAGTAAAAAATCAAGCTAGGATTACTAAAAAATTTCTTGTAGTGTTGTTGAAGCTATTCTATAACCGAGCCACTGTTGTCCTAGAGGAAAACACATCCATAATCATCCGCAAAACACAACTAAATTACGGCTATGTCTCTTACATCTAACTCCTCCCTATCTTTATCTTTGATATCGGCTAGCTTTTTTCTCCTTCTGCCAAACTTGACTTCTTTAATCATCACAATAATAGAAATTTGCTTTCACGTTGCTCATTCACGATGATTTGAGTCGCAACTGACGTGCATCAAAAGGCGGTGACAATTTTGAAATTTAATGAAAGATAATACATAATTTTACCTTTTGATCTGTCACGACGGTTCTTTAAAAACCGACAAAAAATTTTAAAAAGCGGTGACAATTTTGAAATTTAATTAGGATCTTTCACGGTATTTTGTTAAATAAATCGTCATGAAAATATGTTTTACGGCGGTCTTACGCCATAAAATCTCAAAAGGCGGTGGCAATTTTGAAATTTGATGAATTTTGCATTTGTATCTTTCACGGCGGTTATTTAAAATAACCGCCCTGAAAACAAAGTTTTACGGCGGCGGTTCTTACAAGAACCACCGTAAAATCTCATTGAAATTTCCGCATACGTTTCATTCCAATCTAACCTTAAATCTCTCTTTATCTCTCTCTTGCCTCCCCTGACGCATCTCACTAGGTGTCTCTCTCTCATGCCCCTCTCAAGCCCTCGCCGCCATTCATGGATCTTGGTATCGCTTATTTCTCCACCTGCCGTCGTCATTAAGGCCAATAAAGGTACTCTCTTTCTATTGTTGTGCTCATTCTTGTTGTGCTTTGTTTGGAAAAACTCATTTTGATAAAGTTAACGTGTATTTCTTTCTTATGGGATCACTCTATTGAACTAATAAGAAGTGGATCCATGTTGCAAGGAACAAATATTAAATTTAGATTTTTAAGGTACTAATATAAGAATGTGAAATTTGTCAAGGACTTACACAAAAAAATCTTTGTTTTTAAGCAATTTTTGAGGGGAAAGGATTAAAGACAATTTCATTTATTTTAAATTATTACATAGTGAAACAAAGGATACTTTACAATTTTCCCTATACATAAATTTTAATATTTTTCTTATGGAAATAAATGAATAGGAAAGATATGGGATTTAGATACTTAGTAAATAGATAGGCATATATGTCACTTGTAAGCACTATAAATCAGAAAAGTGGAGTTTTAAGTCCTCTCCTAACCTGACTTGTATGTTTTACAAGGAGAAATCTTCTCAAACTTTTTAATAAAATTAAAAACAAAAGAAACATATAATACAATTACAAATCCATAAATAACCCAAGATCATGTTTTTTGATTATTATTTATACTAGCAATTTGAGCTCTTTACATGCTATATATGTTCTTGTTAATTCATTTTTTGTATATGATGTCCACATTAGGTAAATATGAATTAAAAATGGATGTTTGCTAGTAAGTTAACTTCTGAATATGATAATAGTGTAGAGAAGTTTATTAAATTTGTTGTTGAGCATGCCGACAATCCTAATCGTATGAAGCGTCTGTGCATAACATGTAGTTTTCTTGATAAAATTACAGTTGAAGTATTAAGAGACAATTTAATCATTATGGAATTGATCAAAGTTAAAGATGGATATGACATGGTGAGAGTGCAAGAGGAGAGAAACAAATTATTTCAAACGATAGAAGATGTGATGAAAAAGAAAAAAATTGATTGCAGTGAGGGTGATCAATTAGAAAATATGATCCATGATATAGAAAAAAACTTTACGGATCGCTTAAACTTATTCGAGAGCTTAAAAAATGATTCAGAAAAATCTTTATATAATGATTATACTACATTCACTTAATTGTCTACAGTGTTGAGATTGTACAATTTGAAAGCGAGAAATGAGGAGAGCGATAATAGTTTCATGGTATTACTTAAACTCTTAAAGGATATGCTTCCTGAGGATAATGAACTTTCAGATCGTACATATGATGCCAAAAAGATTATGTGCTCCATGGGTATGAATTATGAGAGGATACACATTTTCCCTAATGGTTATATTTTTTACCAAAAGGATTTGAAGGTTTAGAGAGATGTCCGGTTTGTGATACGGATTTGTACAAAAAAAATTTCAACAACGGTTTTATGGTATTTTTCGGTAATACCTAAATCTAAACACAAGCTTAGAAATACAAAACATGCGAAGAGTTCAATGAGACATTCAGACAGGAAGATTAATGATAATATTTTCGGCATCCGACTGATTCTCCATAATGGCAAATGATTGATTCGAAGTATCTCAACTTTGAGGGTGATGCAAGGAATCTTCAGTTAGGTCTTTCGACTGATGGAATGAACTCGCACCGTAACATGAGCAGTACACATAGTACATAGCTATTTGTTTTGACTATTTATAATCTTTCTCCCTTGTTATACATGAAGCGCAAGTTTTTAATGTTATCATTGCTAATATTGGGTCCCAAAACAGCCAAAAAATAATATAAATATTTATCTGACACCTCTTATTGAAGACTTGAAGGTAATGTGGGATGAAGGCATAGAACTATGTGATGCACATCGTCGATAATTTTTCATCTGCGAGCTATATTACTTTGAATAATCAATGATTTTCTAGCATACGATAACTTACCAGGGTACAATGTGAAAGGACACAAGGCATGTCTGTATATGAAGAAGAGACATTTTCTATCCAATTAAAGCATAGGAGAAAGACAGTATACCTTGGAACCCAGAGATTCTTGCCCACATTCCATTATTATCATAGGCTACAGAAAGTATTTAATGGATCTACAAAAAAAGAAAAATCTCCAAAGGAATTGAACGGTGAACATGTATATCAACGGATGAAAAAACTCAATACAAGATATAAAAAAGTGAAGCAAAATACAATTGAAAAGAATGTTTGTAAGAAGCGATCAATATTTTTTGATCTCCCGTATGGAATTTTTTTTTTGTGATACTGCCTTGATGTCGTGAATATTGAGAAGAATGTACGTAATAATATTATTGGCACATTACTCAATATACCCGATAAGTCTAAGGACACAGTCAAAGCTAGATTTGATTTAGTTGAAATGCGTATACGTGAGCAATTGGCACCAGAGTAGAGGGGGCAAAATACATATTTACCGCCAATATTCTATACTTTATCTAGAAAAGAGAGAGAATTATGTTAGTGTCTTGCTGGGATCAAAGTGTCAAGTGGTTACTCAACAAATATCCAAAGTCTTGTATCAATGAAAGATCTAAAGCTAGTTGGATTAAAATCTCATAATTGACATGCATTGATGCAACAGTGATACTTACGGCTATGCGTTTTGTATTGCCGAGACATGTTCATAATGTCATTATTTGACTTTGCTTTTCTTCAATGCAATATGTAGTAAGGTAATTAACTTAGTAAAACTGAAAGAGTTGTAAGAAAATATTATGGTTACTCTATGCCAGCTTCAGATATATTTTCACCTTCATTTTTTGATATCATGGTGCATCTAATTTTTAATTTGATTAGAGATTTATTCTTTTATAAGTGCATTAATATTTTTTTACTTATTGTAGATGTATTCATTCTAAATGAGGGAGAAAAGCATGATTCACTAAAGGTGGCGGGTCAAAGGTGAAATTTTTTTAAAAATTATTTGACAACGAAATTCATTGGCAAATGTTTAACAGAAAATCCACCGGTTGAATATGACTTCATTGATCAAGAAGTTTAGGAAAACTTCGTAATTCAGCGTTCTACTGCAGAATTTTTGGTCAACATAACTACAAATTATACAGTAATTAAATTATATATTTGAAATATTAATTTCATTTTAATAATTGTGTTTCTAATAGGCTTTGAGTAAGAAAATAAGGATAATAAAGAAAAGGGTGTCAAGTATAAGCATTGTCTAAGTCATAAGAGATATGCTCGGTTTAAAGAAGAACTGGTAAGAGTGTTTCTTTGTTGTTTTTAATATTTACATATTCTTTTATAGACTATTACTTATGTCTTTTATATATGTTTTGTATAACAGATAGCCCAGAAATCAAGCGAGGATGGTTCACCCGCCTCTGCCTCTTGAATTTCCGGTAGTTGTGGAAAAAAGCCAGATTTTTTTTAGGATGGTTCCTACATAAATGAACAAGAGGTTGCATAGAAAATTGTACGTTTTATGTTTACAAACATAATTGTCATAGTGTTCCCGATAATCTTAATGAAATTTCTATAAGTGTTTATCCTCATATTTCTTGTAGGACTCTCTATCTCAGGCTGTGTCTCAGGGAGACATGCATCCATCTGAGATGAATGACATATTGGTCATGGAATTAGAGAGTGATGAGCACCCCGGTCGTGTTAGAGCTGAAGGGCAAGGGGCTACACTGACTAGCTACTTCCATAATCCTCACCAACTTTGTCAAAGTTATGCAGACAAAGAGATTGAAAGAAAAGCTAAAGTTATCAGTGAAGCCACATTTGAACCCAGATGGAAAGCCAAAGAAGCTGAGATGAGAACGCAAATGATGGAAAATTCCGGCGGGAGTTCTTACAAGCCAATACGCCACCCCTCGCTAGGATGTTGCATTACACCTTTTTGTTACACTATATAGCGGCTACGACAGTTGTAAAGTTTCAAGACATTTATCAGATATTCCAAAAGTAATCTTATCTATTTTTTATAATAAGTTGAGTTTTGATCATCATGTGTATTTTGTTAATACATTGATTATTATTTGGTTATCACAGGGTGGTAATCTTCCGTTTTCTCTGACCCTTGATCATGGCAACTGTTTTGTGGCGTACGAAAATGCATACAACACGTGGATTCTGGTCAGATCTTACCAATTGGATCCGATTGTGTTAAAGTGAGCATCATTTATCCATTGGATGAAAATGTACCTCTGTCAATCCCACACCGTGAGATGACAACAATCTTTAGTGAAGCGGTTGGTGCTTTCATTATGTGGACAAAGAAACTTATTACTCTAAATACTTATGCTGTCAAAATTAAAGCACATTCTTGACTTTATAATATAGTTTATTGCATTTTTATCATAACAGGCAAAAAAATATAGAGAAGAAGATTGCACATCTTGAGACTACATGGAGCTTGCCTATAAATCTTTTGGTTACATCGCCGCCTTTGTCAATGAGACTAAGAATAAATCATTAAAGGCAGTGGCGGCAGATGCGAGGATGTTGGACAATAGTAGCCTCATCCAAGTACCCATGCCTATCGGTGTATTTGAGTACAATTTTGAAACTATAATGCTCGAAAAGTGAGAATTTATGGACTTCATGAACCGAAAGGAGATAAGCGCAGCATGTATTGCTGTGTATATGAAGTGAGTCATTAATACATATTCTTTTTTAGGAATAAAATAGCAAAACTTTTATATTTGATATTTTTTGATAATTTTAAGTTTTTATATAATGGTGTGAGAACGTAGGCTATACTCAACAGTATGATTTTATTTGTCCATATCGTATCGCACATGTGACAACCAAAGAAGATGAAACGAGCAATAAGGCCCTTTACATCGTGGACACGATGCTAATAGGTGAAAAGGGACGATTGTATCTTATACCATATAATATGGGGTAAATACTAATCTTTTATAATAAAATTTAATTGTTAATTTAATTTAGTTTACATAAGATTTTCTCTTATCAAATTGGACCTTGGTGGTAATCGACCCTTACAAATTCATGATATATTGGTTTGACTCCTTGCAACTCGATGTGCGAGAACCGATTCGTGAAATGATTAATATGTGAGTATTTAATATGTGTATATATCTTTTCATTACTTCTATTTATAAATATTATATAATATTTTTATTTATTTTCTGAAATTTATGAAAAGGGGTCTCTCCATGTCTGCTGCATAAACTAATCAGGAAAAAAAAAAAAACCTTCATGGAAGAGAATTCTGATAATTATTTTAAAAACTGACGATAACACTTTAAATTTTATATTTTACTTAATACAATTTCAATTCTTTTAGTGTCCTAAACAACCCAATAGTGTCGAGTGCGGATACTACGTCATTTGGTTTATGCGTGAGATCTGCACAAACCAAATGAATCCTATTCCTATAATGGTATAATCCTCTGTCCTATAGTTAATTTATTTTTTTGTTAGTTTATATTAAAACTAATATAAATAAGTCAATATGTTTGCAATTTAATAATAAAGAAAAATATTCAAATGAGGATTGGATGACGTTCGGGAAGAGTGGGCAGGATATGTTGTGAAATATTTTCCGTAGAGAGAGAATTGTGTTAAACTCATTTTTTTTTTTTGAGTTTATGCATGTTTTCATTTTGGTGCATATTTTCTATTTGGTGCATTTTTCATTTTTTGTGCATGTTTTCTATTTGGTGCATGTACACGCACATATACATGTACATGCACATATACATGTACACACACACACATATACATGTACACATATACATTTACACACGCCCACGCGTGCACACACACACATATATACATACATACATGTACACACACATATAAATATACATGTACGCATATGCCCCCCAACACACATACACATGTACACACACACACTACTACAATAATGGTTCAGCTTCAATGATGTCCTTTAATAATTATAGCTATTGGATACAGAGAAAACATCTTTAAACATCACCAACCCTCCAATAGTCATGAATTTAAGAGCTCTCACTAAACTGTTAGAAAATTGAGCATGGAGATAGTAAGAGTTCTTGATTTTGTACCCGTAATTTGTTTCAAAAATTCAAGAATTCTTGAGTTTTGTATCTGTAATTTATTTTTGTAATCCAATAATTGTTTACATGTTTTGTTACAAGAAAATCAGGCATGTATTGTTTCTGTAATCTAATGTTTGTTAACATATTTTATTTCTATAATCTAATATTTGCAAACATGTTTTATTATAGAAAAATCTTGTGTGTTTGTAATTTTGTATATGTTGTTGTATGAATATTTCTGTAAACCTGTAATCTGTTATTTTAATTTTTTTAGAAAGTAAGATTTTTCATGGCATTTCTTAAAAAAACCCGTTGTTAAAGGTTAAATTTACCACAGATATTTCACAGCGGTTATAAACATAAACGTCGTGAAATAAACCTTTCACGGCAGTTATTTTAGAACCGTTGTGAAAGGTTAAAATTTTCATATACATTTAACGGCGGTTAAATATCACTAGTATAGAAAACATGTTTAATGACTGTTAAAAATCGACTTTAAACATGTCCAAAAAACGAACTTATATAAGGGAGTGGTAATAATTTAAAGTATATGATGGTGGTTTTAAACCGCTGTCATATAATAGAATAGACACCGGTTTCTTATTAAAACCGGCGTCAAAATTCAACTTTTAACGCCAGTTCTTCAAAGAACTGGCATTAAAAGTGCGATTTTTGACGCCGGTTCTCTAAAAAACCGGCATTAAAAGTAGGACTTTTAATGCCGATTTTTTAGAGAATAGAAGTTAAGAATGGTTTTAACGCCGGTTCTTTAAAGAACCAGTGCTAAAAGTTTTTTTAAAAATTCGCAAAGAGAGCATCTCAACAGAAAGCTACTTTCTATTGCTGCTCTCTGCTCTCAAAAAACAGAAGGTAGCTCTCTGTTGAGAGCTCTCAACAAAAATTTGCTCTCAATAAAGCCGTTGAGAGTAGGTCCCAAGAACAATTAATAACAAAAACAAAGAATATTGATTTATTCTCAAGAGCAATAAACAACTCAGCATATTTACACAAAAAATGGATTCATTTCAATTTCTTAAAAATTTCGACAGCATCTCCTCTATAATTAGGAGTCTGCCCTGATACAATTATTCGATCAGCGCACATGGCCTCAAATTATTCACACACACACACACACACACACACACACATATATATATATATATAGGGGTTACTGTATCTCAGCCTGCAGGCTGAGAGAGTTTCTCAGCCGGCGGGACGTGGCTGAATATATGCCACACATCGGCCGCAGTGTGTTGGCGCCAAAAAAATTAAAAAAATTCCTCCTAAACAATCGTGAAACAAATTGACAAAAATACCCCTTTTTAATTCTAAAGTGGAATAAAGTCATGAACAAACAAAATTTCAGTTAAATATATTTACAGTTATAAAATTCGTAATTTGAATACATCGAAAAATATAATTAAAAAAATTGGATCAATATAATGTAAAATAAGCGAAAGCATTGAAAATTTAAAAAACATGCCATGGTCGCAGACTTAATACAATATAACAACTGCGACACAGTCGCAGTCACTAGTCGCACTCATAGTATAACAAAACGTTTTTATGCGACCTAATACAATATAATTTCAATTTTATATGACAACTGCGACACAGTCGCACTCACTAGTCGCAGTCATTGTATAACAAAACTTCTTTATATAACGTCTGCGACCCTAGTTGCATTCTATCGTACAACAATGCGACCTCCTTCAGTACTGCGACCAAAGTCGCAATCTTCTTTCCCATGCCTTATGTAAAAGATTTTTAATATGCGACTAGGGTAGATTAGCCATGCGACCCTGAGATCAATTCACGTATATCAAATCTTATAAAAATTATTATACTAATTACACTGAATTAAATGAAATAATTAATATTCTTTCTACCGTAATACAACAACAGTCTAGAAAAAAGAGATGCACTAATGTTAATCTCGAGAAAGGAAAGATGTGCACCATACGTAATCTAAAGGTATAGGCAAACAATTATATAAAAAGTTAATTTGTACTTCATGTATTAAACCTCTGGAGAAAAAAAGAACTCTTCGGATTCTCCCACAATAAATCTTCAATTAAATATTTATTTTTTTACCACTTCTTACCATACTCAACCATCACCTGTAACAATTATTATTACTATTCATGTTCTTCCACAATATTGACCTTTATATAATGCTTGTTACTAATATATTATCTCATACCTAAAAACTATATTTTTGCTCTTCCTTTTCAATTTGATTTCAAAAACTTCCAAAAAAATTCATTCTTGAATCATGTCTTCCCCATCTTCTTCCTCTGAACACTTAGATTTCAACTTCAATCGTTCCCCCACCGGTCCTTTGTCTTCAGGATATTCTAGTGAATCTGATACCAGTCTGGACTTCACTCCTTTTGACTATCTCACTACATCAAATAATGTATTAACTGATCCTCCTATTCATGATGATAATGAAGTTTTCATGTGGGTTAGTGAAGAAGACATTATTCCTCTGCCACTTGACGGAGACATGCTTGATGAAAGCATGTCCTCTGATGCTGTAGGGTCGCTTCCTAGCAACGGGTCAGACAAAGAGCTTGATAGAGACGATCCATTCTGGGAGTTCATCGGTGAAACAAAAAAACCTCAAAAACAGGAAGATGATGAGGAAATAAGTGATGAAGAGGAAGAGCAGAAGAATGAAGACGATGAATCTGCTTATGATGGTGATAATGATGAGGATTAGGATTTCCTGATCTTCTGATATTCAATTATATTTTGTCTTCTTTTAAAAGCTTTTAATTCTATTTTTTTGTAAGGTCTCTTTCTCACTATATTAACTTATAAGCTCTTTTAATTACATATCCAAACTGCGACTGCTGCTCTTAAACACTGCGACCATAGTCGCAGTCCTACTACGGATGCAATAATTAAAAATAATTCATACGTTATAGGCGGCTGAGACAAAAGATATGGTGAACTGCGACTATAGAATCAGTCCTTATTCAGACAAAAGTCAAAAATAAAGAATAAAAAGAATATAAAATAATACGTAAACTGTGATTAAACTATCGCTCTCGTTAAATACTGCGACCATAGTCGCGGTACTGCGATCATAGTCGCAGTCCATGGTTGCATAATATATGTAAACACCAATTTAATTGTTCATAGGAGGATCAGACAACATTCACAAAATAAAGAACAAAAAAATATAAAATAATACGTAAAACTGTGATTATACTATCACTCTCGTTAAGTACTCCGATCATAGTCACGGTACTGCGATCATAGTCACAGTCCATGGTCGCATAATATATGTAAACACCAATTTAATTGTTCATAGGAGGATCGGTCAAAAATTCAGAAGTTATACGAAGGACAGTATTTGATGACTAACGGTTGACAATTTATGGTCGCAGTTACTTAATCATTTATCAATTCTCAATGCGACTGTGGTCGCAATAATGTACTGTTTTGGAGTTCGAAGTAATTTAAAGTTATAGTGTATTAACTTTTAAACTGTTTTGGATAACTGAACAGTCACCTAGGAAGTATACAATTTTTGGGAAAAGGTAGAAAATAAGTTTAGGAGATATTCACGTGGTTTGAGAGCTTAAACCCTTTGGAATTCTGGGATTAAAAATATATAAAGGGTCATCAGCAAAGGATTAAAAACATACTAAATTATTTTTGCTCAAACTCGTTACTCTCACTGTTCAGAAAATAGCTCACTGTTCGGAAAATAGATTCAAAAAATGTCTTCTCCACCGTCTTCACCGGAAAGAAGCCAATCATCTAATGATGATTGGATGTATAATTCTGAAGATATGCCTCGCTACGGGTCAGAGGATGAGCTTGATACAGACGACCCGTTCTGGGAGTTCATTGATGAACCAAAATACAAACATGAAGAAGAAGAAAGCGAAGAGGAGATTGCTGCTGAAGAGGAGGAAGGGACGGAAAGCGATACGAAAGACGAAAGCAGTCATACTCTTGACGACGAATCTGATTACGATGGTGATGACGAGGATTAGAAGTTTAAAAATTATATTTTGTTTTTTTAAAATATATATGAATCTATTTTCTAAGGTTAATTTTAAAATGAAGGATATATATGACTTTTTTTAAATTAAAGCAGTCATACTTTTTTTTAAATATATATGACTTTGATCGCAGTTGTTTGCCGAGTCTTAATAAAATACACTACGACCTTGGTCGCAGTTGTTGGTCTTTAGTATTAATCAACAAGAACACTGCGACCTTGGTCGCTATGCGTGTTAATATAAAGGAAACACCTACCTAACGTACTGCGACCTAAGTCGCAGTCATTGTACTGCGACCCTAGATTGCAGATGCTGGCCCTCTTTATCAATAACAACATATGCGTGTTGATATAAAGGAAACACCTACCAACGTACTGCGACCTAAGTCGCAGTCATTGTACTGCGACCCTAGATTGCAGATGCTGGCCCTCTTTATCAATAACAACATATGCGTGTTAATATAAAGGAAACACCTACCTAACGTACTGCGACCTAAGTCGCAGTCATTGTACTGCGACCCTAGATTGCAGATGCTGGCCCTCTTTATCAATAACAACATTGCGACCTTGGACGCAATTAACCATGTACACTGCGACCAAAGTCTCTGTCTACATTATATACACAAAAAAATAAACTATATAGGAGAACCTAGATCTGACAAAGAGAGGTAAGGAAATAGGGGGAAAAAATAATTTATAATCAATAACCTAAATCATATAAAGAGCGGCAAAAAGAAAGGGGAAAAAAAATAATAATAAACAAGTCTGACAACGTCCGCACCAAAAATTGCCTTTTGGGCAAAAAAAATAATAAACAATAAGGAAAGTTAAAGAAAAAGTAGCTTTTCATAAGGGGTATTTGGTAATTTAACTTCTTCCTATAAGCGGGCCGCAAGTTAGTGAGGTGACAAATTGAGCCACGTGACCGCAGGCTGAGAGAGTACTCTCAGCCCGCGGGCTGATATACATTTTTCTCATATATATATATATATATATATATATATATATATATATATATATATATATATATATATATATATATATGAGAAAAATGTATATCAGCCTGCGGCTGAGAGAGTTGAGAACTCTCTCAGCCTGCGGTGACGTGGCTCAATTTTGTCACCCCACTAACTTGCAGCCCGCTTATAGGAAGAAGTTAAATTACTAAATACCCCTTATGAAAAGCTACTCTTTTGGTAACTTTCGTTATTGTTTATTATTATTTGCCCACAAGGCAATTTTTGGACCGCTCGTTGTCAGATTTAGGTTATTATTTATTATTATTATTCCCCCTTTTTTGTCGCTCTTTATAGGATTTAGGTTATTATTTATAAATTATTTACAGTGCAAATGTAAACAATGAACGACATTGCGACTAAGGTCGCATAAGTCTACAGTGCAAACATAGACATCTGCGACCATGGTCTACACTGCGACCAAGGTCGCAATCATCTACAGTGCAAACATAAACAACTGCGACCAAGGTCAATAATGCGACCAAGGTCGCATAAGTATACAGTACAAACATAAACAACTGCGACCAGGGTCGACACTGCGACCATGGTCGCATAAGTATACAGTGCAAACATAAACAACTGCGACCCGGGTCGACACTGTGACCAAGGTCGCATAAGTCTACAGTGCAAACATAGACATCTGCGACCATGGTCTACACTGCGACCAAGGTCGCAATCATCTACAGTGCAAACATAAACAACTGCGACCAGGGTCAATAATGCGACCAAGGTCGCATAAGTATACAGTACAAACTTAAACAACTGCGACCAGGGTCGACACTGCGACCATGGTCGCATAAGTATACAGTGCAAATATAAACAACTGCGACCCGGGTCGACACTGCGACTAAGGTCGCATAAGACTACAGTGCAAACATAATCAACTGCGACCCGGGAATTAAAAAAATGACGTTAAATACACTGCGACCATGGTCGCAGGACACTACAACGCATATTGAGACAACTGTGACCCATGTCACAGTATGTAATAAAAAAAAGGACCTTTCATATACTGCGAGCAACGTCGCATTCGTATAAAATAAAAGACCAAAAAAAAATTAAAACTCTACGATCTAAGTCGAACAGATCTGCAGCTATAATTTTAACTACTGCGAACGAGTTCGACAAATAGTGTATGAAAAAAAAATTTGGCTTAAAAAAATATTAGCAAGGTCGCATACATATACATCGCTTTTTCAAAAAATACTGCGACCATGGTAAAAATAAAAGGAAATGTTTTTACATTAGGTAAAAAGTTGTGAGTGAGGGTATTTTCGGAAAATACAATGTTGAGGTGACTGACATTAAATTAGGCGGGATTGTTCAGGTTTTTGTCCGCCAAAATTTATGACAGATTTGTGCATCTGGTGTTGCCACGTCCCGCCGGCTGAGAGAGTTCTCTCAGCCGCAGGCTGAGGTACAGTAACCCCTATATATATATATATATATGCAATCATCCCACACAGTAATATATATACAATGCTCTATTTAAAAATTATTTATAGATTTCAAAATATATACACATCAGTAGAGCGATATTTGAACATTCATCACCCTGCATGGCCGTCCCTCATGCGTCGCCGCCTAGCCGGTCTCCTTCGGGGCCTCCTCCTAGTTAGTGATGGATAATGATGAAAATATTAAATAAGTATATATCACAAATATGAAATATAAAATAAGCACGTATCACAATATATGGAATACCAAAAATACTTACTACTAAGCATGTTTTAGAATGAATTCTGCCTATTCTTCGCGAATCTCATCCACTTCATCATCCGTGTATATTTTTTTATTATACTGCGAAGATATTAAAATTAGTACCATTTTTAAATTTAATATTAACAAAAATAGAAAGAAACTTTTATGTCAAATGATTAGACATGTATTGAAATGAGATTCCATTAAGATGTAATGATCTCCCATATAAACTGCATCACGTAGTATCCGCGCATCACGCTATCTGGTTGACGAGGACACTACAAGAATTAAATTAATAGATATAACTTAAACATTGTTTTAAAAAATATCAAATACTAAAAGAAAAATACCTTAATAAACCTCCATATAGAATGCATACTAATAGACCGCACATTTTGATTACTATTTGTGATAAACATAGCCACAGCTCTTTTTCATAAAATAAAAAAGTAAATTAATAAAAGATCTATATATACAAGAACTAATGAAGTAGATATAAGTATTAAACACTCACATATTAATCATATCAACAATCTCATGTCGCAGGTCGTGACGTAACGGGTCCAACCAATATACAATAGTATTGTGTGGGTCAATCACACACAACACCCAATGTGAACTATAATAGAAGTTAGTAAGAAGTTGAATTAAAATAACAATTAAATTTTATTATACCGTGACCTTTCATACACTCGACATTTCTCTAAATGTTCATATTCTTTTGGGTACAAAATACAATCATTAGGGCAATAATGTATCTTTTCATAATCCATACTCATAAAGTGCATGATTTTCTTGGTCTCATGTGTGCGATCCGAGAGTTCATTTTCCTTAGAAAGCAAATCTTTCAAGAGTTTGAGTAAGGATGTAAAACTCTTTTGCTCCATACATTCTCCACTTTCAAATTGTATAATCTTAACACTACAAACAACTTAATGAATTTAGAACCAACATATAAAGATTTTTCTGCATCATTCTTCAAGCTCTCGAATAAGTGTGGATGATTCACAAAGTATTCATCTGCATTATGTCTTCTAATTTATCACCTTCATCATATTCAACTTCTTTCCTTTCATCATATCTTCTATCACTTAAATTAATAGGTCTATCTTTTCTTGTACTTTCACCATGCTATATCCATCTTGTATAATTTGTATCAAATTCATTAATGAATAAATGCTTCCTTAATACTTTAATTGTAACTTAATCAAGACAATCACATTTTATGCACGGACAATTAATACAGTTAGGATTGTCTACATGCTCAACAACAAAGTCGATAAACTTATCTACACCTTTCTCATATTCGGTACTTAACCGATGAGCACGAATCCCTTTACAATCCATCTTTACTATGTCTAAACATAAAAAAAAAATAAGAAATTAATTTTCGATAAAATATGACATAAAAAATTCAAACAAAATTAATTTCTGATCCATAAGGCACACACACATATATACAAACATACACACATGCATCACACACACACATATCACCTACATGCATGCATGAACACACACATACATCACACACATGTATAAACACACACACGAACACACACACACACGCACGCACATCATGACACGCATCACACGTACACAAACATATAAACACACAAACAAATACACACATGTGCATTACACATGTGAACACACACATGGCACATCACACACACACACAAATTTCATCAATTTAGCACATATTTAGTAACAATTTTTTTTACCAATTTAGCAAACATTTAGCACCAATTTTTTCACCAATTTGGCACATGTCACATATCATGCATACATACACAAATTTCACTAATTTTACCAATTTAGTATCAAATCAATAATTTCATAATTTTTTCTAAACTAACTAGCATTTTTAACAAATTTCACAAAATTTTCTATACTATCCAGCTAGCATCAAATTAAATTTTTTAAATTTATCATTTCACAAAACAACAATTTCACAAACTATAAGAAAATAAGAAGAGTGACACCTTGAGATCGACGGAGAGGGCCTCACCTGAGGGGCCGGGGGGGGGGGGGGGGGCTCGCCTGAGGGGCCGAGGGGGCTGGCCAAAGAGACGACGGCCGAGTTGAGAGAGATCGGGGCGAGGGAGGTGGGCGAGAGGGGGTTTCTTGGGTGGAGCGAGAGCGGGGCGGGGGAGGGTCAGAGAGGTGGCGGATGGGGCTCTGAAGAAGCGGTCGAGAGGGTGTGGGGTGGATTTGAGAGAGAGAGAGAGAGAGAGAGAGAGAGAGAGAGAGAGATGAGACATATAGTGACCGCTGGCGGGCGAGTTAGGGATTTAGCTAGGGCTTTTTTTTCTTTCTTTTTTTTTTAAGGTTTTAATGCCAGTTTTTTAGGAAACTGGCGTTAAAAGGTTTATAACGTCGTTTGTTTTAAAAAAATGACGTTATTTCATGTGACTTCTAATTTACATATTGTTGTAGTGTATGCCGTTAAATTTTAACTTTTCAAGACGCTTTTTACAGAAAACCACCGTGAAAATCCATGTTTTCGGACGGTTATTCCCTGAACCGCCATGACATTTTTGATTTGACGGTGGTAAAAAATCGCCGTCAAATTTTCACATTGCTCGGATAAATGGCGGTTTTTAAACTGCTGTCGTTGCTTTTTAACGGTGGTTTTAAACCGCCGTGAAAACCCATTTCTACTATAGTGCATTGTTAGTAAATATCACCTCCATCCAGATCTAGCAATAGCTAAAATTGATGATATCATCGAATTTATCAATATTGATCTGGCTGCAGACAACTTCACGTCTTGATCGAACAACACAATGGCTCTAATACCAGTTTGTTACGGAGAATGCTAAGAAAATCGTGAAATTGATTGTAGTATAGCCAAGAAAATATTGAGATAATAAAAAGTATAAAACTTAAAATCTAATGTGGTTCGACACGACCTATCTATGTTCACGAACGAAGAAAGAGGAAAACCCAATAAAATATGTGGAGTACAAGGCATGTATAACTGTCAAATTAAATCCTAAACCCAATACAACCAATACAAAGTTGTGTCAAAGTCTATACTCTCACAATTTGGAAAATATGAGAGAGAGAGAGAGAGAGAGAGAGAGGAGAAAAACTCCTTCTCAAAAACCTAGTACGTACATTTCTGTATGTATAGTTTTTTCTCTTGGACCCATATAGTCAGATTCGGATTCTGATTCCTAGTCGAACCCAAAAGACCGGCATATGAGAACCGGTTCTTAATTTTTAGTTCAAAATAGGATTCATGCATGATTGTACGTAGCAACTGTTATGCATGGGCAGTACCAGACCTCGTTCCAAATAGCAACCACCTTTATTTAGGACACCTTCAAGTCAAATTATATTTCTAGCCAATATGAACTTGATTGACAAAAGCAAACTCAACTGTAATCCAAATAGGATAATGAACGGATACCAATCCGGTTCTTCATATCTCCAACCTGGTTTGGGTTCAAAACAAATAGGATTTATTGTAAATTAGTCATAACTCGACAATAACAGCAACAACAACAATAACAATTATATATATTTTTTCTTTTGCTAATAATGATAGTAATTGCTAATAGTACTTGTTCACACTGTTGCCTAGTGGTGGCTCTCTTTAGGGTAAAAATATTTGTGGTTTTGCGAGCAAAGTCTTTGGTTTTAGAGGGAATTTTTTTTCTTTAGGTGGGCCTGAAAGGGACACAGATCCAGAGCCTTTGTTTAATCCTGCACAAAATAGGAGTTAGATGTCTTGTTCAAAAGAGAAGAAAGAAAAGGAAAATAGCTAAGAATTAGTTATTGGTACAATGAGAGGCCAGCTTTGAACGAGGGATGTCGCAAAGTTACCACCAAATCAAAGGCAAAGCACATGGAGAATTTGCAGAGGAGAGTAGAGGAGAGGAGCAGTTGGCTTAGAATAAATGTTTGGTGTTTTAATCGGTTAGCGCGACAGGGGTTGGGGTTGGCTCTAATGCGCGAAACGCCAAGTGATGATCTTTTGCGTTGTAGGCCGGTCATCAACGTTGATGGACGGTTCAGGAGGTGGAGAAAGAGAAAAAAAAATATTTTATGGGCTCCATTGCAAAGCACATTTATTTTCTCTCTCCTGTTTTGAACCATCTATCAGCTTTAATGAATGAGCCACAGCGCAAAACACCATCATGATCGACCCAACCCGAGCCCACCAGGAAGATCTGCGAGATTATCTCTTCAATAGACAACCAAACCCTCCCCAAAAAGACAGCAAACGGGGCCGTCTTGGTAATTTCAAGGGAGACATAGGGCTATATTTGAGGCTTCTGTCCCAATCGAACCCATTCATTGATTTACTAGATTTGCTGTTCTGTCAGACAACGAGGAGGTCAGAATCAGCGACACCAAAAAAGATTGGCAAAAAGACACAAAGCGCACTGAGAGAGCACTGCAGGCAATCCAAAGCTCATTTCAAAAGTTTCTATTCCCCAGTGAGACTCTTGCACGTACTCACAAGTCACTGCCGATTAGTGAGATGATTTTAAAAAGTCCGGTCTCATCAAACTAAAAGTAGAGATTTAGGGTCTCTGTGGATTGAAGAAATGGAATCCGAGAAAAAAAAAAGAAGAAGCACATCTCCCAGTTTTCCATTGGGAACACTGTTTATCTGTACAAGAGAACAATATTTTCAATAGATTTCTCTCCAGCAGCTGAAAGTAGCCAAAGAGAGATTTTTTATTGGCGAACTAAACACTCTGTTCAGAAATCGTTGAGTTGACCGCGAGTGTCAAATTACTTGCTGCTAGTTTCTTCGATCCAAATGAGCCCTTGGAAAATAGTTCACTTTTCCAAGACATTTTATAGCCCTTCAGGCTTCAAAAGACTTTATGCCCTCTCTCCTTGAAAGCAAACTCCGGTGTTTAGCATGGAGAGAGGTGGCCTAGCTTGCAAACAGACGACCAACTCGTGAATAGTTTGAATTCGAATCCATATTTGGTCTAACTCGCTCGATTAATAAGTGAGTCAAACTCGAACCCTAAATTGAATACGAGTTCATAAACAAGCCGAGCTCAAACTAGATCTACTCACTCGAGTTCAATGCAAATAAACTCGATTGATGTGAGCCTAACTTTGAGGACAGTGAGAAGACCAAACCAGTGTGGGTCATATTTGCCCATTGGGCGAGCCAACCCAATAAGTTGACTATGCAATATTCATGCCCGAAATCAATTAAAAATCTTTGGGCCCAAGCTCATAGGCTAAGTAATTCTCTACGAAATCCTGTTAATTGGGACTCCACAAGACCAGCTCCTCTTGACTTTTATCTAAGAAATAAAACTACAGATGGACTTGAAAACATCTAGAGGGGGTGAATAGGTGATATGCTAATCTGAAACGAATTAAAAACTTTAACTAATAAATAAAGATACATAAGCAATGTTAAATGATAACTAAGAAATGAAGCCGTATATCCGCTGGAGGGCTTTGAACTTCTCCTCAAGATTCTTCTTAAAATAAGAAATGATGTGCTCAATTGCTTTCTTGATTCAAATAAGTACAAGCATATAATGATAACAAGTATAAGCATGCATGATATAAACAAGAATGACTAGAGTTGAGTTGAGAGAGAAAAACAATCACCAATACGGAAAATTTGATTCTGTTGGCCTAAGGGTACAATCACTACTTATATTTTGATGATTCCAAAATTCATACAGTTATGAGATACTAATCAAATTCAAGTGTTTATGAGTTTATTGGGTTCAAGAATTAAGATCTCATTTTATTCTTCCTCAGAAGGAAGATATTAAAGTATTCAAGTTCATTAAAGCATGAGGTTCAAGCTCGGAAGATCAAAGCGTGAATTTTGGAGAAACCCACTTGAAGAAGGCTTGAAGATTATGTAACCCTTGTAAGAAAATAGATTGTTTAAATTTAGAGTGTTATATTGATGCTTAAGAAGTCTCAAACACAAAAAGATTTTTTAAAAATAACTAGTTTTCAACTTATTTATCTATACATGTTTTTGATCCATTTTTACCATGATTTTTATCTCTATGTTTCTACATGTTTTTCATGGTTGAAATGATTGACAAAATATTTCTAATATATATTCATTATTTCAAAAATCAGATAATATATTTTTGGGATTTTTTGGCTTGTCCGGATCGACCACCCGGTGAACCGTCTGAGTGTATATTGAGTATTGTATAGTTCTCGGACAACCGAATGTTCGCATATATACTATGTATCTGTGCACAGAGGACCGGCCGACTTTCCGATCGATCGACACTCTTGAACTCCCTAGTCGTTGGGGTCGGTCGACCGGCCGGTCGACCATTTTAGCTCAACCCCAATGTGAGGAGTTTCTATATCTGGCTTCGGGTCAATCGCCCGGTCGACCACTAGCAACAGCTATTTTGAATAGCCGTGGCCGGTCGACCGCCAGACAGCCAGAAAGGGAAAAACGGCTAGTTTTCAAATTAACCAGTTTTATCTTTTTTCAAACGGCCATTTTTCAATTTATTAGGGTTTTAACAACTTATGCCCAAATTAATTGTCTAATAATATTTACCTATTGCATATAAGTAGGAATCAATTTTTTATCAAGAGAAATCAAAAAATTAAGAGAAAGTTCTGAAAAAATTATTTGAAAATTTTCAAGTTTCAAGAGATTTCATTCCAAATCTTTTTCTGAAGTTTAAGCACTCAAGTTCATTCTTTTCAACTGATCTTTCTCTCACACAGACTTCTTGAGCTTCAAATTTCATCTCTAGATTCTAGAAATTTGTAAAGAGAGAGTTTTTGATCTTTGTGGTTACCAAGTAATTGTATATTTTATTGGCTTTGTGCTCACATCTTGTGTAGAGGTTTGAAGATTGGGGTTAGAGCTCCAGGTCTTTGTAGAACATTGTTGTGCCTCCTTTGTGAAAAATCCCAAGTAGATAGTAAAACTCCTTCACGCGGTAAAGGTGGGGACGTAGAGTGAGTTGATCAAACCTCGGAACAAATTTTTTGTGTTTGTGATTGTCATTTCTCTCAGTCTTGCTCATATTCTACATTGCTTACTTGTTTATTGCTTTCATTGTTCTATATTTTATTTGCTCTATAATGCTTGCATCATTCATACTTATCGGCTCTTCCTCTTTCAATTAAGAACGTAATTGTGCACCACAACTCGTATTCAAGAGGAATTAAGAGGAGAAGTTCTAGAGCCCTTAATTAGAAATCCGGCTTCACTTCTTGTTTTAAAGTTGACCATTTTTGTTGTTTATTTTTAATTATTGCATTTTCATATTTTGATTAGCTAGCACTTATACACCCCTCTAGGTGACTTTCAATTGGTATCAGAACTCGGACTCTAGGTTTTTGGTCTGACCACCTTAGAGAGATTTTCTTTTGCTAATCATTTATTTGCTTCACACACTTGTATCCATGGCCGAAGGTATTAAGACTCCACCCAAGTTTGATAGCCTTTACTTTCCTATATGGAAAGTTAAGATGACCGTATTTTTGCAATCCCTAGATAGCGGGGTCGTAAAGGCAGTGATCAAAACCTTCATGTTTCCCCAGGGTAATGAGAACACTTTATCTGATATTGCCTTGAAGAAATTTGATGCTAATGCTGAGGCTCACTATGCACTTTTACAAGCTTTAAATGATGATGATTTATCTAAAGTTATTCATTGCAAAATCGCACATGATACTTGGTCCAATTTGGTTGCACACGATGAAACATCACAAGTCAAAAGAGCTAAAATAGGTCCTTTGTGTTCTTAATATGAAATTTTTTGTATGAATAATAGTGAATCTATTGATGACATGATCACAAGGTTTACTAAGATTACAAATGGTCTTACTTTTTTAGGTGATTCTATTGACAATAACCAAAATGTGAGGAAGGTCATTCAGGCACTTTCACTCACTTAGGAGGTCAATCAGCAACCTTTAAAGGTGCTAAATGACAAGGAGGAGATGGAGTTCATCGGTCCTATAGGCGTTTTCCACTAAAAAAACTGAAAGAGAAAACTTACAAAATTTTGAAGAGAAATTACAAGTAATATAGGAAAATTACAAGTATTTCTTCTTAAGATTTTTGGGAAAGTGTGCCAATGAAAGTCTGATCAGTACGTGACCACTTTATTCTATTGACAATGTGATTAATCGAAGCCAGATCTGCCGCCTGGGAATTCCTTCTCGCCTGGTTTGAATTATCATAAACAGGTATTCACCTTGACGGCCACTCGAGTGAGTCAATAACCTATATCGGGTTCTACCCTGATGGCTACAAGAGAAAAATAGCCTCCACAGCTATCCCTCGGGGAGCCCCCTGAAAGATGGAGGCTCACACATAATGACTACTTGGAGTGAGCCCAGACAAGTATTCACCTTGACGGCCACTCGAATGAGTCAATAACCTATATCGTGTCCTACCTTTATGGCTATAAGAAAATAGCCCCCGCGACTATCCCTCGGGGAGCCCCTTTAAAGATAAAGGCTCGCCCACAATGACTGCTCGGAGTCAACCTAGATAGGTATTAACCTTGACGGCCACTCGAGTGAGTCAATAGCCTATATCGGATCCTACCCTAATGGCTATAAGGAAAATTAGCCCCCACGGCTATCACTTGGGAGCTTCCTGAAACATAGAGACTCGCCCGTAATGACTGCTTGGAGTCAGCTTGACAGGTGTTCACCTTGATGGCCACTCGAGTGACAACAGCCTATATCAAGTCCTACCATAACAGATATAAGGGAAAACAGCGCCCCCATCGCTATCCCTCTGGAAGCACCCTGAAAGATGGAGGCTCGCCCACAATGACTACTCGGAGTCAGCCTGGATAGGTGTTCACCTTGATGGCCACTCGAATGAGTCAATAGCCTATATTAGGTCCTGTTGGCCCAAAGGCCCATCACTCTAGTTTTCATGATGATTAACTCATGTAGTTATAGTACTAATGATCTTGTGCTTATTTAGTTTCAGATATTTGATCAAGATCTTAGTCACTTTTTAGCTTCAATGAAAGATTTGAAGTCAAATTTTGAAGCTAATATGTGTTGATTCAAGAGCTCGTGCATCAAGATCGCATCAAGTACTCAAGAGGAGTCTAGCTCATTAGATCAAAGTTTGGACCAAGTCAAGATGGAGAAGAAGATTTTCAAAAGAAGATTTTCAAGAAGACTTGTGTTATATTTGTAAGTGTTAAGATTTTATTTTTAGATAAAATATAAAGGATAGATTAGTTGTGAATTGCTCAAGCTCATATACATACACACAAAATTTATATGTTTTCATAAAATAGTTTTAGTTTTATAAAACGCCGTTTTGGTTTTGAGCTTCAAAGTATACATCCTTATATTTCATGATTAGATTTCATCAAAACAAGTTTATATGGTTTATATGTGTTTTGAATTTCATCCATACACATTGTTAGTTCAAATGTTCAGAAAAACTTATTTGATGTTTCTATATCATGTGTTTAAGTCTTGTATTTATCAAAACTTATTTTAGAGCTTATTGCCAAAAAACATAGATATTTCAACTTACATGTGTATTTGATCATATACATACACACTAAGCTTTAAAAGTGTTTAAAATATCTTGTTTTTTGTATTTGAAGAAGTTTTGAAAAAATCATTTTTCAAATTGAAGATTGTTTTTGAAAAATATTTTAAAGCTAAATTTTTATATCACAAAAATAGTTCAAAAAGTTTGTAATGTTTGTTGATTTTTGATCACACATATTTGTACTTCAAAGTATTTCAATGAACTTATTTTTGTAGGTTTTATATGATTTTATAAGATTTATAGGAGTTTATAAGACCAAGTTTGAATCCCCTATAATACCTGACCTGGCCTTCTGGCGGTCGATCGACTGGTCCAGAAGTCGGTCGACCGGACGGTCGAACAATGTGCACTGAAACGTGCACAGGCTTTGGCTTGAGGGTCGGTCGACCGAGCGGTCGACCGATCCAGAGAGTTCACTCTCTGGATCTGGCCCCGGTCGACCGGGTAGTCGACCGGCCAGAGAGCTTTGCTTTCTGGATCTTGCCTCGGTCGACCGACAGGTCAAGACCTAGGTGCGATCGATCGGGCGGTCGACCAGCAGCCCCAATGGTCATAAATATGACCGTTAGTCGGTCGACCGACAGGTTATCTGGCCTGTAGTTTGACCCCAACGGCTATATTTTTGAACTCTATATAAGGGGGCTGTTTTGACTAGTTTCACACAAGATTGGAAGAGGGTTTTTTTAGCCAGTTTTTTCTACATTTCTTAAAGGTTTTTCAACAAGTTTTAGAGCTTAAATTCTATATCAAAAGAGTGTTTATAAGAGTGATTCTCTTGTATTTTTTAAAAAGGATTTCTTGAGTTTTTTCTCCATAAATCTATCTTAATTTTTCTCACAAAATCTTGAGTTTCCATTGTCATATCTATCCTATAGGAGCTTTGTTATAAGAATGTTTTTGGTGATCAAAGTGTAGAGATTACCAAGTGTTTATCTTTGTATTTGAGGAGACGAACTTGCGGGTTCGTGTTGTAACGAGTTCTTGTGGGAGCTCCGTGTAGAGGTACGGTCTCAGCAAGCTAGTGTGCTTACATGTGTTATTCTTACGAGAACAAGTGAGGGACTTACAGGTCCAAGAGTTCTAGTATGAACTTGGTGTAGGTGTTGCGGCACCGAGTGAACTTGCGAGATCGTTATAGTGGAAATTCTTCATAGTGTTGAAGGCGGGGACGTAGAGCAAGTGTGCTCGAACCTCGAAATAATTCTCTCTTGTTTGTGACTGCTCTGAAAGTACACCTAGAGGGGGGTGAATAGGTGTACGGCTAATCTAATGAACTAAATGCGAAAATTAAAAATTAATTGCAACTACACTTAGTGCAACCAACGAGTGTAGCCGAATTTCCCGTGAAGGGCTCTGGACTAACTTCTCTTGATTCCTCTGAATAAGAGTTGAGGCGCTATATGAAGCTCTCGTGGTTAAGCACAAGTGAGGCACACACAAACAAGCCAAGCATATAATATATGAATGAGCAATATGAATAGATGCAAGACACAATATAAAGAGAGATAGTTAGAGTCAATGGATCAAACACAAACGACGAGATTTGTTTCAAGGTTCGAGCACCCAGCTCTACGTCTCCGCCTTCACCGAGAAGGATTTCCAACCACTAACTTGTCCACACAGGACTCCCACACAGGGAACCTCCACCGAGGATTTTGGGGCAATACAATCACCGGGAGTACACAACTCCTCTCTTAACCAATACAACCTCTCACAGAGGCCACACAAACATCACCTCACACAAGAGGGGTAGGCCCTTAGCCAACAAAATCAATCACCTCACACTTGAGAGATTCCAACACAAAACTCCACCTCTCACTAGAGGGAGCCAACCACCACTCCAAAATCAACCTCTACCCAAGAGGGATACAACAAATAAGGAGGGTTTACAATCTTGGTGGTTTCCACAACCACAAACTAATTTTTCCCACAAATACAATATCCTATAAATAGGATAGAATGATATGGCTCAAGTGTGAAAAACAAAGAGTTTGGAAATCAAAAAGTCAAAGAAAAACTCTTGAGAAAACTTCTAGAATAGATAGAAAAATATAGATCAAAAACCAATCCCAAAAGATTTTCCTTTTTCTTGATTTTTCAAACCCTTTTTGAAACAAATAAAGATGAAAACTTTGAAGCTCTAAAACTCTTTTGAAACTTGAAATAAAACACTTGGAATTCTGAAAATTTTCTCTCTTAAAAACCTTAACCAAAACAGTCCCCCAAAGCCCAATTTATAGGGCTGGAGAAAAACTAGCCGTTGGGGCTGATTTTTAGCCCTGGAGGCTGGCGGTCGACCGGCCCGGTCGACCGCCAACGGTCAAAAATTTGACCGTTAGAGGCTTCCGGTCGACTGTCCGGTCGACCGTGCCAATCCAGAGAGCAAATGCTCTCTGGCCGTCGACCGCTCGGTCGACCGTCCAAGCCGGTCGGTCGACCGTCCCCACCCGAGAGTGGGGTACTTGCAGTCGGTCGACCGCTCGGTCGACCGGCTCAAGTGGCTGGCCAGTGTGCACGTTTTGTGCACGTCGGTCGACCGGTCCGGTTGACCGTCCGGTCGACCGTCAGAGCCTGGCAGGCTGCATTTCAGGACTTAAAACTTGGGTTTTTTAATACCTAAAAAATCCCATAAAATCTCTAAAAATCCACAAAATCAGTTCTTATATTATCTTTGATATACAAACATGTGTGAAAAATTTCAACACATATTTCAAACAATTTGAACCATTTTTGTGTTATGAAAATTTTGCCGAAAACAAAAATCCGTATTTTCTAAAACTTGGATTTTTCAAATGGAAATCCGATTTTTCAAAAACTTATCAAAATACAAAAATATGATATTTAAACAACTTTTTAGGCATGTAGTATATGGATAGAAATCCAATATACATATAAAGATATATATCATAGTTTTTAACAATAATTCCAAAAACAAGTTTTGTTAAAATACAAAACCTAAACACATGAATAGGCATATCAAAATAAGTTTGTTTAAATAGTTGAAGCATAGATGTATATCGAACAAATCTAATATACATAAAACCATGTAAACTTGTTTTGAATCTATCTATTCATGAAAAACAAGATTGGTTAAACCAAAAACCGAAAACCAATAAACATGAAAATTGAAACAAGTGTGTGTGTTGTGAACTTGAGCATATCACACTATCTAGTCTTTATAAATGGATCTAAACACAAAACTAAACTATGTACCAAAGTCTTCTTGACGAACTCCGTCTTCAAGTCGACTCGATCCAAACCGTGATCCACCGAGCTTGACTCTAACGAGTGCTAGATATGACTTTGACTCTATGGCTCTTGAATCACCATGTGAGAAGCTCCAAAACACCTTTGTTGAAGCTAATCACCTACTAATATCTTGATTAAATATCTGAAACTAAACATCACAAGATTATTAGTAAACATAACTACATGAGTTAATCATCATCAAAACTAGAGTGGAAAGCCTCTGGGCCAACAATCTCCCCCTTTTTGATGATGACAAAACTCATGGAGTTATATATGCATGGATTAAAGTAAAGCTTCAAAGAAGCTCCCCCTTAACTCATGCATAGTAATAAACAGTAAAATATATGCGATGAATATTAAACATGACAATGCATAGACATGCATAAAATAAACTCTTGATACCAAAATAAATTATTTTTTTTCATAAACATATTCTTAAATAAAGATCTTGATACCAATAAAAAACAATACCAAAATAAAACAAACTATGTTTTCTAGATACTAGTATTCATGCTCTTGATACCAATATCAACACAACATAAAATAAACTTTCTCTTGATACCAATATGAAAACATGCATAAAAACTCAAATACTTCTCCCCCTTTTTGTCAATCATCAACAAAGGGGTTAAAGTAAAAAAAAATGTTCTCCCCCTTTTTGTCAAAAGCAAAAATCAACAAAGGGGTGACATTAAACAAATCAATAAAAGATATATGCGATATACATTCATGAAGAGGAAGACGCTAAGTTAACTTCCCTACATATATGCATTACATGAAGGAGGGATGACAAACCCTAATTCACATAACGCATAATATGCAATGCATAAGAGGAGATGTGAAGCTCCCCCTACACACGTGTATCGCATAAAGAAGAGTTGTCAAGCTCCTCAATATAAGATATATTCAACATGAATCTATATGTAGAAGAGATGTTAAGCTCCCCTTGAATATAGGCAATACAAATCAAAATATTTTATGATACCAATTGTAAGAAAAAAATATATCAATTTCATTGTTTTTATTGTTTTCTTCATTATGATATCAATAAAATAAATAAAACATACCAATTGAAAGTGAACACATCAACAAACATTTTAAGAAATGCCAATTGAAAGTAAATGAGGCATTGAAAACAAATCTTAAAGAAACCAATCAAATTTTGATACCAAAATGAAAGATATAAAGATAATCTTTATTACCATTTCTTTCTTGATACCAATGAAAGTAAACAAATAAACATCTTGAAACCAATTGTAAGTATTTTTCATTTTGAACATATGATACTAAATTAAAATCAATATTCATTTTTCAATTATTTTTCATCATAAAGTATGGGAGTGGAAATCAAAGGTAAACCAAATACCAATTGAAAAATAAAATACGAATTTTCTCCCCCTTTATGAAATATCAAATAAAACGATGCATAAGCTTGTATAAATACCAATCGAAAACTAATCAATTGAAACATAATAGTCATTAGAAATCAAGCTTAGCATAACCAAAATTTGTGCTCAAAAATATAGAGATATAGTAAGCACAAATAAAACATATATATGAGTATACAAAAAATATGTCAATAGTGATACCAATTGAAAGGATCCAATGATACCAATTAAAACAATAATAAGATTAAGTGTATACCACATATTTCCTACCACCCATTTCATGCACATGTTTAAAATAGATTTTCAATAAAGACATACAAGGCATGGTCGCCTAACCAACCGCCCTTAAAATGGAAAGGGTTTTCAAAAATAGGTTTGAAAATAGAATATGTTTGAAAACTCTTCCGAAATGAAGAATACGAACTAGTTATAAGAAAATTTTGAAAACTAGTACGAAATCCTTCAAGCAAGGAATAAAACAAAAATATATTTCATGAAACATGAAAATCACTCAACAATTGACACTCAAAAGATATAAAGCTCATATATGACTTATGAAAACAAAATCATGAGAAACCAATAAGTAATGTGAGTGTACAAGTTTTGTGTGAAAGACATAATCATGAAAATAGTCAATTTAGCTCAATTTTGAATTTCCTTGTCAAAACATGAAAATCATCAACACGATTTAATCTTCAAGGTATATGTATGTCATGTACAAACTAAAATATACATACATATCCAAATATAAACGAGTCCACAAATATATGCATGAAGGCACGTGGCTCAAGGATGTATATGTATAATCAATGGTTTGGACAAGATAGACATATACATGAAGTTAAAACACAAACATGAAAACATGTACAAAATGGAATACAAGTCAAATGTATGAATCATCAAAACTAGGCTATACTAGTACATCTAATGAGTACAAATGAGCGTTCAAGCATAAACATGTAATAATCTATTTGTGGCTCACTAGTTGTACAAGTATATATCCAAGTCTTAATGAAAACAAACATCTAAACATATATTAAATCATGAAGTATAAAACGAGACATAAACCAACATGATAAACATAAATACGATGTAAATGAACATGCATTAGAACTATGATATGCATAATAGCTAAACAATGGTGAGAACACAAAATATGGGTCCATATAAATATGGGTGATCTCAAATGCTATACATGCATGTCAATGATCAAATAATCATGGCATTTAACATATTAATTAAAATATGCTAAAACTCAATAATGTGAAAAGCATGTAAATATAAATAGGAGTTAGAGATCGATACCAAAACCGATGAAGGCACCTCTCTAGTTCTCCAAACCAAGGTGGTCCTCCCACCAAACTCCCCTTGAAAGTGATGCATCCAAATAGTCCTCATAAAGCTCGGAACGCATCCACCTCAAGGCACCATCACTCTCACGTCATGCGAGAGCCCACACCTACATCAAATACAATAGGGGTGGTCTTTGGTACCCACACTCTTTTGGGTCCATGGGGGTTAGTTCCTTTCCTAACCTAAACAAATTTAGTTGCTAAATTTACATCATATATCTTATCATAGCAAAATTTAGCAAGGTGGCCCTTACGTTCACAATGTGTACAAGTGTACACATGAGCATACATAGTGTGATGGTTGTGACCGTGAGGAGCATGTGTATGCCGTGTATGGTGTGCATGCATAATAGGAACTTGTTTCTTTCGAAACATAGATTCCAAACGTGTATGGTTCATAGCACAATGGCTCAAAGTGGAGCCCAAACAATCAATATTCTTCTTTAACAAATTTATATCATATTCAATGTTAGAAGAAGTGGAGCATGCAATAGGTGAGCTAGATGATGAAGCTACACTAGCATGGCAAACATGAGAATCAATATCATTTTTCAAAACAATATTCTTTTTAGAAACCAAATCTAATTTTTTTGAAATGGAAGCAATTTTTATTTTTAAAGAATCATTTTCTTTTAAAACAAAATCAACTTTTGAAGACAAGTTTTCATTTTTCTTCAAAATTATTTTACAATCATTTCTAGATTTCAAAAATTTATTTTCTTTTAGGGCAAGATCTAGTTGGGATTTGAGTCACGTTCACTTGAAATCTCTTTCTTTTCTTGCAAAACAGTCTCAAGTCTAGAAGATAAATTTTATTTTCTTCTTTTAAAACAAGACTATCCTTTTTCAAAAGTTTATATTTTGAAATCAAATTTTCACAATTTTTAGCAAGTTCATCATTCATGGCTTAAGCCTCCATACACTCATTACAATAGGAACTAGTGCTAGTATCTAGTTGAGATTCCGATTGTACCTCAAGGGAGTCATTCCCTTGGACCATGAAGCAATGTTCGTCGGACTTGTCTCTCCTAGATCTCCTCTGCTTATTGATAATCTTTGGTAGCTCGGGAGAAGTTAAAATGCTCCATACTGCAAAAGCAGACTCATAGTGAGAAAACACATGTAAATAATCTTTATGAAGAGATGCTCTAAGTGCCTTTAGGGCTAGTGCATTGGCCTCTATATGCTTGCTATCATTAGGGTAGGATTCTTTTGTAATGGCAAGGTAAACATGCAAGCCTAGGGCTTTTAAATGACAACTCATAAGAACCTTCCATATGTCAAGTCTAGAGATATCAAACTTGGGAGGAACATCCATGAGTGCAAACTATATGTGTGCAAATGCAAATGATAGATTAGCTAACCAAGATCACACTCCTAGGTGGTTAAATCAAATATCAGAAGGTAGGCTCTGATACCAATTGAAAGTACACCTAGAGGGGGGTGAATAGGTGTACGGCTAATCTAATGAACTAAATGCAGAAATTAAAAACTTATTGCAACTACACTTAGTGCAAGCAACGAGTGTAGCCGAATCCCGGTGAAGGGCTCTGGACTAACTCCTCTTGATTCCTCTGAATAAGAGTTGAGGCGCTATATGAAGCTCTCGTGGTTAAGCACAAGTGAGGCACACACAAACAAGCCAAGCATATAATATATGAATGAGCAATATGAATAGATGCAAGACACAATATAAAGAGAGAGAGAGTTACAGCCAATGGATCAAACGCAAACAACGAGATTTGTTTCGAGGTTCGAGCACCCAGCTCTACGTCCCCGCCTTCACCGAGAAGGATTTTCAATCCACTAACTTGTCCACACAGGACTCCCACACAGGGAACCTCCACCGAGGATTTTGGGGCAATACAATCACCGGGAGTACACAACTCCTCTCTCAACCAATACAGCCTCTCATAGAGGCAACACAAACACCACCTCACACAAGAGGGGTAGGCCCTTAGCCAACAAAACCAATCACCTCACACTTGAGGGATTCCAACACAAAACTCCACCTCTCACTAGAGGGAGCTAAACACAATCTCCACCTCTCACTAGAGGGAGCCAACCACCACTCCAAAATCAACCTCTACCCAAGAGGGATACAACAAATAAGGAGGGTTTACAATCTTGGTGGTTTCCACAACCACAAACTAATTTTTCCCAAAAATACAAGATCCTATAGGTGGGATAGAATGATATGGCTCAAGTATGAAAAATAAAGAGTTTGAAAATCAAAAACTCAAAGAGAAACTCTTGGAAAAACTTCTAGAATAGATAGAAAAATATAGATCAAAAACCAATCCCAAAAGACTTTCCTTTTTCTTAATTTTTCAAACCCTTTTTGAAACAAATAAAGATGAAAACTTTGAAGCTCTAAAACTCTTTTGAAACTTGAAATAAAACACTTGGAATTCTGAAAATTTTCTCTCTTAAAAACCTTAACCAAAACAGTCACCCAAAGCCCAATTTATAGGGCTGGAGAAAAACTAGCCGTTGGGGCTGATTTTCAGCCCTGGCGGCTGGCGGTCGACCGGCCCGGTCGACCGCCAACGGTCAAAAATTTGACCGTTGGAGCCTTCCGGTCGACCGTCTGGTCGACCGTGCCAATCCAGAGAGCAAATGCTCTCTGGCCGGTCGACCGCTCGGTCGACCGTCCAAGCCTTACGGTCAACCGGTCGGTCGACCGCCCCTACCCGAGAGTGGGGTACTTGCAGTCGGTCGACCGCTCAGTCGACCGGCTCAAGTGGCTGGCCAGCGTGCACGTTTTGTGCACGTCGGTCGACCGGTTCGATCGACCGACTCTGGGTCCGGTCGACCGCCAGAGCCTGGCAGGCTGCATTTCAGGACTTAAAACTTGGGTTTTTTAATACCTAAAAAATCCCATAAAATCTCTAAAAATCCACAAAAATCAGTTCTTATATTATCTTTGATATACAAACATGTGTGAAAAATTCACATATTTCAAACAATTTAAACCATTTTTGTGTTATGGAAATTTTGCCGAAAACAAAAATCTGTATTTTCTAAAACTTGAATTTTTCGAATGGAAATCCGATTTTTTCAAAACTTATCAAAATACAAAAACATGAAATTTAAACAACTTTTTAGGCATGTAGTATATGGATAGAAATCCAATATACATATAAAGATATATATCATAGTTTTTGACAATAATTCCAAACACAAGTTTTGTTAAAATACAAAACCTAAACTCATGAATAGGCATATCAAAATAAGTTTGTTTAAATAGTTGAAGCATAGATGTATATAGAACAAATCTAATATACATAAAACCATGTAAACTTGTTTTGAATCTATCTATCCATGAAAAATAAGATCGGTTAAACCAAAAACCGGAAACCAATAAACATGAAAACTGAAACAAGTGTGTGTGTTGTGAATTTGAGCATATCACACTATCTAGTCTTTACAAATGGATCTAAACACAAAACTAAACTATGTACCGAAGTCTTCTTGACGAACTCCGTCTTCAAGTCGACTCGATCCAAACCTTGATCCACCGAGCTTGACTCCAACGAGTGCTAGATATGACTTTGACGCTCGGACTCTTGAATCACCATGTGAGAAGCTCCAAAACACCTTTGTTGAAGCTAATCATCTACTAATATCTTGGTTAAATATCTAAAACTAAACATCATAAGATTATTAGTAAACATAAATACATGAGTTAATCATCATCAAAACTAGAGTGGAAGGCCTCTGGGCCAACATGCTCATCTCTCTCTCTCATTTGTGTTTATATATCTTGCATGCTTATATTGTTTATCTCTTTATATGCTTGATATATCTTGTGCTTAATTGATATATGCTTGGGATTGTTTGCTCACGCTTGTATTCAACCAAGAGAGTCATAGTGGCACCTCAACTCTTAATTTAGAGGAAGCTTGAGGAGATAGTTCAGAGCCCTTCACTGAAAATTCGGCTACACTCTTGTATTATATCTTGTGTGTTAGCTTAATAGGTTTAGTTTGCATAAATAATTTTTAAATTCCGCATCATTTACATTAGATTAGCTAGTACACCTATTCACCCCCCTCTAGGTGTATTTCAATTACTATCAGAGCTTGGTGCTCTTGATTTGGGTCTAACAACATTGACTTAAAGATCCTCATTTTAGCTAATCACAATATATGTTTACACACACATATGGATTTCATGACACCTCCCATATTTGATATTGTTAACATCCAAACTTGAAAAGTTAAGATGTCAATGTACCTCAAAGCCCTAGGAATTTATGTTTATTTTACCAACATTAAAGATTCTTATTTTTTAAATGGCAAAAATCTTGAGTCTAATGCAAAAGCCCTTCATGCTTTAAAGTCTACCCTAAATGATGAATATTTATCTAGGGTTTCTAACTTTGATTCGGCTTTTGTAGTATAGAACACCCTTGTCTCCCTTGGTGTACAAAAGTAATGCTACATGGGGAGTGACTCGGATGATGGAAGTAATGCTTCCAACATGTGCTTTATGATCCAAGGGGATGACCCCTTGAGGTAAATTCTGAATCCGAGGTAGAAAAAGATATTGACATGCCTTATGATGAGCTTGCATCTTTTTGTCAAAAAATTCTTAAAAAATGATTTATTAAAAATTGAAAATGATGAGTTAAAGAAGGAAAACACCTCTTTGTTAAAAGAAAATAATTCCTTTAAAAACAAATTTGAATGTGTTTTAAAAGAAAATGAATTTTGAAAAAGGAGAATATTTCCTTATCTTCCAAATTGAATGTTGTTTTTGAAGGAAACAATTCTTTTGATTCTATTTCAAAAGAAAAAGAAATTGCTTTAAATAAAAATAAATCTTTGCAAATGAAAGTTGTTTTACAAGAAAAAGAAAAGACTTCTAAAAGGAAGAATAATGTTGATTCTCATTCTTGCCATATCTCTCGTGCTAATAATGTTGCATTCTCTTTTGATAAAAATGTGATTCATGTTTTGAAAAAAAAGAATTAATTGTTTAAGCTCAAATTTAAGCAATTGTGCATTTAACCATAATAGATTAGAATTCATATTTCGCAAGAAACAAATTTCACATGTTCATACATAAACCCTATGGCATACACATGCACACCATGCTCACATCACTCAAATGCTTACTAAAGTGTACAAATGTACAAATTATGGCCGCAAAAGCCATTTATCACAATTTTATTTTTATAGAATAAATTCTTTAAATTTTACTAATAATAATATTTGGGTTCCATTTGTTTCTAATCCCCGTGGACCCAAAAAGAAACGGGTACCAAAATCCTCACCTCTTGTATCTAATGTAGGTGTGGCTCTCACAAAACATGAGAGGGTTGGTGCCTTGATGGTAGATGCATAAGCTAGATAGACATACCAAATTGATGCATCACTATCAAGGATGTTTGGTGGGAGGACCACCATGGTTTGGAGACCTAGAGATTGGTTCATTAGTTTTGATAACTATCTCTAACTCCCATTTTTATTTACATGCTTTCATATAAGTATTTTTAGCATGTCTTGGGTTTCAATATTCATTATATTAAATGCAATGTTATTTAGACATGTGATATACATGATAGTCTTTGAGATACGTCCATGTTCATATGGATTCATATTTTGTGTTATCACTATCGTTTAACTACTATGTATATATACTAGTTCTAAAACACATGCATTTAGCCAAATGATCATGTTTGTTTTGTACTTCATGTGGTGATTACTTGTTTAGATATAGTTTTCATTAAAATGTGTGCTTATACTTGTATAACAAGTGAGCTACACTTGATTATTATATGTTTGTACTTCATTACACATTTGTACTCATTACATGTACATGTATAACCTAATTTTGATGATTCTTTCATTTATACTTATTTTCCCTCGTTTTGCTTAATGTATATGTTATTTTTGTCTAAAGCTAATACATATACATGTATTCCCTTGAGTCACTTGCCTTCATGCAAAATTCTATTATGGACTCGTTTATGTTTGAGATATGTATGTATATTTTTAGTTTCGATAGAACATACATATACCTTGAAGTTTGTTTAATTTTAATGAAAAATAAATTTATATGATTTTCATATATTTTGATGTTTTGAGCTTTATTGCTTATTTTCATGAATATGCTATTCAAATGATTCTTGTGCACTCACATTTCTTTTATTTACTCATGACTTTATTTTCATAAGCCTTTATGAGCTTTATAGATTTTGAGTGTCAACTCTTGTATATTTAGCATGCTTCAAGGGATATATGATTTGTTTTCATATTTAAGGGATCTTTAACTAGTTTTTCAAAAAAAATTACTTTAAACTAGTTATTTATTCTTCATTTGATAGTGTTTTCAATTTACAACTATTTTCAAATCTTATTTTAAAAACTTCTACCCTTAAGGGCGGTTGGATGGGCGACCATGCCTTATATACCCTTATTAAATATCTTTTAAACTTGTGCATAAATAAGGTGGTAGGTATGAGTTATAAAAATGATCTTCATGGAATTTTATTTTTATATACTCATATTTGTTTCTTATATATGTATGCTTCAAATTTCAATTGGTATTTTCATTTTCATACAATAATATATATGATTTGATTGTGCTTGTTTTACAAATATTTATATTCTTAAAGCACAAATTATGTTTATGTAAGCTTGATTTCATTATAAATGTTAATTATTATCTGTACAAGCTTATGCATTGATTTCAATTGGTATTTATTTGGTATCAAAATATACTTCATGTTTCACCTTCAATTGGTATCAAAATTACTATTGGTGTCTTAAATTTTTTATTACAAGTGGTACCAATATTTATTTTTGTCAACTACTATTTGATCTCATTGGTATCATAATTCATTTTGTTGACTTCAAAAAATTTCAAAAAAAATGTGTTTAAAAGTGGTTTCAAAATTTGTTGATATATGTTGCCTATATGGAAGGGGAGCTTAACATCTCCTCTATATATAAATTCATGTTGAGTGTACTTTTCATATTGAAGAGCTTGACGCTCTTCGTTATGTAGTACACGTGTGTAGGGGGAGCTTAACATCTCCGCTTATACATTATATATTATGCTTTATATGGGTTAAGGTCTAGTCATCCCTTCTTCATGTAATGCATGTATGCAGGGGGAACTAATTTAATGCCTCTCCTCTTCATGAATGTATATCGCATATACATCTTTATTGTTTGTTTGTTTTCACCCCTTTGTTGATAAATTGACAAAAAGGAGCAGAAGAATTTAGAAAGTTTATATATGCATGTTTATTGTTGGTTATCATATATGTTTATGTTTGATTTATGTGCTTCATTGAATATCTATTTGTTTATTTATTATGCATAAGTTAAGGGGGAGCTTCTATGAAGCATATCTTTAATCCATGCATATATAACTCCATGAGTTATGTCATCATCAAAAAGGGGAGATTGTTGGCCCAAAGGCCCATCACTCTAGTTTTGATGATGATTAACTCATGTAATTATAGTACTAATGATCTTGTGCTTATTTAGTTTCAGATATTTGATCAAGATCTTAATCGCTGTAAAGTTTCAATAAAAGATTCGAAGTTAAGTTTTTGAAGCTAGTATGTGTTGATTCAAGAGCTCACGCATCAAGATCGCATCAAGTACTCAAGTGGAGTCTTGCTCATTGGATCAAGGTTTGGACCAAGTCAAGATGGAGAAGAAGATTTTCAAAAGAAGATTTTCAAGAAGACTTGTGTCATGTTTATAAGTATTAAGATTTTATTTTTAGATAAAATGTAAAGGAAAGATTAGATGTGGACTGCTCAAGCTCATATACACACAAAAAAAAATTTATATATGTTTTCATAAAAAGAGTTTTAGTTTTAGAAAATATCATTTTGGTTTTGAGGTTCAAAGCATACATCCTTATGTTTCATGATTAGATTTCATCAAAACAAGTTTATATGGTTCATATGTGTTTTGGATTTCATCCATACACATTGTTAGTTCAAATGTTCAGAAAAACTTATTTGATATTTCTATGTCATGTGTTTAAGTTTTGTATTTATCAAAACTTATTTTAGAGCTTATAGTCAAAAATCTAGATATTTCAACTTACATGTGCATTGGATCATATCCATACATACTAAGCTTTAAATGTATTTAAAATATCTTATTTTTTGTATTTGAAGAAGTTTTGAAAAAGTCGTTTTTCAAATTGAAGATTATTTTTGAAAAATACGGATTTTATTTAAGGCTAAATTTCTATATCACAAAAATGGTTCAAAAAGTTTGTAATGTGTGTTAATTTTTGTTCACACATATTTGTACTTTAAAATATTATAATGAACTTATTTTTATAGATTTTATATGATTTTATGAGATTTTATAGGAGTTTATAAGACCAAGTTTGAATCCCCTATAATCACTGACCTGGGCTTCTGCCGGTCGATCGACCAGTCGACCGGTCCAGAAGTTGGTAGACCGGGCAGTCGACCAATGTGCACAGAAACGTGCACAGGCTTTGGCTTGAGGGCCGTTCGACCGGGCGGTCACCGATCCAGAGAGTTCACTCTCTGGATCTGGCCCCGGTCAACCGGCGGTCGACCGGCCAGAGAGCTTTGCTCTCTGGATCTTGCTTTGGTCAATCGGTCGACCGGCAGGTCAAGACCTGGATGCGGTCGACCGGGAGGTCGACCAGCAACCCTAACGGTCATAAATATGACCGTTGACCGGTCAACCGACAGGTCACCTGGCCTGCAGTTTGACCCCAACGGCTATATTTTTGAACTCTATATGAGGGGGCTGTTTTGGCTAGTTTCACACAAGATTGGAAAAGAGTTTTTGAGCCAGTTTTTTCAATCTTTCTTAGAGGTTTTCCAATAAGTTTTAGAGCTTAAATTCTATATCAAAAGAATGTTTACAAAATGATTCTCTTGTGTTTTTCAAAAAGGATTTCTTGAGTTTTTACTCCACAAATCTATCATAGTTTTTATCACAAAAGCTTGAGTTTTCCATTACCATATCTATTCTATAGGAGCTTTGTTGTGAGAGTGTTTTTGGTGATCAAAGTGTAGAGATCACCAAGTGTTCATTTTTGTATTTGAGGAGGCGAACTTGCGGGTTTGTGTTGTGACGAGTTCTTGTGGGAGCTAGGTGTAGAGGTGCGGGCTCGGTAAGCGAGTGTGCTGATTAGTCCACAATTTTGCATTATTATATTGCATTTTCCTACTGATTTATGAATAAAATGTCGGTCTAAACTATATTTTGGTCTCTCTTGCAGATAATCAAGACAAGGAGGGTAAAAGGGTAATAAGAGCTTAATTAGACCCAGTTTCGGGTAATTAAATTCGCATTTCTTGGGGGCCAAGTAAGGGAACTTTTAGAAGATGCATTGAACCTAGACCTTTGCGCACGTCAGACGAATATCTGGGCAAAAATACCAAAATCAGAATATACCAAGAAGGTCCTCGAAGCCAGGAGAAGTTCCTCGGAAATGCGGAAAATGCCACGTTTCCGTGGCAATTTTGTGGGCCCACGCATCAGTTTTAACACGTGGGCTCGTCTCGTCTTTTAGAACCCTCTTTTGCCTATAAATACCTTTGCAGAGGCCCGAAACGCAAGCAGATTTGGAATTAGGTTAGGTTTTCTCTCTTCTAGTTGTAGATTAGGACTTTCTTCTTCTTTTATTTTGTATTTTTATCTCCTTTTTAGACCTTGTAGCAGGGCAGAGAGATTTAGAGAGAGATAGAGAGATATTGATGTAATAAATGGTGACAATCTATGTAAAGGTGCCTCCTTTCTTCTCTTTTGTAATCTTCTCCATCTTCTACATGATGCTTGGCTATCTTTTCTTCTCATGACAATATAACTACTAACCACAAACCATCTAACCCCTTATTTGATAATCCATATGAATCTAGTAGCCTCTACAAGGTCTTACCTTGCAAGAGCCATTGATGGCTCATGATGATGGATTCTAACATTCTAACATTTCTAACATCTAACCCACTAACTTGCTAACTTGCAATGTCTTCTTTATTTCGTGCTCTCCTCTAACTGGTTTGATGAATTAATAATAGCTTGCAACTTGTTGTGTGGTATGGATGTATTCTTTGAATGTAGAAGAACAATCTTATGAGCCATGCTTTGTATCGTCTCTTGAAGCCAAGGATTAGTGATGGCCGAGGATCCATGTGAGACAACTATCACTAAGAGGTTAGCATGGTTATTGGAGTAACTAGTAGTTAGTAGCCATGAGTTTTCTTTTACTTTGTTTTAAAAATCAATTCCAAAATCATTTATCATTTTTTCTATCATTGTTTTTACCATCATCTTAGTTCACATTTGTTTTCATTTTCTTTACCACAAGCTTCATCTTCTTTTCTATTTTATTTTTTAAACTATTTTTCTTTTATTTTCACATCGCTTTCATCGCTCTCCTCACCTATCACTTCTGGATTTCCTCTTCTTTTACTTTTTCTCATTCTTTTACAAAGAAGAACTTATTAACAACTGACGTGAATAAGAACTGTTAACACTTCTATCGTCTCCCGTCCCTGTGGATTCGACCTGTTGAGCTAATGCTATAACGAAAGTATCGAGGGAACATTAGCACATACAAGCTTTTCATTGATTTCATAAAATACACATTTTCGAGTGCTAGTTCCGTCCTGATCAAATTTTTGGTGCCGTTGCCGGGGATGGGAATGGTTTTGATTTCACAATTTGTTAACATTTTCTTCTTTGTTGTGGTGTGCAGGTTAACTTTTGCGGAAACTGAATATTGCATAACTCTCCTTTTGCTTGTATGTCCCTGCTCTTGAAAGCAGGGACCCTGCTTCCCTAATTGTGCCGCGAAAATCAAAGAAAAGCTGGGAAAACTTGACAAATTGTGGCATTTGTACTTTGTTTTTTTGCAGAGAATTTGCAAGTTGCATATATTGTTGTATTCTTCTGCTAATTATCTGCTTTGATTGCCTACACACTGTAACAAATTAAAGAATTAAATACTGTATTTGGATGTTTTTAAAATGATTTAGACATTTGCATTTAGGCACGTGTCAATTCAATTCCAATATACTGTATTTTATTCTGTTGTTGTGATTTGAACTGAGGTGTGCATATGGCATTGCATATAGCATAGGACAAACACGTGGGTGAATTATTGCTTCGTGTTATCTTCTTGTCTATATTACACACTTGCACAAATTGAAATTAAAGGCAAAACGCATACAAAAAAAGGTGGGGATTACATCACCCTTCCTTAGCCTAAAAACTACCTCCCCACTCACACAACCCAAGCCCTAATGAAATTGATAGACGTTAGCCCCTAGGGACATCTCAGACTCATTAAGAGATTGACCGAGGGTGGAACTTGTTTTGAATCTTACTCTTGTGAAATTGGTGTTTAAGGTTAGGGATTAAGAGGTTACGCCTCGAAGATACCGTGGTTTGGCGTAATTAAGGCCCGTTGCTTACGCACAGATACCTCCCACCGTATTTTGCCTCTATCTGGCCGATTAGCTTGTGGTCGGATTCATACAACAACCTCCCCCGGGTAATCGACCGGTTAGAAGTCGTCTAGGTCAACCCTAGTATAGGCTTGATTTTGATTTTTCTTTCTTTTGTTTGTTATTTGCTTTTTTCTTTTTGTTTGTGATTGTTTGTGAAATGAAATTCAACAACAATAATTCTTTCAATTCTAATATGAATCCATATTTCACCGATCCCATTTGATTCGGATAATTCCAACCTGGCTTTTTCCAATATGAACCAACCAACTACACTGGGTTGGACTTATCCGAATCAATATAACCCATACCCCCAATCTTATGACCATAATTTTCAAAATAATTTTCACTCTTCACAGAGTCAATGGGGATTCACTTTCCATAAGTCAAAATTTTAACCTCCTTATCCACCTTGTCCACAATTTTTACAATATTCACTCCCTGATTTTGCTTCCCATACTCCTTAAGTCTGAGCTAGAAAAGAGTATAGACGCCTTACTTGAGTCCCAACAAAACAAGTTCGACTCACAATTTTTTCAAAACCAATTTCATACTCAGTCACACTAGTTCAAAATAGAAAACCATCAATCCTGGAAATGAGTATCCGTGAGTCCGAACAACAATCATAAATTCTAATGGACTTACGATTTCACCATAATTTTTAAAATAAATCTTCATCTTTTCAAGCCCAATCATAACAAAACGATGAACCAATCGACTATGAAAAGATGCTTAAAATCATGACTCAACCTCAAATCGCTCATAATTATGACATAGATATGATAGTCAATACTCTCCATTCTCATCCTTTGACCATTCCTGATTTCACTAACTATTCGGTTGGAGCCAAAGAATCATGTTGTTTTAAAAACCAAGATTACACCCATTTGAACTTGGCCAAACTTTGACTTTTGAAAATCTCATCGACAGTTTGGCAAGTTATCCTTTTCCTGAGATTGAACTTGAGCCTGAATATGATCCTGAACCTCAACTTGGTAATTCAATTTCACTGCTTGATTCCATAATGACTGAGGTTTTTACCTGATTTCAGGCTTTTTCCTGAGTCAACATTGGATCCTGTGCCAATCCATCATGAAATTGAATCACCAATATTTTATGATCAACAAATAGAACTTGACCAATTCTATACTTTTGAATGTCCCATTGACAAATTGACAAGTTCTCATTTTTATGAAATTGAACTCAATAAAGAATGTGACTTCAATCCTCAAATTTGTGATCCAGTTCAAATTCCTGAGTCAATATTGACTCCTGTTTTGTTACCCGACTTGAGCAACATTTTAGAGTCAGTTTTGATTCCCACACCTATCATTCCTGAACTTGAATCACCAATCTCAGAGAGTCACATTCCATTGTAGGGAAATGAATGTGGATTAGAATTTCGACTTCTTGATTTGGACCCGATTCCTAAACCAATTTTCACTCCTAAACCTTTAATTGACTTAAGTCAAATTCCTGAGTCAGTATTAGTTCCTGTACTTTCTGAGTCCAAATCAATCATTCCATCTTTTCACACTCCATTTTGGAACAAGGGTGTTGATAAAATTGACTCTGAAATTAATTTGAAAATTTGTAAATTAGATGGGATAAAATTCAAAATAAAAATCATCCATGTTTACATCATAATAATGGGTTGTATTATAGAGGTCATTGGTGGGTTCCTCCAGACTTCACGCAAATTGGATTGGGTCGCATTTCGTGGATCAATCAGACCACTACCGGAACCACCCCCTTGAGGTAATTTTTCCTTCCCTCTCTATTTATTTCATGTATACATACATCATGATGCATTGATGATAATATATGAGATAAGTGTAGGGGAGGGTTTACTAACGTAGAGTTTTTAGATTTTCTTTCTTTTACACTTCTTTTAGGATATTTTAGAATTTTCTTTTTGTATAGGAATTTTTCCTTTCTTTAAAAACTTTTTGAAATAAGAGACAAAGTTTTGATCTATTTTAAAGAAAATTAAGTTGATCTTAGAAATTAAAAAAGCCTTACATTATGACATCTTAAACCTAGTTGAAATAATGGATCTTGTTTAAAATTATAGGTTAAGTATAAAAGATTAGGGAGATAATTTTATCTTGAATTTTTTGTCTTAGATAGTTTGCACTTTACACAAACACAATTTTTGGGATGGAAACAAAGACCTAAAATGCTATAAAGCAAAAATAAATAAAAAGAAAAAATATATATTATATACGAAGGGAAAAAATCATTTATTAAGCTGGATAATTATGCCTCAAGAAGCATGATTATTCACGCCTAACGGTGGTCAAAAGAAACAAATAATCTTCCTTAGTTTTGTGGCCTTGTTTACTCGAGTCCTTAAACCCGAGGGATGTTTTCTCATCTGGTGCCCTAAAATCGTCTGGTCTGGGAGTCACGGTTAAAGGCTCACTACCCGGTAAACTAGAAAGCCTAAGAAAACTAAGGGAAGAAAAAAAGAAGAAAAAAAAATATATATATATAATAAATGGCTTGATGATTAGAGTTGAAATCCCAGAAATCTTCACTATCACAAAGTGCATATTATCTAGGTTTTATGAAGGAGAAAATATTCAATCCAATTTTGAATTCTTACCTTAATTGAAGACAAGATCTTACATATAAACTAAGTTTAAGGGAGAATAATTTTTGGTGGACTTATGATCTTAGATCGCTTATATTTTTGCAAAAATATTTCAAAAACTTGTCTATCTTTCAAAATGTGTTTTCAAAATACTAACATTTGTCTTCTTTCTTTATGGATTTTGTGGATGTAATCCGCTGAAAACCCTCAGGAGACAAAACTCCTTCTCTAGGGGTAACCTAAAGGTTTAACGGCTTGTTGCACGCGCTTAGTGCAATCGCGTCACCTGCGAAAGTGGTATAATAACATTTGTAGTATAGTTTTTCTTTTCTTATTTGTTTGGGAGGAGCAAAACATAAGTGTGGGTGTGTGATTAGTCTACAATTCTGCATTATTATATCACATTTTCTGCTGATTTATGAATAAAATGTCAGTCTAAACTGTGTTTTGGTCTCTCTTGCAGATAATCAAGACAAGGAGGGCAAAAGGGTAATAAGAGCTTAATTAGACCCATTTTCGGGTAATTAAATCCGCATTTCTTGGAGGCCAAGTAAGGGAACTTCTAGAAGATGCATTGAACCTAGACCTTTGCGCACGTTAGACAAATATCCGGACAAAAATACCAGAATCAGAATATACCAGGAAGGTCCTCGAAGCCAGGAGAAGTTCCTCGCCAAAACCAGGGACCTAAGTCCCTGGTTTTGCCGCGAAAACGCGACAAATGCCGCGTTTTCGTGGCAATTTGGTGGGCCCACACTTCGGTTTTAGACGCGTGGGCTCGTCTCGTCTTCTAGAACCTTCTTTTGCCTATAAATACCTCTGTAGAGGTCCGGAACGCAAGCAGATTTGGAATAAGGTTAGGTTTTTCTCTCTTCTAGTTGTAGAATAGGATTTTCTTCTTCTTTTATTTTATATTTTTGTTTCCTTTTTAGATCTTGTAGCAGGGCAGAGAGATTCAGAGAGTGGGAGAGATATTAATGTAATAGATGGTGACAATCTATGTAAAGGTACCTCCTTTCTTTTAAATTGTAATCTTCTCCATCTTCTATATGATGCATGGCTAACTTTTCTTCTCATGGCAATCAAACTACTAACCACTAACCATCTAATCCCTTACTTGATAATCCACATGAATCTAGTAGCCTCTACAAGGTCTTGCTCTTGCAAGAGCCATTGATGGCTCATGATGATGGATTCTAACATTCTAACATTTCTAACATCTAACCCACTAACTTGCTAACTTGCAATTTCTTCTTTATTTCATGCTCTCCTCTAACCGGTTTTAATGAATTAATAGTAGCTTGCAACTTGTTGTGTGGTATGGATGTGTTGTTTGAATGTAGAAGAACAATCTTATGAGCCATGTTTTGTATCATCTTTTGAAGCCAAGAATTAGTGATGGCCGAGGATCCATGTGAGGCAACTATCACTAAGAGGTTAGCATAGTTAGTGGAGCAACTAGTAGTTAGAAGCCATGAGTTTTCTATTACTTTGTTTTAAAAATCAAATCCAAAATCATTTATCATTTTTTCTATCGTTGTTTTTACCATCCTCTTAGTTCACTTTTGTTTTCATTTTCTTTACCACAAGCTTCATCTTCTTTCTATTTTGTTTTCCAAACCACTTCTCTTTTACTTTTCACATAGATTTCATCGCTCTCCTCACCTATCACTTCTGAATTTCCTTTTCTTTTACTTTTTCTCATTCTTTTACAAAGAAGAACTTGTTAACAACCGACGTGAATAAAAATTGTTAACAGTTCCATCGCCTCTCGTCCCTGTGGATTCGACCCGTTGAGCCAATGCTATAATGGAAGTATCGAGAGAAGATTAGCATATACAAGTTTTTCATTGATTTCATAAAATACACATTTTCGAGTGCTCGTTTCGTCCCGATCATGTGCTTGCGTGTGTTGTTCTTTGATCAGGGGGAACCAACACTTTAAAATGTGTGTTTTATGAAATCAATGAAAAGCTTGTATGTGCTAATGTTCCCTCGATACTCCGTTATAGCTTGGCTCAAGGGGTCAAATTCATAGGGACGGGAGGCAATATAAGCATTAACAGTCCGTTGACGTGTTATGTTAACAATTCCTTCTTTGTTAAAAGAATGATAAAAAAATAAAGAAAAGAAATCCAGAAGTGATAGGTGAGAAGAGGCGATGAAAACAGAAATGTGAAAATAATAGAGAAATGGCTTTGAAAACTAAAAGAAGATGAAACAAAGATGAACTAAAAAATGGGTGAAAACAATGAAGAAAATGATAAAAGAGTTTGAAATTGATTTTTAAAATAAGATAAAAGAAAACTCATGGCTACTAACTACTAATTGCTCCACTAACCATGCTAACCTCTTAGTGATAGTTGTCTCACATGGATCCTTAGCCATCACGGATCCTTAGCTCCAAGAGACGTTACAAAGTATGGCGCATAAGATTATTCATCAACATTCAAACCACACATCCATACCACATAACAAGTTGCAAGTTACTATTAGATCATCAAAATCGATTAGAGGTGAGCATGAAATAAAGAAGCCATTGTAAGTTAGCAAGTTAGTGGGTTAGATGTTAGAAATATTAGAATGTTAGAATTCATCATCATGAGCCATCAATGGCTCTTGCAAGAGTAAGGCCTTGTAGAGGTTATTAGATTAATATGGATTATCAAGTAAGTGGTTAGTAGTTAGTAGTTATATTGCCATGAGAAGAAAGATTAGCTAAGTATCATGTAGAAAATGGAGAAGATTATAATAGAGAAGAAAGGAGATATCTTTACATAGATTGTCACCATCTATTACATCAATCTCTCTCTTTCTTTCTCTAAATCAACTCAGCCCTCTTACAAGATCTAAAAAGAAATAAAAATACAAAGAAAGAAGAAGAACACATACACTACACTACATTAAAACATAAAAAACGTAGCCTATTTTTAATCTGGTTGTGTTCTGGGCCTCTGCAGGGGTTTTTATAGGCAGAAAGGGCCTCTAGAAGACGAGGCCACGCGCTGAAAATCGACGCTTGGCTCGCCTATATGGCAACAGAAAAGTAGCTAGCCGCGTTTTCGCGACAAAACTAGGGACTTAGGTCCCTGGTTTTGCGAGCATATTCCCGTCGCTTCGAGGACCTTCCACATATGGTTGGATTCGGGTATATACGTCCGGTTATTCGTTTGACGTGCGCAAGGGTCTAGCTTTAATGCATTTTCTTGAAGCTCCCTTGCTAGGCCTCCAAAAAATGCGGTTTTAATTACCTGAAAATGGGTTTAATTAAGTTCTTATTACCTTTTTGTCCCTAGACTCTTGATTTACATGCAAAGTAGACCAAAACACAATTAGAAATGACATATTATTCATAAATCGGTAAGAAAATGTGATATAATAATGCAGAACTGTAGACTAATCACACCCCCACACTTATTTTTTTGCTCGTCCCGAGCAAAACAAGAAAAGAAAAATTATACTACAAATGTTATTACACCACTTTCGCAGGTAACGCTATTGCACTGAGCGTGTACAACGAGCCGTTAAATCTCTAGGTTTCCCCTAGAGGAGGAGTTTTGTCTCCAGAAAGTTTTCAGCAGATTGCACCCACAAAATCTATAAAGAAAGAATACAAATGTTAGTATTTTGAAAACACATTTTGAAAGAAAGAGACAAGTTTTTCAAAATATTTTGCAAAATTATAAGCGATCTAAGGTCATAAGTCCACCAAAAATTATTCTTTCTTAAACTTAATCTATATGCAAGATCTTGTCTTCATTAAGATAAGAATTCAAAATTAGATTGAATATTTTATCTTTTATAAAACCTAGATAATCTGCACTTTGTGATAGTGAAAATTTCTGAAATTTCAACTCTAACCATCAAGCCATTTATTTATATATACTTTTTTCTTCTTTTTTTAGTTTTCTTAGGCCTTCTAGTTTACCCGGGTAGTGAGCCTAACTGATGACTCCCAGATCAGACAATCTTAGGGCACCAGATGAGAAAACATCCCTCGGATTTAAGGACTCGAGTAACAAGGCCACAAAACTAAGGGGGATTATTCATTTCTTTTGACCACCGTTAGGCGTGAATAATCATGCTTCTTGAGGTATAATTATCCAATTTAATAAGTTATTTTTTTCATTTATACTATATATTTTTTCTTTTTATTTTTTCTTTATGACATTTTAGGTCTTTGTTTCCATCCTAAAAATGTGTAAGTGTGAAGTACATACTATCTAAGGCAAAAAATTCAAGATAAAATTATCTCTCCAATTTATCTTACTTAGCCTATAATCTTAAATAAGATCTATTATTTCGTCTAGGTTTAAGATGTCATAATTAAGGTTTCCTTAATTTCTAAGATCATCTTAATTTTCTTAAAAATAGGTCAAAATTTTGTCTCTTGTTTCAAAAAGTTTTAAAGAAAGAGAAAAATACTATACACAAGGGAAGATTTCTAAAAGTATCCTAAAGAAGCGAAAAAGAAAGAAAATCTAAAAAACTCTACGTTAGTAGACCCTTCCCCACATTTATCTCATGCATTGTCCTCAATGCATCGTGAATGTATGTATGCATGAAACAAATAGAGAGGGACGGAAAAATCACCTCAAGGTGGTGGTTTCCGTGGTGGTCTGATTGGTCCATGAAATGTGGCCCAATCCAATTTGCGTGGAGTGATTAAGACGGGAAAGGTGTATGTAAATGTGTTTGATGTATCCTTTCCTATCTCCGCTATAGCATAAGGCTATACCGAGTCGATTCTCAGGGAGAGCTAGCGATAGAAGCGTTACGAATCGTAGTGAAGAAATGTAAACGAAGTGTCTTCTATGCTCAATAGAATAAAACAATCATGGAACAAGAAATGAAAGAATGGATGAATATGTTCATGATGGAAAGTGGAAAGAAATCAAGATTGGATTTGGTGTTAACACTAGAAAGAATGAAAACTTGAAGAATCAAATCATGACTAGCTTACCTTACTACCTTGCCAAAGCTTACCAAACTCCGTGATAGTGAAGGCGTGCCTCATGTTGTTACTCCATCGGCGTAGGTTTCGTCTTACGTGTTGATCTAATTACTTTCTCATGTAGATGAAGGGTGGTTTAACCCATCAGAGAAGAGAAGACCATCCAACTTGCAAGATGAAATAAAGCAATCACCCATGAGTTAGTGAAGATGGCAAGGCTAGTGGTTAGCTAGTACATGGAGAAAAATTAGCTACAAGCCATTAACAAATAAAAGCAAAGCATGAAGTAAAATTGCAAGGAAATAAAAGCATGAATTAAAGAAAGCAATTAAAGAAAGCAATTAAACTAGAACCAAGCTCAAGTAGAGATGAAGAGAATGGATGAATCCTTGCATTGTTTCAAGTTGTCACTCCTTGATGTACAAGCTCTCTCTCTCTTACAACTCTCTCTTGCAATGATTTCTAGGAAGAAGAAGATCATAGAGAGCTACAAAAATCCTAGAGAAAAACAAAATTACAAAGCTTTACACTAATCTCTCTCTTCTCTGTTCAGTTTTTGCTCGCAGGTCCAAATGCAGTATTTATAGGCACAGAGAGAACTCTCCAGAAGAAGAACAGGTGGCCAAAATCTGGGATTGAATGGCCCAGATTTTGCGGTGGATCCGCGGCAAGGCGCGGCACTTTTGTGGCCGTTGGATCCCAAATTTTTATTATAAGTTTGTTACGAGTTTGTTATCCACGTGGCCTTCTAGAATCTTCAGTTGTTACGCGGATCTCTCTGGATTCTGATTTCAAATTTGGGCTTTATCTTAATCTTGGATTTAATCCCTTTAATTATTGCTAATTAAAGTGATTATTGGGCTATCTCTCCATTAGAGTGTGAACCTGCAAATATATAGAGAAGATGAGTAAAAATCATATATTTATTTGCAATATGCATGGAGATTATGTGGTAAAATATGCAACATTGTGTACCAATCACACCCCCACACTTATTCTTTTGCTCGTCCGAGCAAAACAAATAAAAAGAAAAGAAAATCCTAACTACCAATTTTATTACACCACTTTCGCAGGTGACGCGATTGCAGTAAGCGTGTGCAACAAGCCGTTAAACCTCTAGGTTACCCTAGAGGAGGAGTGTTGTCTCCTGAGGGTTTTCAGCGGATTACACCCACAAAATCCATAAAGAAAGAAAACAAATGTTAGTGTTTGAAAACGCATTTTGAACAAGAGACATGTTTACGAACTATTTTTGCAAAAATATAAGTGATCCTAGGTCATAAGTCCACCTATAATCATTCTTCCTTAAACTTAGTCTCTATGCAAGATCTTGTCTTCAATTAAGGTAAGAATTCAAAATTGGATTGAATATTTTATCTTTCATAAAACCTAGATAGTATGCACACCGTGCTCAGTGAAAATTTCTGGGATTTCAACTCCAACCATCAAGCCATTTATTTATTTATATATATTTCTTTTTCTCTTTTTTTTCTTCCCTTAGTTTAGGCTTTCTAGTTCACCCTTGTAGCGAGCCTTTAACCGATGACTCCCAAACCAGAAGGTCTTAGGGCACCAGATGAGAAAACATCCCTCGGGTTTAAGGTCTCGAGTGAAAAAGGCCACAAAACTAAAGGGGATTATTCTTTTTGATCACCGTTAGGCGTGAATAATTATGCTTCTTGAGGCATAATTCTCCAGCTTAATGAGTGATGTTTTTCACCGTTAGGCGTGAATAACCATGCTTCTTGAGGCATAATTATCCAGCTTAATAAGTGATGTTTTATTTATATATATTTTTTTTCTTTTTTTCTTTTTATTTTTCTTTATCTATGGCATTTTAGGTCTTTGTTTCCATCCCAAGAAATGTGTAAGTGTAAAGTGCATATTTATCTAAGGCAAAAAATTCAAGATAAAATATCTCACCAATTTTTCTTACTTAGCCTATAATTTCAAACAAGATCTATTATCTCAACTAAGTTTAAGATGTCATAATTAAGGCTTTCTTAATTTCTAAGATACATCTTAATTTTCTTAAAAATAGATCTAAACTTTGTCTCTTATTTCAAAAAGTTTTTTTTTTATATATATATATTTTAAAAGTAAAATCTAAAAGAAAATAGAAAATCTACAAAGAAAGATAAAATCTAAAAGAAAATAAAAATCTAAAAGAAATGAAAATCCTAAAAAATGAAAAATCCTATGTTAGTAAACCCTCCCCCACACTTATTTCATGCATTGTCCTCAATGCATCGTGATATATGTATGCATGAAAGAAAATGGAGAGGGAAAGAAAAATCACCTCAAGGTGGTGGTTCCGGTGGCGGTCTGATTGGTCCACGAAACATGCCCAATCAACTTTTCTTTGAGTTTTGAGGAACCCACCAGAAATATCATGAATATGACCCACTAAAAAGATGAATCCATTAAGGATCTTTATTAAATACATGACCCCATCTAATTTCCATTTTCCATAATAAATTTCAGAGTCAAATTTGTCAACCACCTTGTCCCAGAATGGTGTATGAAATGATAGAATGGTTGACTTGGACTCATGAAGGACAGGAACTAATACCGACTCAGGAAGGTGACTCAAGTCAAGAAAAGGTTCAGGAGTCGAAATTGGTTCAGGAAGTAGGTCCAAGTCAAGAAAATGAAGCTCAAGTCCACAATCATTTTTCAATGATGGAATGTGACTATCTAAAATTAGTGATTCAAGTTCAGGAGGGTTGAGAATCAAAACTGACTCTAGAATGTTACTCAAATTGGGTAATATAACAGGAGTCAATAATGATTCAGGGATTTGAACTGGATCACAGATGTGAGAATCTAGGTCACATTCCTCATGTAGTTCAATTCCACAAAAATGTGAACTTGCCAATTTGTCCATGGGATTTTCAAAATTGTAAAGTTGGTCAAGTTCAACATGATCCTCAAAGATGGGTGATTCAACTTCTCTATGAATTGGTACAGGATCCAATGTCGACTCCGGGAAAAGATTGAAGTCAGGTGAAGATACCGGAATCATAATCGAATAAGAAAATAGAATTGAATCACGAAGTTGGGGTTCAGGATCATAATCATTTTCAAGTTCTATTTCAGGAAAAGGAAAACTAGCCAAACTATCAATGGGATCTGAAGTTTGGACAAGTTCAGGTGGGTGTGCTGAAATAGGATCTTGATTTCCAAGACTACATGACTCATCGGTTTTAACAGAGTGGCTAGTGACACTAGAAATAGGATGAGAATGAAGAGTTTGGATCATCAAATCTATGTCACGATTTCTAGCATTTTGAGCACGAGTCATGTCTTCAAGCATCTTTTCATAATTGATGATTTCATTATTTTGATGAAAAGATGAAGTGTTGTCTTGGAAGTGATGATGAAATTGTGAGTCCATACGATTTTGTGAGTGTTGTTTGGACTCAATCAAGAATTCCTTACTCGTTCCCCAAACAGATGGTTGTTCATTATAATAAGGTGGAACCGAGTAAGACTCTTGAAAATACTGTGGAATTGGAGAGACAAATGATTCTTGAAGTTTTTGCTTGACTCTCTGTAAATTGGCTTCTATACTCCTGAGTAACTCAGATTTTTCCTCAATTGGTGGAGTATAAGAAGGAGTATATGAAGCAGAATCAGGAAATGAATACTGTGGACAAGGTGAATATGGTGGACAAGGAGGTTGAAAATTATGCTCGGGGTACGTGAATCACCAATGACTCGGTGAAGAGTTGAAATTATTATGGAAATTATAATTATTAGATGGGGGGTATGGGTCATATTGATTCGGATAAGGCCAACCCGGTGTATTTGGTTGGTGCATATTATAAAACACAGGGTTGGAATTATCCGAATAGAATGGAGACTGTGTGAAATATGGATTATTATTAGGATGGAAAGAATTGTTGAATGCCATATCACACAAAAAATCACAAACAAAAAGAAACAAACAAATAAACAAACAAAAAGAAAAGAAAAATCACAAAACCAAGCCAAAAGAATGGTTGACCTAGACCTAGACGACTCCTAACTGATTAGACCGTCCACGGGAGGTTTAGTGTAGACTTGACCATAGGCTAATCAGCCAGGTAAGGGCAAAGTTGTTGGGAGGTTTTCCGTCAAAGACGTTCCTTAATTAAGTAACCAACAACCTTCGGGCTTTCGGCCCTCAATCCCTTTCCTAGACACTGATTTTACAAGAGTCAATTTCCAACACTTTTCCCCCTTAGGATAATCTCCTAAGTGAGTCCGGATGTCCCTAGGGCCAACGTCTATTTTTTTATTAAATTAGGCTTGGGTTATTGAGTGCTGGGATGGTGGTTTTTGGGCTAAGGAAAGGGTAATGACATCCCCACCTTATCTTATGTATGGGTTATGCCCTTAAAAATGAATTGTGCAAGTGTACAAAAAAAATATAATTAGAATTCACTCAAAGCATGAAAATCAAGCAAGAGATGATTCCTAGTCTACATGCAATGCAAAACGTATCTTGCCTCCAGCACTCTTCAACAGTAAAAGTAAATGAATTGAAAGACACGTGCCTAGAAATGCAAATGTCTAAACAATTTTTAACTTTTCAAACAATTTTTTACTGTTGATTAAATTAGCAGGTAATAGGTGAAAAGTACAGGAATTCAATTATAGCAGTAGCTGTATTTTGCAGAATCAGAGCCCCTGCAGAAAATTTGTGAGTAGTCAACTCAGTTCTGCCGCAGAACCGCGGCAAAAATCTGGATTCCGCGGCAAAACTGAGGGATCCTGGTCTCTGCTTTCGAGAGCAGAGGCCTAGGTCCGCTTATATGTATTTTACAATGCAAATTTTCTGTTTTCTTCACCTGTAACCTGCAACAGAGAAGAATTCGTTTAGTTCTTCACTTTAAAGAAAATCCGTTGCTCTCCCCGGCAACGGCGCCAAAAATTTGATTAAGACGGGAAAGGTGTATGTAAATGTGTTTGATGTATCCTTTCCTATCTCCGCTATAGCATAAGGCTATACCGAGTCGATTCTCAGGGAGAGCTAGCGATAGAAGCGTTACGAATCGTAGTGAAGAAATGTAAACGAAGTGTCTTCTATGCTCAATAGAATAAAACAATCATGGAACAAGAAATGAAAGAATGGATGAATATGTTCATGATGGAAAGTGGAAAGAAATCAAGATTGGATTTGGTGTTAACACTAGAAAGAATGAAAACTTGAAGAATCAAACCATGACTAGCTTACCTTACTACCTTGCCAAAGCTTACCAAACTCCGTGATAGTGAAGGCGTGCCTCATGTTGTTACTCCATCGGCGTAGGTTTCGTCTTGCGTGTTGATCTAATTACTTTCTCATGTAGATGAAGGGTGGTTTAACCCATCGGAGAAGAGAAGACATCCAACTTGCAAGATGAAATAAAGCAATCACCCATGAGTTAGTGAAGATGGCAAGGCTAGTGGTTAGCTAGTACATGGAGAAAAATTAGCTACAAGCCATTAACAAATAAAAGCAAAGCATGAAGTAAAATTGCAAGGAAATAAAAGCATGAATTAAAGAAAGCAATTAAAGAAAGCAATTAAACTAGAACCAAGCTCAAGTAGAGATGAAGAGAATGGATGAATCCTTGCATTGCTTCAAGTTGTCACTCCTTGATGTACAAGCTCTCTCTCTCTACAACTCTCTCTTGCAATGATTTCTAGGGAAGAAGAAGATCATAGAGAGCTATAAAAATCCTAGAGAAAAACAAAATTACAAAGCTTTACACTAATCTCTCTCTCTTCTCTGTTCAGTTTTTGCTCGCAGGTCCAAATGCAGTATTTATAGGCACAGAGAGAACTCTCTAGAAGACGAACAGGTGGCCAAAATCTGGGATTGAATGGCCCAGATTTTGCGGTGGATCCGCGGCAAGGCGCGGCACTTTGTGTCCGTTGGATCCCAAAATTTTGTTATAAGTTTGTTACGAGGTTGTTATCCACGTGGCCTTCTAGAATCTTCAGTTGTTACGCGGATCTCTCTGGATTCTGATTTCAAATTTGGGCTTTATCTTAATCTTGGATTTAATCCCTTTAATTATTGCTAATTAAAGTGATTATTGGGCTATCTCTCCATTAGAGTGTGAACCTGTAAATATATAGAGAAGATGAGTAAAAATCATATATTTATTTGCAATATGCATGGGGATTATGTGGTAAAATATGCAACATTGTGTACCAATCATGGAGCTCGGAGGAACCCACCAATGACCTCTATAATACAACCCGCTAAAATTATGTATAAATGAAGGATTTTTATTAAGAATTTTACCCTATCTATTTCCAAAATTTTCAAAATAACTTCAGAGTCAATCTTATCAACACCCTTGTTCCAAAATAGAGTATGAAAAGATAGAATGATTGATTGGGCTTAGGAAGTACAAGAACTACTACTGACTCAGAAATTTGACTTAAGTCAAGTAAAGATTTTGGAGTCAAGATTGGTTCAGGAATCGGGTCTAAATCAAGAAGTTGAAATTCTAATCCACATTCATTTTCTCACAATGGAATGTGACTTTCTAAGGTTGGTGATTCAAGTTCAAGAATGACAGGTATGAGAATCTAAACTGACTCTAGAATGTTGCTTAATTTGGATAACAAAACTGGAGTAAACATTGATTCAGAAATTTGAACTTGTTGGAACTTGTTTGATGAAGACTTATGTGACGCATGTCATTTGAAGCTCTAACACATGACGAATCAAGAGTTCTACATGATCAAGATGTCCCAGGAGAGTTGATATGATGTATTTTGTAAAGATAAAATAGCATGTAAAGAGCCTTGACACATACACTCATATCACAATTCTGTTAGTCGACTTACAGTTCCTTATAGTCGACTAATAACATGTGTAGTCGACTTGACCCAAAACCCCAGTCAACTAAGTCTTGTGTTCAAAACAGACCCAACTCTCTGTTTGTGCATTAGTCGACTTGACAGTAAAATGTAGTCGACTAATAGCATTTGTAGTCGACTAATCCCTTGCCCCTGTCGACTAATAGCTGGTCCAGTCGACTTATAAGTAGTTGCAGTCGACTTGATTCAGTTATCCAGAAAACTGTCAGTCCAACGTATCTGACCCTAGTCGACTTACAGTCAAACCTAGTCGACTTATAGTAGGAAAATTGCCTAGTCTAGTCGACTAACTCCATAGGCAAGTCGACTATAGGCAGTTTCTGACTGTTGGACAGTTTTCGTTATCTGGTCTTTTTGTGCAACGAATTCCAACGTTCCAATTGTTTGAATTGCACCTATAACTACCCTAACTTACCCTAGTCTTCAGCTATATAAAGGGTAGTTAATCCAAAGGCCAAACATCAATCCAAATCTTCAGTTTTCCAAGTCAAAATTCTGCCAAACCTGAAAACTGATTTCCAACTTCTGTTCTCACCAAAAGTCATTTCCATTGTGAAGTTCTCTGAAGTTTCTCCTATACTAGACCTGTCCACGTTCATACACAATACCAAGGCTTATAGGAAAGTTGTAATACTCAAAGCAAGCATTGTACACGGGTGGCTTCTTGGTGTAGAGGCAGTTGTACAAGGTGAAGTTTATTCTCTTGGTGGAAGAGAAGGTGTTCTCTTGGTGGAAGAGAAGGTGTACACATTTGGCAAAGGGGATTTGTCAAGTGGTGTGCATGGTTGTGATTTTGGGTGTACAAACTCAAGGATAAAGGAAAATCTCAAGCGGGTGGCTTGGAGACTGGATGTAGGTCACAAGGACCGAATCAGGATAAATCTCTCTTATTTGCGTTGTCTATTCTCCGAGCTTTATTTTCCTTTTTGCAAGTTTATTATTATTTGCTTACGTTAATCCTTCTTGTTTTAGTTTTGTGTGTTGACTTGGGTATTTTTAGATCTATAATTGCCAACAGAGATAGTTCTGCTTTGACATTATCTCGGGAACAAACAACAAACTGTATCACAATTTTAGGATCGAAGTCACATTCCTCGTTGAGTTCAATTTTATAAAAATGAAAACTTGCCAATTTGTCAATGGGACATTTAAAAGTATGAAATTGGTCAAGTTAATCTGTTGATCATAAAAATTAGCGATTCATTTCACGATGGATTGGCACAGGATCCAATGCTGACTCGGAAAAAAGCCTGAAATCAGGTAAAAATACCTCAATCATTATTGAATCAGGAAGTGAAATTGAATACCAAGTTGAGATTCAGGATCATATACATGCTCAAGTTCAATCTCAGAAAAAGGATAACTTACCAAAAATGTCAGTAGGATTTTCAATATTTGAAATTTTGTCAAGTTCAGATGGGTGTGCTGAAATTGAATCTTGGTTTTCACAACAACATGATTCCTGATCTAGATCGATAGAGTTAGAGATATCTG
>JAVJIF010005655.1:0-224962 GCA_038442645.1 Agave tequilana
TGGGGCCTATATATACCCCATTTGAAGTGGGTTTTGGTTAAGATTTTTAAGAAGAAAAATTTCCTACTCTCTAGTGTTTTATTACTAGTTTCAAAAGAGATTTTAGAGCTTTAACGATTTTATCTTTACTTTGTTTTAAAAGGGGTTTGGAAAAATCAAGAAAAGAAAATTCTTTGAAAATTAGTTTGATCTTCATTTTTAAATTCTATCTAGAGTTTTTTCCTAGAGTTTTTCTTTGAGTTTTTGATTTTCAAACTCTTTGTTTTCCACACTTGAGCTATATCTTCTATCATATCTATAAGGATCTTTTGTTTTGTGAGAAAAGAAATTGTTTGTGGTTGAGATAGACCATCAAGTTGTAACCCTCCTTATTTGTGATATCCCTCTTGTGTTGAGGTTGATTTTGGAGTGGTGATTTGCTCCCTCTAGTAAGAGGTAGAGAGTGTTGGTATCCCTCTTAGTGAAGAGGTTGATTGTGTTGTTTGTAGTTTTGTGCCTGTCCCTCATTTGTGAGGTTGATTTTGTTGACTTTGTGCCTAGCCTCTAAGTGTAGAGGTTGTGTTTGTAATTGAGAGAGGAGTTGTGTACTCTCGGTTGTATCGGCCCAAATCCTCAGTGGAGGTTCCCCGTGTGGGAGTCCTGTGTGGATAAGTTAGTGGATTGGAAATCCTTCTGTGTGAAGGTGGGGAAGTAGAGCTGTGTGCTCGAACCTCGAAACATATCTCGGTGTTTGCGTTTGATCCATTGACTCTAACTTGCTCTCTTTTATATTGTGCCTTGCATCATTTCATATTGCCCATTCATATATTATATGCTTGACTTGTTTGTGTGTGCCTCACTTGTGTTTAACCACGAGAGCTTCATATAGCACCTCAACTCTTATTCAGAGGAATTAAGAGGAGTTAGTCCAGAGTCCTTCATCGGAAATTCGGCTACACTTATTGGTTACACTAAGTATATTACCATTAAGTTTTTAATTTTCACATTTTGTTCATTAGATTAGCCGTACACCTATTCACCCCCCTCTAGGTGTACTTTCAATTGGTATCAGAGCCTACGCTCCTAATATTAGGTTTAACCACCTAGGAGTGTGATCTTGGTTTTGCTAATCTACATTTGCATTTGCATTTGCACACATATTGTTTGCACTCATGGATGTCCCTCCCATATTTGATATCTCTAGATTTGATATATGGAAGGTTCTGATGAGTTGTTATTTAAAAACCTAGGTTATAAAGTTTACCTTACCATTACCAAGGAATCTTACCTTAGTGATAGCAGGCATAGAGGCCAATGCACTAGCCCTAAAGGCACTTAGAGCATCTCTTGATAAAGAATACTTACATGTATTTTCTCACTATGAGTCCGCTTTTGCAGTATGGAGCATTTTGACATCTCCCGAGCTACCAACGCTTATCGATAAGAAGAGGAGATCTAGGAGAGATAAATCTGACGAACGTTGTTTCATGGTCCAAGGGAATGACTCCCTTGAGGTACAATCGGAAACTCAACTAGATGCTAGCACTAGTTCCTATTGCAATGAGTGTTTAGAGGCACAAGCCATGAATGATGAACTTGCTAAAAATTGTGAAAATTTGATTTCAAAATACAAACTTTTGAAAAAGGAAAGTCTTGGTTTAAAAGAAGAAATTAAAAATTTATCTTCTAGACTTGAGATTGTTTTGCAAGAAAGGGATGAGATTTCAAGTGAAAGTGACTCGCTTAAATCCCAACTTGATCTTGCACTTAATGAAAACAAAATTTTGAAAAGTAAAAATGATTGTGAATATGTTTTGAAGAAAAATGAGGATTTAACTGTTGGCCCAAAGGCCCTTCACCCTAGTTTTGATGATGATCAACTCATGTAGTTATAGTTACTAATGATCTTGTGTTTAATTAGTGACAGATTCATGATCAAGATCTTAGTAGGTGCATAGCTCAACAAAGGATAAAAGAACAAGATTTGGAGCTTGCATGTGGTGATCCAAGGAGTTTTTGGATCAAGCTTGGACCAAGTCAAGAAGATGAGAAGCCTTCAAGGAAGACTTCAAGAAGTTGAAGACTTGGGTCTAGGTATAGAATTTGTATTTTTGTTTTAGTAAAAATGTAAAGGATAGATAGTTGGTGGATTGCTCAAGTTATATCACACACACACACTCTTGATAGAACTCTTGATTTAATTGATTTCATAAAGATTTCTTTTTAGAAAAGAATTTTTTTTAAAGATTTTCTTTGAGACAAAATATTTATCTTGGATTTTGGTATTTCATAGTTCATATCTTTAAACCAAAATCTTGATTAGAGCTTTATATCAAAAACATAGATATTTCTTATTGATTGTGTAGTGGATCATATCCATACACACTATGCTTTAAAATGAACTCAAATATCTTGTTTTTGTATTTGATGAAGATTTAGAAAAACAAGTTTGGAAAAACATGTTTTGGAAAAATACATTTTGGTTATTGAGCTAATATTTCCAAGTTACAAAATAGACCAAAACATCTATAACATGTCTTGATTTTGTGCAAGCATGTTTGTTCTTTCAAGTATATTGGTAAAACTATTTTTGTAGAATTTCTATGTATTTTTAGGATTTTATAAAAGATTTTTAAATCCTGTTTTCTGACCTGGAGACTGGCTGACAGGCCAAACCGGTCGACCGGTCCGGTCGACCGATGTGCACAGCCCTGTGCACGTTGTCAGCACAGTGGCCGGTCGACCGGGTCGGTCGACCGACCAAGAGAGTTTGCTCTCTGGAAATGTCCAGTCGACCGATAGGTCGACCGACAGTTCATTCCAGGTTATCGGTCGACCGAGCCGGTCGACCGTGGCTGCAACGGTCAGAAAAATGACCGTTGGCCGGTCGACCGGCGGTCGACCGACAGCACTGACACAGCCCCAACGGCTCTATTTTCTGGCAGCCTATAAAAGGGGGTTTTGTCAATTGTTTTGAGGTTAAGATTTTGGAGATTTCTTGAGCTGTTTTTCTGATACTTTTAGAAGAGTTTTCTCCACAAAATAGAGTGCTAATACTTCCAATCAAAAGGGAGTTTTTATCAAGAGAGTGTTAAAGTGATTTCTTGTGTTTTCTACCAAAGCTTTCTTTCCTTGATTTCTCACACTACACTTGAGCATCCATAGATATATCTATCCTATAGGAGAGTTGTAGTGAGAGCTTTGTAAGGTGATCAAAGTGTTGTGATCACCAAAGATCTTTCTTTGTACTTTGAGGAAGCGGGCAAGTGTGCTCGTTGTGGTTGGAGTTCGGTTGTGAACTCTTGGTGGTTCGAGGTGCGGCCTCGGCAAGCTTAGGGGGCTTGCGTGTGTACGGGACTTGGGAGTCCGAGGGTTTGTAGGTGTACGGCACCGAGGAGAGATCCGGTGGGATCTTGCATAGTGGAAATCCTTCGTGTGTCGAAGGCGGGGATGTAGAGCAAGTGTGCTCGAACCTCGAAACATACCTTTGTGTTTGCGATTGCTTACTCTTCCCTCTCTCTCTCTTTGTCTCTATTTTATATCTTGCATTCAATTTATTGTGTTCATCTTATATATGCATGATATATTCCCTTGTGCTCATAATTGATATACATACTTGCTTGGGATTGTTGTTAACACTAGTATTCAACCAAGAGAGCCAACGCGGCACCTCAACCCATTCAAGGGGAATCTCAAGGGGAATCTAGAGGAGCTTGTCCAGAGCCTCGCAAGGGAATTCGGCAACACTCTTGTGTTATACATAAGTGTTTAATTAAAAGAAGTTTTAATTTGGTCAACTTAGTTTTAATTCCGCATTATTTGTTCATAAGTGACCTTTAGATTAGCCATCACCTATTCACCCCCCCCCTCTAGGTGATCTTACAATTGGTATCAGAGCTAGTGCTCTTGATAAGGGTCTAACAACCTAAGAGTTAAAGATCCTACATTTGGGCTAATCACAATATTTATTGTACACACACACCTCACCATGGACTTTATGTCACCACCCACCTTTGATATTCTTAACATCCACATTTGGAAAGTTAAGATGTCATTATTCCTAAAAGCCCTAGGTTATAATGTATATCTTGCCACTACTAATAATGCTTATTGTATAGATGGTAAGAATCTTGAGGCTAATACAAAAGCCCTACATGCTTTAAAGAGCACCCTAAATGATGATTATTTATGTAGGGTTGCTAATATTGATATGGCTTTTGTAGTATGGAACACCCTCATCTCCCTTGGCGAAAATGAACAATACTATGCGGGGAGCGATTCGGATGTTGGAAGCGACACCTCCAACAAGTGCTACATGGTCCAAGGGGATGACCCCCTTGAGGTAAATACCGAATCCGATGATGAGGATGCTAGTATGTCATATGATGAGCTAAATTCTTTATGCCAATTATTGCTTGAAAGATATGACATAATTAAGAAAGAAAATAAAATTTTGAAAAAGGACATTGCTTGCATGCATAATGAACATGATTCATGTAGAGATAACATTGCATGCTTAGAAAAGAATAATAAAGATTTGAAAAAGAACATTGATTGCATGCATGTAGAAAATGATTCTTTTAGAAATAAACTTGCATGTTTAGAAAAAGAAAATAATGATTTGAAAAATGAGAATGTTTCCCTTATGTCTAAAATAAATGATTTATGTGAAGGGAACACTATTTTGAAGGAAAAGATTATTTTGGTGGAAACTCAAAAAGAAGTTGTTTTTCAAGAAAACAAGACTTTGAAAAGAAAGATTTGTGAAAAAGAAAAAGAAGATGTTTGTAAAAAGAAAAAGAAAATTGATCATATATCTCACCATGCTTTACATGCCTCCACTAGTGAGATTAATAATTTGAAAAATAAGATAGATAATTTGAGCTCTAATTTGAGCACATGTGCATTCAACCATTCTAAGTTGGAATCCTTGTTTCAAAAGAAACAAGTTCCCCATGCTCATGCTCATACACATCATGCTCATGCTTATAGTGCACATCACGATCACAATCACACTCATAAGCATCATGCTAAGGTGTACATTTGTACACATTGCGGCCGCAAAGGCCATCTAGCAAGATATTGTTTTGATAAGAAACCATATTTATATTTTGCTAAGTATAATAGATTTTGGGTTCCTTACAACAATGCTAACCCCAAAGGACCCAAGAAAACATGGGTACCAAACCCCCACCCTTTGATTTTGATATAGGTGGAGGCTCTCACAAAACGTGAGAGGATTGGTGCCTTGGTAGCGAATGCAATGAACATGATGGACAAACTTTTGGATGCATTGCTATCAAGGAATTTTGGTGGAAAAGACCACCATACTTGGAGCTTTGTAGTTGGTAACAACTTCTAAACTCCTATTTTTTGTACATGCTTTATACTTTTGTCATATTCATAGCATGTCATGATTTTGTTGTTGTTGTGCTTCATGTGGTATTTACATGCTTGGATGTAGAATTTGTCAAACTTGCATTTATACATGTACACATAGTGAATTACAATTGACTCATATATGATTGAACTTCATGCTCACTTGTATTCACTCTATGCATGTGTATAATCTAGTTTTGATGATTCTCTTTTATACATGTTTTTTTTGCCAATTTTTTTTTTGTGTGATTTACTTCATGTATATGCATGCTTAATTCAAATCTAATAAATATACATGTATACCTGTGAGTCTCTTGCCTTCATGCAAACATTTAATAGACTCTTTTAATATTTGGGATATGTATGCATATTGTTGGATTTGTATAATTCATACATATACCATGTAAATTTTTTTTGAGATGATTTGTTTTGATACAAATGATTTTTGTGTGTTGTTAAATAAAAATTTTAGTCATGATTTGATTTGGGCTTCTATGACTATTTTCATGTAGATACTATTTACATAACCTTTGAACACTCAATCTTTAAGAAGATATAATTTGGAGCTTTATGGAATATGAGTGCTTGAACTTTTATGTATTTAGTATTATTCATGAAAAACATATGATTTTTTTTTTTTATTTATGAAGGATCTTTAACTAGTTTGTCAAAAATTCATTTAAACTAGTTATCTATTCTTCAAGTATTGCACATGATCCTATTTTTGATTTTATGGATAAATTCTTTTATGTTCTCAAGATTTGAACGCTTCATGTATTGAATATTAGTTTAAATGTTAATTTCTATCAACACTAGGATTTATACTTGAACATATTATGGGCACAAATAAATCTATTGATATGTGTACTTGAATGCTTATTTGAACCCATTAGATGTACTTGTATTGCTTAGTTTTGATGATCCTTACACTTTTAAACTTGTATTTCCTTTTTGGATGTGATTTATGACCATGTGCTTTTCATTTCATGTATATGCTTATTTTGTCAAAACATTAAAATATACATGGATAACTCTTGAGTCATTTGCCTTTCATGCAAATCTATTTATAAAGACTCGATTGTGTTTTAAGAGATATGTATGTATATTTCATGTATTGTCAAAACATACATATATCTTGACATATAGATTTTGTTTTCAATGATTTAATTAAAAAAAAAATGTGAGATGATTTTGATGTTTATGATTTTCTAAGGAATATTGTACCTTATTGCCATTTTCATGATGCCATGTTTCACATAACATTAGTACACTCACCTCTTTTGAAAATTATATGGACTTTATGGATTAGAGTGTTTTTAGTGCCTTGTGTTTCATTGATCTTTCATGAAAAACCTTTTAACTTATTCCTTGATGGAAGGATCTCGTACTAGTTCTTAAAACAAGTTAATTTAACTAGTTCGAATTTTTCATATGGTAGATTATATGATGTATACACTTATGCTTACTTTTCAATTGGTATCATTGGTTATTTGCAATTGGTATCAATATGACTTCATGTTGTGTATATCCATATTTTGATTGTATGTATGAATGCCTTCAAATTATATCAATTTCTATTGGTATTATCTTGTCATACATATATGTTATCTATTTGTGCTTATTTTACAAGTGGTATTTCCTTTAAAGCACAAAGATTGTTGATGCTAAGCTTAATTAGATTTCAAATTGGTATTTCATAATAAGCTTATGCATTGTGTTTTGAAATTGGTATCAAAAATTCAAAATTTTTGATTTGTATTGTCTATATGCAAGGAGAGCTTAACATCTCTTCCATATGTAGATTCATGTTGAGTATATTATAATTTGAGGAGCTTGACAACTCTTCTTTTCATGATATACGTGTGTAGGGGGAGCTTCACATCTCCTCTTATGCATGACATATTATACGTTATGTGAATTAGGGCTTGTCATCCCTCTTTCATGTAATGTATATGTGTCGGGAAGCTAACTTAACGTCTTCCTCTTCATGAATTTATATCGCATATAAATTTTATTGATTGATTTGTATTTAACCCTCCTTGATCTCTTTGTTTTTAACAAAAAGGGGAGAAAATTTGTTTGATGGTTTGAACTTCGAACCCTTTGTTGATGATTGACAAAAAGGGGAGAAGTATTTAAGTATTTGAGTTATATGCATGATTTCCTTAAGGGGGAGAAGTATTTGTTCCTTACTTAAGGGGAGAAAGATTTTGACTTGTGCTTTTACTCATGTGTGCTTTTACTCATGCATCACAAGAAATAAACGATTTGTTTTGTTTTACATGCATTCATTTGCATACATTTTTATGTGCTTCATTGAATATCTATTGCTTATTTATTATGCATGAGTTAAGGGGGAGCTTCTTTGAAGCTTTACTTTAATCCATGCATATATAACTCCATGAGTTTTGTCATCATCAAAAAGGGGGAGATTGTTGGCCCAAAGGCCCTTCACCCTAGTTTTGATGATGATCAACTCATGTAGTTATAGTTACTAATGATCTTGTGTTTAATTAGTGACAGATTCATGATCAAGATCTTAGTAGGTGCATAGCTCAACAAAGGATAAAAGAACAAGATTTGGAGCTTGCATGTGGTGATCCAAGGAGTTTTTGGATCAAGCTTGGACCAAGTCAAGAAGATGAGAAGCCTTCAAGGGAAGACTTCAAGAAGTTGAAGACTTGGGTCTAGGTATAGAATTTGTATTTTTGTTTTAGTAAAAATGTAAAGGATAGATAGTTGGTGGATTGCTCAAGTTATATCACACACACACACTCTTGATAGAACTCTTGATTTAATTGATTTCATAAAAGATTTCTTTTTAGAAAAGAATTTTTTTAAAGATTTTCTTTGAGACAAAATATTTATCTTGGATTTTGGTATTTCATAGTTCATATCTTTAAACCAAAATCTTGATTAGAGCTTTATATCAAAAACATAGATATTTCTTATTGATTGTGTAGTGGATCATATCCATACACACTATGCTTTAAAATGAACTCAAATATCTTGTTTTTGTATTTGATGAAGATTTAGAAAAACAAGTTTGGAAAAACATGTTTTGGAAAAATACATTTTGGTTATTGAGCTAATATTTTCAAGTTACAAAAATAGACCAAAACATCTATAACATGTCTTGATTTTGTGCAATCATGTTTGTTCTTTCAAGTATATTGGTAAAACTATTTTTGTAGAATTTCTATGTATTTTTAGGATTTTATAAAAGATTTTTAAATCCTGTTTTCTGACCTGGAGACTGGCTGACAGGCCAAACCGGTCGACCGGTCCGGTCGACCGATGTGCACAGCCCTGTGCACGTTGTCAGCACAGTGGCCGGTCGACCGGGTCGGTCGACCGACCAAGAGAGTTTGCTCTCTGGAAATGTCCAGTCGACCGATAGGTCGACCGACAGTTCATTCCAGGTTATCGGTCGACCGAGCCGGTCGACCGGTGGCTGCAACGGTCAGAAAAATGACCGTTGGCCGGTCGACCGGCGGTCGACCGACAGCACTGACACAGCCCCAACGGCTCTATTTTCTGGCAGCCTATAAAAGGGGGTTTTGTCAATTGTTTTGAGGTTAAGATTTTGGAGATTTCTTGAGCTGTTTTTCTGATACTTTTAGAAGAGTTTTCTCCACAAAATAGAGTGCTAATACTTCCAATCAAAAGGGAGTTTTTATCAAGAGAGTGTTAAAGTGATTTCTTGTGCTTTCTACCAAAGCTTTCTTTCCTTGATTTCTCACACTACACTTGAGCATCCATAGATATATCTATCCTATAGGAGAGTTGTAGTGAGAGCTTTGTAAGGTGATCAAAGTGTTGTGATCACCAAAGATCTTTCTTTGTACTTTGAGGAAGCGGGCAAGTATGCTCGTTGTGGTTGGAGTTCGGTTGTGAACTCTTGGTGGTTCGAGGTGCGGCCTCGGCAAGCTTAGGGGGCTTGCGTGTGTACGGGACTTGGGAGTCCGAGGGTTTGTAGGTGTACGGCACCGAGGAGAGATCCGGTGGGATCTTGCATAGTGGAAATCCTTCGTGTGTCGAAGGCGGGGATGTAGAGCAAGTGTGCTCGAACCTCGAAACATACCTTTGTGTTTGCGATTGCTTACTCTTCCCTCTCTCTCTCTTTGTCTCTATTTTATATCTTGCATTCAATTTATTGTGTTCATCTTATATATGCATGATATATTCCCTTGTGCTCATAATTGATATACATACTTGCTTGGGATTGTTGTTAACACTAGTATTCAACCAAGAGAGCCAACGCGGCACCTCAACCCATTCAAGGGGAATCTAGAGGAGCTTGTCCAGAGCCTCGCAAGGGGAATTCGGCAACACTCTTGTGTTATACATAAGTGTTTAATTAAAAGAAGTTTTAATTTGGTCAACTTAGTTTTAATTCCGCATTATTTGTTCATAAGTGACCTTTAGATTAGCCATCACCTATTCACCCCCCCCCTCTAGGTGATCTTACATTAACTTCAAAACTTGATTTTGTTTTAAAAGAGAACGACTCCTTGAAAATAAATATTGCTTCTATTTCAAAGGAATTGAAAATTGTTTCAAATAAAAATATTTCTTTGAAAAATGATATAGATTCACATGTTTGCCATGCTAGTGTAGCTTCACATTCTAGCTTACCTATTGCATGCCCCTCTTCTTCTATAATTGAAAATGATATAAATTTGTTAAAGAAGAATATGGATTATTTGGGCTCCACTTTGAGCCATTGTGCCATGAACCATACAAGTTTGGAATCCATGTTTCGCAAGAAACAAATTCCTCTTATGCATGCACACAAACCATGGCATACACATGCTCCTCACGTACATGCCCATAACACGATGTATGCTCATGTGTACGCTTGTACACATTATGGACGTAAGGGCCGCCTTGCTAAGTTTTGTTATGATCGTATACATGATTCAAATTTAGCAACTAAATTTATTTGGGTTAGGAAAGGAGCTAACCCCCATGGACCCAAAAGAGTGTGGGTACCAAAGACCACCCCTATGCTATTTGATGTAGGTATGGGCTCTCGCATGACGTGAGAGCGATGGTGCCTGAAGTGGATGCGTTCCGAGCTTAAAGAGGACAATTTGGATGCATCACTTTCAAGGAGACTTTGGTGGGAGGACCACCTTGTTTTGAAGTTGGTAACAATCTCTAACTCCCATTATTGTTTACATGCTTTTCATATTGTTGATTTCTAGCATATCATGTTTTAATATTCATTATACCATATGCCATGTTTATTAGATTAGTGTTATACATGATTAGTTATTTGAGACACCCATGTTTAATATGGACCGATATTTTGTGTTCTCTCTATGTTTTAGCTATCGTGTAAATCATAGATCTAATGCACATGTAGTTGTCATAATGATCATATGAGTTTTTGTTTTGATTTTCATACTTCATGTTTTGATTACTTGTTTGAATGTTAGTTTTCATTAAAACAAGGATATATACTTGTACACTAGTGAGCCACAAATAGACCATTACATGTTTGTGCTTGAACGCTCATTTGTACTCATTAGATGCACTATTATAGTCTAGTTTTGATGATTCAAACATTTTGACTTGTATTCCTATTTCATCTATGTTTTTCTTGTTTATGTTTAACTTTATGTATATGTCTATTTTATCTAAACAATTGGCTATACATATACATCCTTGAGCCATTTGCCTTCATGCATATACTTTGTGGACTCATTTATGTTTGAATATGCATGTATACTTTAGTTTGTACATGACATACATATACCTTGAAGAATTCTAGTTTTGATGACTTTCTTGTTTTAAGTAATTTCTTTTTGAGCTCGATTTCCTAATTTCATGATGATATGTTTCACATAACTATCTTTACACTCACTTTACTTATTGTTTTCTCATGATTTTTATTTTCATAAGTATGATATGAGCCTTATAGATTTTGAGTGTTTGGTGATCATGTGATTTGCATGTTTTTCATGAAATTTATTTTTGTTTTATTCCTTACTTGAAGGATTTCATATTAGTTTATAAATTTTCCTTATAACTAGTTCGTATTCTTCATTTTGGAAGAGTTTTCAATTATGCTAACTATTTTCAAACCTATTTTTGAAAACCCTTTCCATTTAAGGGCGGTTGGTTGGGCGACCATGCCTTGTATGTTTCTTATTGAACATCCTTTTAAAACATGTGCATGAAATGGGTGGAAGGTAATATGAGTTATACACTTGATTTGTGTTTCAATTGGTATCATTGGATCTTTTCAATTGGTATCACTATTGACATATTTTTTTTCGTATACTCATATATGTTTCTATATATGTATGATTACACTTCAAATAGTATCAATTTCGATTGGTATTCAATTTTTCATATATATATATATATATATATATATGATTTATTTGTGTTTACTATATCTCTATATCCTTGAGCACAAATTTTGATTATGCTAAGCTTGGTTTCAAATGACTATTATATTTCAATTGATTATATTTCAATTGGTATCTTATACAAGCTTATGCATCATTTTATTTGGTATTTCATAAAGGGGGAGAAAATTTATATTTCATCATTTAATTGATATTTTACTCCCACACTTTATGTTGAAATATGACTAAAAAATGATATTGATTATTTTTGGTATCATATGCTTTTAATAAAAAAAATTACTTTCAATTGGTACTAATCTTTACATATTGGTATCAAGATTACCTATAAGTTTACTTACAATAAAGAAAACAATAAAACAATGTTAACAATTGGAATTGTTTATTGATATCAAAATTTTTGGTTGAATTGCTCAAAATGATTTATTTACTTACAATTGGTATTTAATTGGTATTTACTTACAATTGGTATCAATTGATATTTAAATCTACATTAAAATATTTGTTTTATGTACCTTAAATTGGTATATTTCATTGATATCATGATGCACTAAATTGATATATTTTTTTCTTACAATTGGTATCATAACGTTTTTAATTTGATTTCACCCCTCATTGATTTTTTTTTTGCTTAAGGCAAAAAGGTGGAGAACATTGTTTTCTTTGACCCCTTTGTTGATGATTGACAAGAAGGTGGAGAAGTATTTGAGTTTATATGCATGTTTACTGTTTAATATGCATGTTTATTGTTTATTTGTTTATTTGTAAGGTTATTTCAAATCAATATTTTTTTTATTTTTGGTATCAAAAGCTTTTATTGATTATCTTTCCAATTGGTATCAAGAATTTTGTTTTATTGATTGGTATCAAGAGCTTAAGTTTTTTCATTGAAATTTTTATTGGTATCAAAAGCAACTATTTAAGAACATATTTATTTTAAAAAGGAAAAGGAATTTATTTTAAAAGTTTAGTATCAAGAGCATATTTATTTCATATTTGGTATCAAGAGCATTTTCATCTCATTGTTTTATGCATGTTAATGCATATTCATGTTTAATATTCATTGCCTATATTTATTTTTTATTGCTATGCATGAGTTAAGGGGGAGCTTTTTTGAAGCTTAACTTTAATCCATGCATATATAACTCCATGAGTTTTGCCATCATCAAAAAGGGGTAGATTGTTGGCCCAGAGGCCTTCCACTCTAGTTTCGATGATGATTAACTCATGTAGTTATGTTTGCTAATAATCTTGTGATTTTTAGTTTCAGATACTTAACTAAGATATTAGTAGGTGATTAGCTTCAACAAAGGTGTTTTGGAGCTTTTTACATGGTGATTCAAGAGCCCGAGCGTCAGAGTTCATATCTAGCACTCATTGGAGTCAAGCTCGGTGGATCACGTTTGAAAGTCGACTTGGAGACAGCGCTCTACAAGTAGAATTCGGTATATAGTTTAGTTTATGTTTTAGATTCATTTGTTAAAGAATAGATAGTGTGATATGCTCAAGTTCACAACACACACACTTGTTTAAGTTTTATGTTTTGATTTTCGGTTTTTGGTTTAACCGATCTTGCTTTTCATGAATAGATAGAATCAACAAGTTTACATGATTTAATGTATATTAGATTTGTTCTGCATACATGCACGCTTCAATTATTTAAACAAACTTAGTTTGATAGTCTATGTCATGAGTTTGGAGTTTTTGGTGTTTTAACAGAACTTATTTTTGATTTTTAAAGTCAAAAACATTGATATATATATATATATATATATATATATATATATATATATATATATATTATATATATATATATATATATATATCTTTCATATATATTGGATTCTATCCATATACTATATGCTTCAAGTTGTTTCAAATATCATGTTTTTGTATTTGGATGAGTTTTGGACAAAACGATTTTCCATTTCAAAAAATCCAAGTTTTGAAAAATACGGAATTTGGTTTTCGGTAAAATTTTCATAACACAAAAAGAGTTCAAAAAGTTTGTAACTTGGTTTGATTTTTACTCAAACAAGTTTGTATTTCAAAGAGAATATAATAACTTATTTTTGTAAATTTTTAGAGAATTTATGGGATTTATTTGATGATTAAAAACCAACTTTTTCAAGTCCTAAAATCTGTCTGCCAGGCCCTGGCGGTCGACCGACCGGTCGACCGGAACGGTCGACCGGACGTGCACAAGGACGTGCACGCAGCCAGTCCCTTGGATCGGTCGGCCGACTGAAGGCAACCCACTCTCAGGTTGCACCGGTCGACCGGGCGGTTGACCAGCCAGAGAGCTGTTGCTCTCTGGTTCTGGGCACGATCGACCGGGCGGTCAACCGGCAGGCTCAACGGTCAAATTTTTGACCGTTGGCCGGTCGACCGAAAGGTCAATTTTGACCTTTCTGCCGCCAACGGGAAGAATTCTTATGGGGCTTATATATACCCCATTTGAAGTGGGTTTTTGTTAAGATTTTTAAGAAGAAAAATTTCCTACTCTCTAGTGTTTTATTACTAGTTTCAAAAGAGTTTTTAGAGCTTTAAGATTTGATCTTTACTTTGTTTTAAAAGGGGTTTGGAAAAATCAAGCAAAGAAAATTCTTTGTGAATTGGTTTGATCTTCATTTTCAAATTCTATCTAGAGTTTTTCTCTAGAGTTTTTTTTGAGTTTTTGATTTTCAAACTCTTTGTTTTTCACACTTGAGCTATATCTTCTATCCTATCTATAAGGATCTTTTGTTTTGTGGGAAAAGTAGTTGTTTGTGGTTGAGATAGACCACCAAGTTGTAACCCTCCTTATTTATGATATCCCTCTTGTGCAGAGGTTTATTTTAGAGTGGTGGTTGGCTCCCTCTAGTAAGAGGTGGAGAGTGTTGGTATCCCTCTTAGTGAAGAGGTGGATTGTGTTGTTTGTGGTTTTGTACCTATCCCTCATTTGTGAGGTTGATTTTGTTAACTTTGTGCCTAACCACTAAGTGTAGAGGTTGTGTTTGTAATTGAGAGAGGAGTTGTGTACTCCCGACTGTATTGCCCCAAATCCTCAGTGGAGGTTCCCTATGTGGGAGTCCTGTGTGGATAAGTTAGTAGATTGGAAATCCTTCTGTGTGAAGGCGGAGACGTAGAGCTGTGTGCTCGAACTTCGAAACATATCTTGGCGTTTGCGTTTGATCCATTGACTCTAACTCTCTCTTTTATATTATGCCTTGCATCATTTCATATTGCACATTCATATATTATATGCTTAGCTTGTTTGTGTGTGCCTCACTTGTGTTTAACTACGAGAGCTTCATATAGCACCTCAACTCTTATTCAGAGGAATCAAGAGGAGTTAGTCCAGAGCCCTTCACCGGGAATTCGGCTACACTCGTTGGTTACACTATGTGTGTTACAATTTAGTTTTTAATTTTCGCATTTTGTTCATTAGATTAGCCGTACACCTATTCACCCCCCCCCCTCTAGGTGTACTTTCACTTATCACTTTCCTAATGAGCATGGTAAAGTCCTCATCAATGTCTTCCGACGATTCTTCTTCATCAAAGGATGATGGAGTAGCCTTGAAAGTTATCACTTTTGCCTTTGTCTTCTCTCACCTTCATTTCTATCTCATGGGTTTTAAGATTTCCAATAAAGCCGGAGAAGTCCATCTCCTCTCTATCGTTGAGCTCCTTGAGGGTTGTTGCCTTGACTTCCCAAGCTTTGGGAAAAGCTCTAATGACCTTCCGAATCTTTTGGTCATTGTCAATTATATCACCTAAATAAGATAATCCATTAGTAATCTTGGTGAACCGAATTTGCATCACATCGATACTTTCATTTTCAAGCATATAAAAATTGTCAGATTGAGATTGAAGCAATTCAACTTTAGATCTCTTGACTTGAGACGTCCCCTCATGAGTAATAATAAGATCATTCCAAAACTCATAAGCGGATTTGTAATTAATTACATAAGAAAGATCATCATCATTTAATTCTTATGTAAGTGCTTATTGGGCTTTAGCATTGGCCTCATAGTCCTTAGCAGTTGCTTTGGACTATGTATCCTCATCACCGTGAGGTTCAATAAATTCTTTGGTAATGGCCTTGGTAACTCTAACTCCTTGGAACTTAAGGAATAGGTTCATTTTGACCTTCCAAATGGGAAAGTTCAACCCATCAAATTTGGGTGGGGACTCAATACTAGAAAAGTCGTGTGATACCATGAAAACAATTATAAGTGCACATACAATTAACAAATGCAACAAATGAATATAGCCAAATGAAAGGATCTCCCTAAGGTTGTTAAATCAAAACTATGGTTAGGCTCTGATACCAATTGTAAATCACCTAAGGTGGAGTGAATTGGTGATGACTATACTAAATGACAAATAATGTGGAGTAAAATTTACTTACTAGCAATCTAGCAAATACCAATCACAATATAAGAAATACTTACAAATAAGCAAATAATATAAGTGTGCAAGTAAATAAAGAGTGAGTGGAGTGAAGAGAGAAAGAGTAAGCAATCGCAAACACGATGATATGTTCCGAGGTTTGAGCCACTGCTCTACGTCCCCGCCTTCAACAATATGAAGGATTTTCACCATGATCGATCTCACTAGATCATCAACCGTTACATCTTCTCACTAGAACTCAATGCACTCACAAGTCCTCTCTCATGGTGCCACAACACCAACACGGAGATCACTAGCTCACTTGAGGCCGCAACCTTTATAATTTTATAATAGAAGGAAATCGGTGATTTTCACTTGATCACAAAAGGCTCACAAGCTCAATCTGTAATCAAGATAAGGAGGTGAAACTCTTTGGGATTGTGTAGTGGAAATAACTTGTAAAGACATAAAGAGAAGGCTCAAGCTAAAAATCAAGAATATGGAATTTGGCTCAAAAGGAAATCTTTTAAGAAAAAGCTAAATCTTGATGTAAACTTGTAACAACTTGATCTAAAACTTTAGAAATCTTGTTAGGGTTTTTTCTACAGTCCCACTATTTATAGGGGATGACAATATGAGTAGAAAACCCAAAAGAGTCGCTGAAAAAAGACCCAGAAAAGACAAAATAGAATATAGCTGTTGCAAAAATCCAGAAGAAAATTCTTCTGTCGGTCGACCAGTCGGTTGACCGCCAACGGTCAGCTTTTTGGCCGTTGGACCAGAGAGCTAAACTCTCTGTCGATTAACCGGGGCATTCGACCGGACCCAACTGAGAGCAAAGCTATTGCAGTCGGTCGACTGTCCGATCAACTGAAGTGCATAAATGCACTTTGGTGCATGCCGGTCGACCGCTCGGTCGACCGACAAAGCTATTTTTCTCTGCCTACGGTGGACCTACTAAGACAAGATATCAAAATCTTTTTGAAACTAATCTTTTTCTGACAAAATAACTTTTGATCTTTAAACACAAAATAGAGTTCGAGGGGCTTGTACAACCAGTGTGTGATCATGGATCAACACAAAACAAAGTTAGAACTATATTTTGTAAAAACACTTTTCTAAAATGAAAACCTATTTTTCCAACTCGTTTTTTTCGAAACTCGATTTTGAAAATGATATAGAGAATAGTTATGAACTCTTTATAAAAACACATAGGAGTATGAAATATGTGTGTGTGTGTGTGTGTGTATGTGTGTGTGTCAATCCCAAAAGCTATCAACCTATATCATCTTGGTTTTAACAACCGACTATAAATCCCATCTAAAAAATAAAAAGTAAAAATACAAATCTTGATATAGTCTTCTCTAGTATACTTGATCCTTGAGCTCTTTATGTGCTTAGGCTCTGGGATCTACATCTTCTTGGCTTCCAAATGTGTGAGTCTTGTGATGGAGCTGAAATGCAATAAATACTTAACCTGAAACTTTGTTAAATAAAATGGTTAAAAACATAACTACATTATTCTGTGATCATCAAAACTAAGGCTAATGGCCTTTGGGACAACAATAAAGACTTGTCTCCACAATCTGTAAACCACACTCTTAACTCAAATAGGAGTAACTCAAAGTCGCATTGGAATCAACTAGTCTTATAAGACGAATGAGCATAAGACATAGTTGCGAGAGTAAATCAAGAAGATTAGAAGAGCATGTAGTATTGAATCTACTAGCAACGAGGTGATATCTGGCTTCTATGACTGTCACATTCAATAGTTACCTCTTAACAGTCTAAATCATTCCATCAATATTTATCATCCCCATAGAATAAAACCCCCTGAAAGTACATTATGTACTACTCCAAATAAAAAAGTACTATCCCTTATCAAGTTCAACAATACACCTTTGATCAAAGAAGTACTCACGGGGAATGATAATTTTCCTATAAGTTCCCCACGGAGTTTATACTTCTTTAATCCCAAGCAAGATTTTAGAAGTTATCTGTAGAGCAATAATCTGATGCCTCCGACAGCTAAGGATAGAGAAAAAATTGGCTTTTAAGCCTAACTAAAAATCTTCGACGACTCATCTTGCTGAGAAGAATAGCATGGCTAGCCCACTCAAATGGTAGTTGATAAAGGCATACCAAATCCGTTGATAACTGAGGGTTTGCTAAAAATTCTACATGACCTGATCACAACTTTCTTTCCAAAATCCCTTACCAATTAACTTTCATGGAATGGTAGAATAACAAAAAGTTGTATTCATTTTCTCAGTAAAATGATTACAGATCAAACCTATCACGTTAACATTATATCTCTGATAGTAAAATTTTCATATCCCCAGTGGATCAAACCCACTTGTCGTTCTCTCCTACAGAATAGCAAGTCCACTCAAAGTCTATTATGTTCAAAGCCACACCTCTAATAGTAAATAAACCCTTGTCAAGTTAACATCGCACCTCTAATAAGTCATTTTCTAGTTCCCAGTGGAGTCCCTTAAGTTAACACTAAATCTCTGACGATAAAACTTCAATAGATTCCCAACGGGTCCAGTATCCTCTTGTCATTCTCCTCAATAGAATGACAAGTCTAGTTAAATTGCTTAAATTACAAAATCTAATTATTGTTATGTTAAACATTACACCTCTAACAATAAATCTTTATTCCCCAGGAAAATCAATGTTTGTCATGTTAACAGTTAATTCTGACAACTCATTCACTAAAATCTCCACCAAAATCCTCTACAATTCTTTTTTTTGGAGAATGTAAATTTTATTTATCAAACCTTTATATACAGATATAAAGCCAAAGCGGCTATACAGTATTAGCCTCCCCTAAACTGCCAATTCATGGCACACTAGCCCATTACAATGTATCCCCACAACCCAAAATCAAAGTACTATTAGTCGACTACCAATTAGATCAGTCGACTAAGAATGTAGTCGACTAATCCCAATGACAAGTCGACTGGAAAGTCGATCTGGATGTAGCTGCATTCTATGTTTTTGCGATAGTCGACTAAGTCAGAAAGACTAGTCGACTATACCTCTACCAAGTCGACTAGGTCAGAAAGCCAAGTCGACTATACCTGCACCAAGTCGACTAACCACAAAGTCAAGTCGACTGAAAAGTTGATCTGGATGTAGACGTCCTCTCTGTTGCCACAGTAGTCGACTAACCCAAAAAGGTTAGTCGACTATACTTGAATGCAGTCGATTATAAACACTTAATAGTCGACTAATTCTGTTGGCAGCCCAACTTATCTATCATAAATCCCAGACCCCTCAAAACTCCACAGTGGCATTTGTATCCAAAGTGAATACAGTCCTATAGATGTGCAGCTTAATCTTGAAGACGGTAGAAACCACCTCCTAAGTCTGGCCTTCAAAAATTTTCCTATTGCGGGCATTCCAAATATGATAAACAGTACAAGCAAGGGCCACCTTTTTAGCTTTTGCTTTGCCACTGGAACCCTTCGCCTCCTTCTTTATCCACTTAAGAGCACTAGAGATAGTCGACATCCCCCGAGAGATACCCAGCCAGTCTCTAATGCATCTCCAAACCATAGCAGAAAAGGAACATTAAAAGAATAGATGATCTGCCGATTCCTTATTACCAACACAGAGTGCACACGATTCCTCAACCTGAAGAAAGGCCAATCTATCTTTTGTAGGTAGCCTCTTCCGCGCTGCAAGCCAAAGAGTAAAAGCATGCTTTGGTGTGACATACGAATTCCAAACTGAGCTTGGCCAAGGTAGCCTGGCACCCTTATGTCGAAAAAACTCATATCCGAACGATATGCACATCCGCTCACCTACTGCCCAAGAGGATAACCTCCTCTTTGCCGCCGCAACAGACCCTTCTACAAGGCATATTTTATCACGAATCGCAACTAGCCTCTTGAGCAAAGGCGAGTCGTCCCTTATACACTTCCAGTCCCAAGCAGAGATATCCCCTTTAAGGTAGATATGATGCACCCAACGCACCCATAAAGTGTCCTTTTTCTTGTGAATGTTCCAAAAGGATTTAGCTAGCAGGGAAACATTCCAAGTTTTTAGATCTCGGAATCCCAATCCACCTTCCGATTTTGGCAAGCACATGGATTTCCAAGAAACCGGATGATGGCGTTTATGCCACAGAAAATTCCTGCACAGCCGAGTTACCCTCTCTATGATAGCACCAGGTACCGGAAAAATAGATAGCCAGAAGCAATCCACTCCTTGTAGCACTGATCTGATAAGCTCAGCTCTACCCGCAAAAGAAAGGCTGGAAGCCATCCAAGAGTTGATATACATAGTTACTTTATCAACAAAAGGTGCAAAATGGTCCAACTGCAGCCTCTGAGCCGCCAACGGGACACCGAGAAAACGGAAAGGCATCACACCAACAGGGATACCAGTCAATTGCCTTATTAGAACAAGTTCCTCTCCATATACACCTGCCGTAAAGAGGCTTGACTTGAGCAAGTTAGCACACAAGCCCGATTTCAATCCAAAATCCCTGAGGATATCCATAATAATGCTGACAGAAGGAATGTCCCCTCTAGCCATGAGCATGAGATCATCAGCAAATGCCAGGTGTGACAACATAAGCTTTCCACACCGAGGGTGGAATTTAAACCCCAAACTGTTTGTTCTCACCTTTAGACTCCTCGACAGATATTCAATGCATAGAAGAAAAAGAAAAGGAGACAAAGGATCACCCTGTCGCAATCCCTTCATCCCATTGAACATCCCCCATATCCCTCCATTCAGGCCAATAGAATAAGATGGAGAAGTTACACATTGCATAATCCATCCAATAAATCTGTCCTGGAACTTAAGACCAGTCATCACCTCAGCAAGGAATTCCCAAGAGACCGAATCATAAGCTTTCTGGAGGTCCACTTTAATCAAGCACCTCGGGGATACCCTCTTCCTGTTATACTTTCGCAATAACTCTTGGACCAAATGAATATTTTCAATCATACTCCGGCCCTCCACAAAAGCAGATTGCGAAGCATCAATAATTCCACCGAGCACAGGTCGCAGACGCGCAGCCATAATTTTAGAAATCACCTTATAGATCACATTGCAACAGGCAATAGGCCGAAAATCACTCACAGAATTAGCATGAGCAGATTTAGGCACCAAAGCAATCAAAGTGTGATTCATTTGCTTCAGAAGAGATCCTGATAAGAAAAATTCCTTGACGGCATCACAGAACTGAACACCAATAATATCCCACGCCGTCTTGAAGAAGAGTGCACTATACCCATCCGGACTCGGGGCCTTATCATTCCCAATACCGAACAGCGCCTCCTTAATCTCCTCTGAGGTAACCTCCTTCAACAGATCACAAGCTTGATGATAGGAGATAACCTCCCCACACTGAAGCACCTGAGGGTCAACATGCTCAACCTGAGAACTAGTACCCAGAAGACCCTCGAAATATCGAAGAAATTCCAATGCTACCTCCTCCGTTGACTCCGTCAGTGAACCATCCTCCTTGGAAATAGCCGCCACATAACCCCGTCCCTTGTTTCTTTTCACAATGCTGTGAAAGAACTTTGTGCATTTATCAGATTTAGAAACATAGGTGCATTTAGCCAGTTGGTAAAAGTAGTCCATCTCCGCCTTAGATAAGGCCAATGCATTCTTACGCAACTCCACAACCTTCTCCCGTAGTTCAGAATTATCAAATTAAGATTGGATCTGAACCTGAGCCAGTTTAAGGAGCATCCTAGCCCGATCAGCTCGAGAAGCAATATGCCCAAAGTTCCTCTCATTGAGAAGTTTCAACGGGACCTTCAATAGCTTAAGCTTGCGACAAAACTGAAATTGAAGAGAACCTACAATCTCAATATCCCAGCCAGATCTAACAGTCTCCCGAAAGTCCTCATGACCTATCAAGAAATTCCAGAATCGAAAAGGTCATGGAATGGTAGATCCACAAAAAATTGCACTCACTTCCTTAACAGAATGAATTACAGATTGAACCTACCATATTGACATTACACCTCAGACAATAAGACTCCAATATATCCGCAATTGATCAAATTTCACTTGTTATTCTCATCAATAGGTTAGCAAGTCCACAAAAATTCATTCACATCACTAATTAAATCCCGTTCAAGTTTACATCACACCTCTGACCAAACTTGTTCAAATCACAAGACAAATCCAGATCAAGTTAGCATCACACCTTTTACCAAACTTGTTCAGATCGTAAGACAAATCCCGATCAAGTTAACATCACACCTCTGACCAAACTTGCTTTACCTAAATTGCAAATTCATCTCACTGTTAAGTTATCATTACACCTATGACAGTGGTCTTCTCAATTATCTCAGTGAAAATGAGACCTTTTAATGCTAAGTTAAACATTATACCTCTAGCATTCATTTAATTGTCAAGTTAATATCACACAGATGATAATGATCTTCTCTTGATTTTCTCAATAAAATTGAGACTTTCAATACTAAGCTGAACATCAAACGTCTAGCATTCACTGTCATGTTAATATTACACCTATGACAATGATATTCTAAGTTTTCTCAATGAAAATGAGACCTTCTTGGTGTTAAGTTAATATCACATCTCTAGCACACATCCTTGTCAAGTTAACATCACACCTCCGATAATTCAATTTGCTCAAATCGCAAAACTAACCCGTCACGTTAGCATTATACCTCTGACGGTAAAAATCTCTATGAATCCTCAACAAATCCAATGCTTCTTGTCATTCTCCCCAATAGAATAGCAAGTCCACTTAAATTGCGTATATCGCAAAATCAGTCGCTGTTATGTTAATATTACACCTCAATAGTAAACTTCTATTCCCTGCAGAGTTCTAGTCAGTTAACACTAAACATCTAACTATAGACTCTGACATAATCCCTAACGGATCAAACTCCATTTGTTATTCTCATTCATAGAATAGCAAGTCCATATAACTTGTTCAAATCACAAGTCTAAATTCCACTGTCAAGTTAACATCACACCTCTAATAGTAATCTCTCAAATACTCCCAATGGAGCTATTTAATTGCTAAGTTAATACCACACCTCCGGCAATTAAAACTCTTTACTTTACTCAATCTAGTTTTCTATTGAAAAAAACAGACATTATTCAAGAGCTTTGAGCGTGACCTTCGCGTCTCAAGTACAGAGTCACGTTTCAAACACCAAGCTAGAGCTACATCTCAACATCAAAATAAGGTCGCGTCTTTGGAAGTCTATGACACCGCGTCCAATGACAGGCGAGTCCAATGTAACATTCGTAAGATTCGCATCCTCTCTCTTCAAATACAAGGAGCATGTCTTTACTTATACAATCAGTTCAACAGTCCACTGGCAAATGCAATCGATAACTCTATCGATTCAATAGTACACCGACACCAAATCAGAGCTCAGATAAGTTCTAGACTGTGTATCTAGATTCTTAGAATAATCTTCCCTAGAGGCTTCAAGAATTTCAGCATGCACTCACAAAGACCGAAATCCAGACAAGGTCAAATTAAGGACATCTCAAAAGATTATCAGCCCAATCATAGGAGTCCAAATCAACATAAAGTCTAAAGTATTCAGAAATCCATCCCAATTAATCATGAAGTTTCGAAAAGTTTGGAGGAGGTTCTGTAAGCTGTCTAAAAATTACTGAAGACAAATCCTTAGACGCGAACCTCGCAGACGGGAGGTCGCAATTTAGCCTCAGAAGGGCCACATGCCAAACACAAAGGTCCCGTCTCGACCTAAAAGCGGATCTCACATCCTTTGTCAAATGCAGAGGTCATGTTCCAACCTCAGACGCGAACCTCACGATCTATGCCAAACGCGATGGTCATGTTGTTCTTTGAGATGCAGACCTCTGGGTCACGTTTTAACATTAAAATGCGAGCCTAGGTAGCTTCGTGTTTCAATACAAATGCAAGCCTAAGAAGTTCACGTTTTAACTTTAATGCGAGCCTGTGAGCTCCGCATTCCAACACAGAGGCGAGCCTGTAAGCTCTACATCTCAACATCAGAGCGAGGTTTGCATCCAGTGCGAAACCTGCATTTCTATTGTAACTGACAGCCACAAACTTGATCAGTTACACTCCATTTTCTCTCCACATAATGGGAAATAACTTTCCATTAAGAAGAGATTTAAAGTGTTGGTTACACCGCAAATCCTCTATTAATAGCTATGAATAGCTAGGAATAAAGGGGAGAGTTCTGGAGGAAGAATTCAAGAAACCATTGGCTAGAGAAGGAGAATCCCTAAAAGGCATACTTGAGACTTGATGCTTCAAGCTGGATAACTATAGAAGGCTGAAATCTAAGCACAAGGCTACTGAACACACATTGTGTTGAAGGAGAAAATTCTATAAACTTGCTGAGTTCAAGTTGAATTTCTAATCTCTTTGAGATTTTAATCACTAGTTAAGATTTCATACCTGACCAGTGCGCTTCCAATGAAAGCAAAAAGATCTGAAGATCAAGCTTCTAGTTTAAGCTTATCAACGGAGAACAAGAATCACTCTTCACTACTACACAAAGAACTCAGCCTTAAACAAAGGGGAAGTCCAATCATTCTTCCCTATTTTGTAATCAGATTATTGATCCACTGTAATTTCTTTACAATCAAATAAAGATTTTACACGCTTTCAATTTTTTCCAAGAAAACCAACCTTGTGATTCAATTCTCATTTTTGAATCTTTGTTGACTCTGATATCCTTAATTGATTTGGACTCATTTCCCAAGGCGGCATTGATTCCCGTATGTATAGATCTTGAAACTGAACTATCTATTTTTGATAGTCACATTCTATTGATGGGAAGAGAATGTGAATTTCAATTTTTTAATTTAGACTAAACTATTGAACCAAACAGACTCTCAAACCTACACTTGATTTTTTTTCGAGTTAGTAATGGTTCCCAAACCTATCATTCTTGAAGTTAAGTCAACCATTCCACCAAATCACATTCTTTTGTTGGACATAGGTATAAACCATAATAACTCAGTGATGATTTTTTCAAGATTGGTCATGTAATGGAAATAATTTTCATGATAGGATCTTACATGATCCTATTCGTATTAGGCATTGTAAATATGTAAAAAGAAAAGAGGTCAATAAAAGTGGGTTCTGTGAATCACCATATTATTTTGATTGGGTAGTAGTGGCCTAATCTGACCACCACTGGAACCACCACCTTGAGGTAATATTATCCTTCCTTTTTCCTTTTACATACATTTACGCATTCATTTATGCATTGAGGACAATATATGAGATAGATGTGGGTGAGGGTTCTAACATAACATAAGTTTTTTTATTATTAAAAAATTAATATTTTCTTTGCTTTTTAAAACTTTTTGAAAAGAGAAACAATATTTTGACCTATTGTTTTTGTAAGAAATTAAGTTATTTTAAGGAATAGGAGAATCATAATTAGGATTTCTTATACTTGGTCGAAATAAAATTATTTGTTTGATTTCTAGGGTTAGGAAGAAAATTTGAAAAAGTAATTTAGTCTTGAATTTTATCTTGATGAAATATGCATACTTTATATACTTACACACTTAAGGTTTCAAAAACAAAGATTCTTATGCCTAATAAAAAAAGAAAAAAATGATAAAATATATATATCAAAAATCCTTCAATTAAGTTGGGTACTTGTGTCTTATAAAGTATAAGTACTTACGCCTAAAAGTAGTTCATATAATAAATAAAATCCTTAGTTTTGTGATCTTGTTTGCTCGAGTCCTTAAGTCCTTGGGTGTTTTTTCACCCGATCCACTAAGACCGTCCGGTTTGGGTGTCACGACTAAAGGCTCATTATATAGACAGATTAGAAAGCCTAATAAAACTAAGAAATAATATTATCAAAAATATAAAAAATTAAGGCATGAGAGTTAGAGTTAAAGAACCCCTAGTCAAAATTTCACGGTCTCGAAGGTGCATATAACATAGGGTAAAATAATAGACTTGATGGGAAATGCAGTTGGACTCCTTACCTTGATTAATAACAAGTTATTGAATAGAGACTAAGTTTAGGAATGAAAATTCAGTTTTCTTATAACTTATAGAGTTCTTGAAATTTTACAATAATATTTCAAATCTTTTCTCTCTTTTTCAAAAACGCTTTTTGAAAATATTAAAACTTGGTTTCTCTTTCTTTATGGATTTTGTGGGTTTAATCTACTGAAAACTCTTGCGAGACAAAACTCATCCTGTAGGGGTAACTTAGAGGTTTAACGGCTTGTTGCACATGCTAAGTGCAACTATGATTCCTATAAAAGTGAGTTAGACTAGGTTAGCTCTGTTTTAATTTTTTTTTGTTTTTCTCGTGGACGAGCAAAAGATAAGTGTGAGGGTATTCCAATATCATTTATTTAATAAACTCTGCTATTTAATTATCTTTTTTTGCAGGGCCTTTACTAAATGAAAGAGGAGAGGAAACGAGCCCAAAAGTCCACTAAAATTCAAATTAATAAAAATCAAGGATCGAAGAAAATGTTCAGTTGAAGATCAGAGCAAATCAGAGAGATAACACCAAATAAAAATTAATTTAATTTGAATTTTTATGAATCCATTTCGGTTAGCTAAAGATCAACACTGATATCATCAAATCCATAACTTAAATCGAGAAATCAGTTGAATAAATAGATGAAACATCAAATCAGAGACCTGCAACCCCCTGGTGTGGCCAACTGGCCACACCCAAGCTGCGAATCTGTGGTTTTTGCCACAAATCCGCCACATTCTGGAAAGATTTAGGGGAGTGTTTGCTCCCCCTATTTTCAGACGCTCTCCCCCATTGTGTTTTTGCTATAAATATCTGTAAATTCTTAGGCCAGAGAGAATAATTTAGCAGAGAGAATGGGCTAAGCTGTATTTTAATTTGTAACTTATGTTTTTACTTTTATTTATATAATTTTCATTTTTCTTCTGTAACTGAGATCAGAGAAGAGTTTCATAGAGGAATGAGAGTGAAGCTTGTACTGAGGGTGATACTGGTGTAAGTTTTTCTTCTTTTTTTTCATTTTTATTTTAATCAAATTGAAAGTTGTTTCTTCTTATTTATTCTTGTTTTCTTCTACTTTCCTCTTCTGTGTTTGTAAATCTAAATGACTCTGATAGTCTCAAATTTGTCTTGCCCATGCAAGTGTCATTGATGCCTTATGGTGATGGATAGCCATTTCCATGTTAGTGTAGCTTGCACCTTCATTTCATAGTTTAGAATGGGAATGAGGAAGATACTATATATTATGCTTCGATCGCCTTTAAGCCAAGGTGCATCATCGATATGGATCAAAGAAAAACAGGCATCGAAGAGGTAAGTAACTACTTTTAGAGTTTTTCTTCTTTTCTTTTTATCCTTGAGTTTAGATCACCTCCATCACCAACTCTAAACTCTTTACTATTTTGTTTCTTTGTATAAACTCATTTTTCATTTATCCACCTTCTCTTATTTTCCACTTTCTTTTTAACTAATAATAGATTCTTTTTCTTTTCCTTTACAAGAAAATAGAAGAACTTTTAACTATTTTTAGTAAACTAAAAAAGAACTTACTAAAAGCTTTCATCACAAGTCCCTCCTTGTGGATCACGACCTGCATCGCCACTTGCTATCACGGTTGTATTGAGTAGCTTGCACTTTATTCTTAAGTTTTGAAATTCTATATTTTCTGTGTACAGATTTTCCTCGATCACTGCCCAGTTTAAATATTGTGAATTATCGAGGAACTCATCTTTTATAACCTCTTTTATATTTACATTTTTATAATTCCCAAATGGAATAGGATCATAAAAGATCCTAATTAAAAATTATCCTAATTAAAAATTATCCCCTTTACATGACCAATCTTGAAAAATTGTCACAGAGTCATTATGATCTATACCTATATCCAACAGTAGAATGTGATTTGTAGAAATGGTTAACTTGGGCTCAAGAATGAAAGGTTCGGGAACCAATACTAATTCGAAAAAATCAAGTTTGGGTTCGAAAGTCAGTTTTAGTTCAAGAGTTTGTGTTCAAATTAAAAATTGAAATTCATATTCTTTTCTCATCAATGGAATCTGACTTTTCAAAATAGGTGGTTCAATTTCAAAATCTAGGCTATAGGAATCAATGTTGGTGATCGATCGCTGATACTGCATATTTATTATCGCATTCTTATATTTATTATATAATAAACTCAGTTTTTAATCCTATTTATTGTCTAATTTATATGCAGGCTCTTACTAAAGGAGAGGGAAAAGAAACGAGCCCAAAAGCCCATCAAAATTCTGATTTAATTCAGAATTAATTCAAATTAAAGATCAAGCAGATTAGGGCAAATTAGGGCAAATCAAAGAAAATAAAAGTAGTTGAACAAGCGGTTAAAACAAGATCTTCACAAATCAATTGGTTAAAAATGAAGATCAAAGGAGGTTTCATTAAATCTAAGACCCAAAACTGTAAATCCAGTAAGAGATAAAATCATATCGCGAATCGAGGGAGTATCACCCCCAGGTGTGGCCACCTGGCCACACGTCCGCGGCCAAAGCCGCATTTTCGCACCTTTATTAAAGTAGTTGGGGGAGCGTTGGCTCCCCCTATCTTCGTACGCTCTCTCCCGTTTGGTTTTTGCCTATGAATACTGGGTTTTCAGAGACTACAGGGAATGATCAAGTAGAGATAGATACTTAGGCTAGTTTTTCATTATTTTAAGTGTAGGTTTTTATTTTTCATTTTATGTAATTTTTATTTCTTTATAAGCATAGGTTAGACTGAGATTCATGTAAGTAAGAGAGAGATTTATGTTGAGAGTGACACCGATGTAATCTCCTCCTTTTTTTCATTGTTTCTAAAAGCAATCAACGGTAACATATTTATGCTCTTTTTTGCTTATATATTCTTTTTCTTCTTTCTACTTTTTCTCTTTTTGTTTTGATGAGTATCTAAGTGAATCTAAAAGCATCAGTATTGAGTGCCACCGATATTTCATGTTGATGTTCTCCTCCTCAAGATTCTATATCGTTTCATTCTTGTTCGTCTTGATGATGTAATGCGAATGGGGACTGAGCTCGATCTTATAGGTTATGCGTTGATCGCCTCCGAAGCAAGGTAAACCATGCAAAGATTTCAGGAAAGTCATCAACTGGAAAAGGTAAGTATTTCTTTTAGATTTTCTTTCTTTTCTTTTATTCTTTAGTTTAAATCACCACAATATCCCAACTCTTTTATTCACCCTTTTTAATTTCTTTGTACAAATTCATTTTCTATTTTCTCCACCTTCTCAATCTACCACTTTCTTCTTAACTTAACTGTAACTTATTTTTCTTTTTCTTTTCAAGAACTAAAAGAAGAACTTTAATTATTTTTTGTAACTTAAAAGAGAACTTACTAAAAAGCTTCCATCGCTAGTCCCTCCTTGTGGATCATGACCCGCAAAACCACTTACTATTGCAGTAGCATTAAGTACTTGCACACTTCTATTATAAAGTTCTGAAATTCTATATTTTTATGTGCAGGTCTAAACTCAAGCAGTTGGCTCAAAAAATGGGTCCAAATTGTGTAAGGATACCATTGTCAATATAGATTCAAAAATTAGAATTGAATCACAAAGTTATGGATCGGGTCACATTCATATTCAAGTTCAATTTTCTTGAAATAAAAACTTGCCAATTTATTCAAAGTTAGGAATTGGTCAAGTTCAATATGTTGCGGTGAAATTGAATCTTGGTTAAAATCTCTAGGACACTGTGATTCTGGGTTCCTATCAGTATGGCTAGAGGAATCAAAAATTGTCAAAAAATGTGTAGGGAGAGTTTTCTCATTCTTATCATTAATTGTGCGGACCCAATGACTCATTTGTTCTTCTAACCTATTGATAAATTGGGTACAATCAAGATTTGAATGGATAAAATCATCTTGGTACTGAATCATATTTTTTATTCTCTTTTTAAGTCAATAGGTTCTTCTTCTTGTTGTAAGACTTGGAACATAGAGTATGAATCTTGGATTTGGACATTTTGATGGAATTGTAAGTCCTTCATGTTTTGAACTTGTTGCTCAGACTCATGCAAACCATCTAGAATCTTTTTGAAATCTGATTTTTCCTTTATAGGCTGTTCTACAAAAGAAGAAGCTGAATGTTGGTAAAATGGTTGACCATATTACTTGAGGGAATTATATCTCCACTGGCTCTATGAAGAGTGATGGTCATTGTTTCAGTCTTGTTCATAATATTGGGACTAGGGAGATATTTTGATTCGAATAAGACCAATCTAGCATACTTGGTTGGTTGAAGTTATGTAATGCCGGGTTGGTAATATCCGAGTCAAAAGAGGTCGGGGTGAAGTATGCATCACTATATGCATTGAAATAATTGTAATTGTAATCCATATCACAAAGATGTCAAAAACAAAATTAAAACTAAACAAACAAAATAAAAGAACAATCTAACCTAAGTTAGGGTAGACCTTAGACCTAGTGACTTCTAACTAGTTAGACTGTCCATGAGAGGCATATTATAGAACCTGACCACAAATTAAACAGCCAAATTGGGGCATGATTGGTGGAAGGTATCCGCACCAAAACCGATGGGCCTAATTAAGCCGAACCACTAGCCTTCGAGGTTTCGCCTCTCAATCTCTGATCTTTGACACCAATTTAGTAAGAGTCAAATTCTAACAACTTTTCCTTTAGGTCAATCTCCTATTTGAATCTGACATATCCCTAAGGCCAACATCTGCTCAATTTTAGTTAGGCTTGGTTAGTGAGTGAGGAGATGGCTTGTGGGCTGAGAGAGGGAGATCGCTTCTCACCTGATCTTGTTTATAGGATAAGCCCTTAATTGTTTTAATGCAACGTATACATGGATATAAAAGCAACACTTAAGCAATACAAAAAATTCAGAAGTGTTCCTATTCTACATGTTATGTGATTGAGGTACAACCTGCACACAAAATACGGAATTTCAGAACTTATAATAAAATGTGCAAGTGCTCAATTCTTACCGCTATAGCAAGTGGCTATGCGGGTCATGATCCACAAGGAGGGTTTTACGATAGAAGCGTTTACGTTTTTGTATTGAAATCGTTAAGAAACTAAAACGATAGTTCTTCTCTGTTTTAAAGTTAAGAAAAAGAAAAGAAAGTTATAGTTAAAGTTAAGAAGAAAGTGAAAGATGAAAAAGGTGAAAAAATCAGAAAACAATAAAAGCGACTATGTACAAATGGAGTGAGTGGAGAAGAAAGAGTTAGAAGAGGTGGTGATATAATTTACAGAAATGAGAGAAAGGAAAGAAAAGGAAGGAATACTTACCTAGTTTAATTGATGACTTACCTGGAAACCTTTTGCAAGTTCTACCTTTTTGCTTCGGAGGCGTTCAACGCATAGATCATAAACTCGAGCTCAGTCCCCGTGCACATTATATCGTCAAGCATATCAAGAACGAAGTGATGCGGAGCTTGGAAGAGGAGAACGTCTTCATGAACTATCGCTGGCTCTCACGTAGCTTAGTTATACTTGCTTTTGAATTCACTTGTAGACTCAACAAATACAACCAAGGTAAAGTAGGAAGAGGAAGAGGAAAGCAAAACAAAATACGAACATATAAAAGAAGTTTTTACCTTTATTACTTGCAGAGACAATGGAAGAAAGGAGGAGGGTACATTGGTGTCACTCTCAACATCAGCCTCTCTCTCTTACTTACATGAATCTTCTTCTACCCTAAGTTTACATATAAGCTACATAAAAAGAAAAGAAACACCTAAACTACAAAGAATTAAAACTAGGATAAATCCTAATCTGCATTGTTCCTCCCATTTTTAGCGCAAGTACAGGCCTTTTATAGGCATAAACCCAACAACCAGGATCCCGGGGAGATCGGGGAAGCAAACGCTCCCCCTAACTCCCCAACAATACCGCGGAAACGCGGCTTTTGCCGCGTTTTCTCGGCCAGGGTGTGGCCAGGTGGCCACACCCTGTTGGTGGGTCGCGCTGGTTTGGCCTTCTGACTTTATCTGGAGTTGGTTTGTCAGTTTGAGTCCCGGATTCTGACGAAATGGCCTTGGATTCTTGGCTTTAACCGATCGATTCTGAGAGGATTCTTCTCAACCGGTTTTCCACCTCTTGATTTTGTCCTGATTTACTTGGTGCGAATTAATTCTGATTTAATTCAGAATTTTGGTGGGCTTTGGGCTCATTTCTCTTCAACTCCTTAAAGATTGGGCCTGCAAATAAATCAAACAATTAATTAGGACAATGCAGGCTTTTATTCTATAATAAGTATGGACATATGATATTAAATATGCAACATTTGCAACCAATCATTATGCACACGTACCTTTGCTCCAGCACTCTTCAATAGTAATGTAAATGTAAACGCAATTAGATAAATGTCCTAAAATGCAAAGTCTAAATATTATTTATCATTTAATAAGCAACAAGTGCTTGATTAGAAATAGTGTGCAAAGTATTTCAAGTAGAGAAGCAAAAATATATAGAAGCTTGATAATTGAATTTCAGTTACCCTAAAAAAAAGTAGGGTGAGTAGTCAACTGAAATTACTGCAAAAACGTGACTTTTGACTTTGCGTGGAATTACTGAGGTATTCTGAGCTCTGCTTTGTATCCTATAGTTTTTATTTTCTTGAAATCAGCCCTTGCACACAAAAACAGACAAAAATTTGACCATAAAAAAACTAAAAAAGAATAACTTACCATCCCTCCCCGACAACGGCATCAAAATTTGATTGAGGTGAAACCTGAACAAAAAAGTAGAGTTTAGAAATTGCGAATGAAATGTGCTAAGTTCTTTAATACTACCGCTATAGCAAGTGGGTAAGCGGGACGTAATCCACAAGGATGGACTGTGATGAAAGCATTTAAGTGTTCTTTTTAATTTACAGAATACAGGTTAAAATGTTTCTTCTATGTTTTTTAAAGGAAAGAAAAATGAAAGAATTCTAGGTTAAGTTAAGGAAAAATCAACATAAATAAAGAAGTAGATGGTGTTGGTTTTAAAAGTATTTTTTTAACTAAGAGATAAAAAAGAATGAAAAGAAAGTCAAAAGTATACTTTTCTCTTATGCTTGCTTCATCTTAGATCTCAAGCAATGACTTACCTTGACTTGAAGACTTTCACAGCATGGAATATAAGATTAATCTCATTCTATACTGCCTATGTTAGATCATCAAAACTATGAAAAGCAAATATGAATTGATACAAAACTTACCCATTTAGAAGTGAGGATCCATCATCATAAACCATCAGTGGCTCTTGCAAGGGCAAAGCATGTTCGAGGTCATCAGAAGCATACAGATTGAGATCAAGCATAAAAGAGCAAGTGCTAAGAAAAACAAGAATAAAAAAAAAAATGTAGCTTTGATTAAATATGGAACTATAAGAGAGAGGAGAAACTTATATTAATTGTCACCCTTAAATCCACTCTCTCTTTTTCCTATAAATCTCTCTTTAAACTCAATTATATAAAGAAACAAAAAATTACACAAAGAAAAATAAAAACTTAAGTTAAGACTAAAGCAAAATCTAGCGTAAGCTCTCTCTGCTGGAGTGGTGCCCGTTTGCCTTCAGAAATTATAGTATTTATAGGATAAAAAGCGTACCAAAGGGTGGTGAAGAAATGAGCTCAAATCGCTAGCCCAATAGCTAATATCCTTATCCCTATTATCCTTTTGTATACTAAATTCTCTCTGAACTTCTGGATTTGGGATTATCTTCATTAATTTCTCAAGCAAAGATCATAAATCCAAATAAATCTGATTTAGTTGGATTTATGATCTTTGTTTGAGAAATCAATGAATTAGTTGGAATAAATTTGATAATATTCTCTCTATTATCTCATATTTTCTGATAAGATTTACCTCTGAACTTCTGAATTTGGGATTTCTTCATTGATCTTCAAGTTAACCAAATGGATCTTAAAAATTTGGTTTTAACTAATTTTATCTGATATTATCTTCTCTGATTTGATCTTGTCTTTGGATAGAATTGCTTCTAAATCTCTGAATTTGAGTAGATCTTTATTGATTTTCTTGAGCTTTTAAAACTCCAGATTTAATTGGGTAAACTTGTTCATTTCTCTTCTTTCTCCATTAATTACCCAGCATACTGTTAGACATTAAAATGAATTAAATAGTAGAATTTTATTATAAAATAAATGTGACATATGTGACACATGTGACATTAAATTTGTAATGTACGTGTACAATCACAGTACACTCCTAACGGTGTTTGAAATTCGTATGCTTTTCATAATCTGAGTACATTTTGATTTAGTTTTACCTTGAGAAGCCATCCATAAAGGATATCCTTTCAAAACCACAAGTGTTGTCAATCATGACGACAGTGATGGATAACAAAAATTCGTCCTTTGGACAGGCTATATTAAGGTCGCGAAAGTTAATGCAGACTCTGATCTTTTTGTTCTTTTTAAGAGTAAAAATAATGCTAGCAACCCAGTTTGGGTGTTGTTCCTCTCGAATGAAGCCATATTCGATGAGTTTTTGAACTTCAATTTCAACACCTCCATAATTTCTAGTCAAAACCGTCATTGTTGTTGTTTAACCGATCTAGCATCCGATTTAATGTTGAGATGATGTATGGCCACCTGAGGGCCGAGTCCAGGTATGCCTTCATAGCTCCAAGCAAAAACATCTATATATTCTCATATAAAAGATATAAGATCTTTCTTTTCTGTCAATGATAAACTTTCACTTATGGAGATGAACTTTGGGTGTGTTTGATCACCCACATCGATTTAGATTACTTAATCCTTGGTAGGAGGCTCAAATTGTTTGAAATGTTTTCCCCATTGAAGATCATGTTGTTGAACCAAGAATCGGTATCGAAGGGCATCTTCTTGCTTCACCTGACTGATTGATGTTATATTGGCGAAGAGATTTTTGAAGATAACCCCCATACTAACGTCAGATTCTTAGTCTGATGAGTCTGAGGAATGGGATGGTAGAGGTTCTTTAGATTCTTATTCGGACTAAGTGGATGGAGTGATATATACCACCCTCTTGCGTATCTGATCATAGTAGTTAACAGGCTTTCCTTCGGCACAAAAGGTTGCAAAGGGATGTGATGTCCCTTCCTAAAATTCAAGCCTTCACCACGACATAAGTCGTATCCTATTCTTCTCAACATACGATGGATTGATTGTATATAATGGAAGAACTGCGGAGGTTCCAATTCTTCATTTGAGTCATTGGAGGTAGCAATCTGATGTCCGACTTTACAAAATATGATTGGTGATTGGTCATTCTTTGAAGATGAAACTATGAAGGCAGAAACATCTTTATCCTCTGCGTGCATGCATGCCGTTAACATTGGCAGAGGCATATGTAAATTGGCAGAGGCATATGTAAAGGACTAATATCAATAGGACAATGTACATCGTCAAAATACAAAGAATGATCGAAATTGATATTTCCATAAAGGACCCATTTGTCATCATTTTTGGCAGAATTATTACAATTTGGAAAACATGCTACAATTGGTTCTTCATTGAAAGTAGCTACTAGATCATCTCCTGATTCCCAGTCTACCTCATTTTCACTGTCAATGTCGTCTGGCAATGGTTCTTTCACCATTTTATCATTCTCTTGATAAAGTAGAGAATCAACGAAGTAGTTTTTCACTCCCTTTAACTGCTACATTTCGGCGAACGCCATCCTTACAACTGCCTTGTCATCCACATATTTGAAGCATTGATGGAGAGTGGATGACACAATCCTTTGGCGAGGATCTAAGGTCTGGTCATACGGTCAAAAGTACTTCTTTTCAAACTGAGTGCCTACTAGTTGTGGGGTCACAGGTTGTGCCGCAAAGGTACACTTCTCTTCTTCAGAGCTGCTAAGAGAAGCTACTATCACTGCATCATCATCTTGAGCAAGGGAGATGGCATTGTAAGACTTGTTTTTGAGGTTGGGCTGACTAGACTCCCTTTACTCGTCTTTGACAACGTCCACGTGTACTCATATGATCTCCCCAGAGTTTGTTGTTAATAGGACGTGGCCTTTAACTTCTTGATCTTTGGCCAGCAGATTGATGACTTCCAATCTCGCTTTGGGGATAGGGGTTAACCCATCTGGGACGGTCATCTTCGGGAAAGTCCCGAATTAGAGTCGCCATATTGGCAATGACTTCTTTTGTTCTGATTTTAATATCAGATCGTCAGTGTTAACCAATGCTTGAATCTTATCCTCGAGAATGAAGCATTTTCTGGTAGGATGGTGCACCATCCTGTGAAAGAGATAGTAGTTGAAGTCGTTTGTACGTCCAACTTCGTCGAAGTGTTGAACTTCAGGTAACTTGAGTTTGTTACCCTTATTGAGCAAATGAAAGATTATCACCACCTGCTCGTCCTTGAAGGAGTTTTGTTTTGGAGGAAACTTGAACTCTGGGTTGTTATTAGAGCTACTCATTTTTTGCTTTAGCGGAGCCTCCTCGGACAACTCTATAGCCATTGTTTCTTTTCTTTGGCTTGGAAAGATTGGGTTGTGTCTCGTCCTTTATTGTTGACCCTCCATTTGTTCTTGGGCATCAAGGGATCAAACTTCTTAGCCGATTTCTTAGATATCTTATCTTTTTCAACAAGCTCTTTTTGGGTATGAGCTTTGACATCTCCCATATGAACTTCCACTTTGTCAAGGAAGTTATACCTGCATGTTTTATGGGTAAAAGCATCCCTGTAGGACACATAAGAGAAATGTTGCAGAGCCTTAGTGTAGTCCCTTACAGATTCTCCTCCTCTCTGGACCATAGAGAGGAACTTGTCCATTATCACCTCCATGTCATCCTCATAAAATCGAAAAAGAAATAAGGCTTTCAAGTCCACCCAAGAATTGATGGAGCCACTTGAAAGGCTCCTAAGCCAGTTAAAGGCTACTCCCTTGAGGATGCTAATGAATAGTTTTGCCATGATAACATCATTATCTATCACATTAGTGGCTTGGGATCAAAATTAATAAATATGCTGATTTGGCGAGCTACTGCCATCGTACATATGCAACGTGGGTGGTTTGAACTTTAATTGGATATAGAATTGAATCTCATTCCAGCAGGTAAGGACAAATCATTTTTACTTTCTTTAGTTCATCCTTTAGGCAGAGATACAGTCTGAGCTTGGATGCCTTTGATAATTTCGACATCGACTGAGGAGCTTTCCTTTGATTTTTTAGTCATAGGAGGTTTATAGTTGAGATTTTCCTACTCATCAAGATAGCTACCGATGGTATTATTGTTGATTTGGTTATTCAGGACTGTGCCAACATTTACTGGATGTTTTCCAAGGCCTCCTGCTGAGCCTCAGAAGTCTGCTCATGTGCCTACATGCGGCGATGGAGGTCATCCTCATTGTTATTATTATCAGTCATGTTTGTCGAACAAGCCCTGGTCGCACCGAGTTGATGGTAGCCAAGAAGGCGTAGCCATTAACTTCCTCTTCATCATTGGACCATCGGAAGAGGTGTCTTATGGCGTCAGTGATGTATCCTCTATTGACAATGAAGGTTGTCCATAGTTGTAGGGCATTGCTCCCGTAGAGCGAATACCCTGGAAAGCACCCTCTTGTTGTTGGCCAAAATGTTACAATCCCCGTATTTTGATGATAACAACAGATGTAGTTATTTGATACTAATCAAGTTCAAGTATTTTAAATGTGTTTCAGGGTTCAAGAAGATTTAACAGGTTTCTTCCTCTAAAAGAAGGTGTTGATGGCTCAAGAGTACTCAAGTACAAGAATTGAAGCTTAAAGCACTTACGTCACTTTCAGAGAAGCCCGCTTGAAGATCTTATAGTCGATTAGAACTTTATAAGAATCTAATTTGTTAAAGAGCAGAAAATAGATTTGAGGCTCAAAGATACACATACACACACAAATGCACCTGTTCGAAAGTATAGCTTATTTGTTTGACATGTTTGATTTTGATAATTATTTCACATTTTCTTAAAAATTTATATCTCAGTTTAGAACCAGTATCTCCTTGCTATACATGCCTTTCACCTTTTCAAAATTCATATAAAATTAATTAAAATTTTTCTTAATTTTCAAAAGTGACCTTGACCATGTTTTTGGCCAAGGTCGGTCAACCGTGCCTATTACAGGCCAGAACGATCAATCGCACGGTCGATCGAACCACTGGCAGAGGGACGTGCATGTTGGTGCACATTCCTGGTCGACCGACCTGTTGACCGTTCCCCATTGCAATGACTGGTGGGTTAACCGACTATAACCATTTTGGTCTTGGTTAAACATGGTTGACTGACCGGTCAACTACTAGCCAACGGTCCAATTTTTTAAAATGGCTGATCAACTGGGCAGTCGACCGATAGACTACAAAATGGCAATAATGGCCAAAATTTGATATCTGTATTTTCAACATAATTTTAAAATGTGGAGATTTGAATTCTGAGGGTTAAATTTTTCCCTTTTAGACCTGGTAAATAATTCTAAAAGTGTTTTTCTAAAGCCTATATAAAGGTTCACTGGGATTGAATTTTAATAACAAAAATTCCATTAAAAATCAAGTTTTTGCTTTCAGAAAGAAAAAGTTTCAAAGTTTTCTTTAGTGCTTTCAGTTTCAAAGTTTTAATTGAGTTTTTCTTCTCTTAAAATCTCTCTATTCTGATTTGCACTCTCACATTCATCCTTGAGCTTCAAATTTACTTTTTACTCTATAAGAATTTATAAGAGAGTTATAAAGATAGTGTTTTTAATCTCTTGATCACCAAAAGTTTATTATCTCAATTGGCTTTGTGTTGCCTCTAGTGTAGAGGATTGAGCTGGGGAGTTGTATACTCCGAGTGGTTGTAATTTCATGTTGTAAGATCCCTTTGTTAAAGATTCAATAGTGGGTAATGAAATCTTTTATGGTAGTGAAAGCGGGAATGTAGAGCAGTGGCTCAAACCTCGAAACAAATCTTTTTGGTTGTGATTGCCTTATTGTCTCTATTTACTTATCTATTGTTCATTCATTTTTGTCGATCAATACTCATCTCAATAAGACAGCAATTGAGCACCTCAACTCTTCTCTAGCGGAATCACGAGGAGAAGTTCAGAGCCCTTCATGGGGAATTCGGTTTCAAGTCTTATTTTGAGTGATCCATTGCATCATCATCTTTAATTGATTAGAATTTGTGTTTGATTAGCTATACACCTATTCACCCCCCTCTAGGTGTATTTTCAATTGGTATTAGAGCTTTGGTCTCTAGAATTTGACTTAACCATCTAAGAGTGATCCTAGTTGCTAATCATTTCATTATCATCTTCATTCTCATCCGCTATAGTAAAAAATAGCTAAAGGTATTAAGATCCCTCCCAAATTTGATGGCCTTAACTTTCTCATATTGAAGGTTAAGATAACTGTGTTTTGCAATCCCTAGGAAGCCAGGTTGTATAGGCTATGACTAATCCCTTTAGTGTACCCATTGATGATGAGAACACTTGGTCCGACATTACCACCCAGAAATTTGATGCCAATGCAAAGGCACACTATGCATTGCTTCAAGCCTTGAATGATGATGATATAGTTAGGATCATTGATTGCAATTCCACCTACAAGATTTGTTCATACTTAGTGGTTACTCATGAGGGAACATCACAAGTCAAGAGAGTTAAAATTGATCTCTTGCATTCCCAATATGAGAACTTCACTATGAACATGAGTCCATAAGTGATATGGTTAAAAAATTTACTAAAATAACTAATGGTCTTGCTTCTTTAGGTGATGCCATTGATAATGATCAAAATGTAAGGAAGGTCATTCGTGCTCTTTATCCTTCATGGGAAGTTAAGGCTACTACATTGAAGGAGCTAAACGATAAAAAAGAGATGGAGCCCATCGGTCTTATCGGCAATCTTAAGACCCATGAGTTAGAGAGGAAGGCTAGAAAAGAAACGTCATCGTAAAAAAAAAAAAGATGAGTGCCTTCAAGTCTACTCTCACCATCTCCAGTAATGATAAAGAAGAAGAAGATGATGAAGATCTTTCCCTTCTTATGAGAAATGTAAGAAGGATAAACAATAAGGCAAAGTTCAACAATAGAAGATAATGGTAAGGAAAGGAGGAAAAGAAAATCATTTGTTTCAACTGTCAAAAACCCAGATATATCATTATTGAGTGTCTAGAAATCAAAAACAAGCCATCTTCCTCAAACAGCCATCTACCTCAAAGAAGTCATTTAAGAAGAAAGCTCTCAAAGCAACATAGGATTCAGAAAGTGAATCCAAAGAAGAGGTAGACACAGCAAATGTGTGTTTCATGGCAAATGATAACACACCAAAGATAACAACCTCTGAACCATATCTTGATGATTGTGATTTAACTATGGATGAATTAGAAGATGCATTTGTAGAACTTTAAAATAATTATGATTTTCTAAATAAGAAATATCTAAAAACAAAAATGAAAAACGAAATTCTTCAAAATAAAATTATCACTCTTTCTAAAGAAAAGGATGATTTATCTTCCACCCTTTTATCTACACGAAAAGATTTTGATGCATACAAGATTTTATGTAAAGTAAAGTTTCCAATGACTGATGAAAATAAAATCTCTATTTTAAAAACTAAAATCAACACTTTGGAAAGTGTTTTAAAGAAATATGAGTTTGATAAGGCTAGATTAGAGGCCATATTTTCTAAAAAAAATTCTTCAAGAAACATTCATGCTACACATGCTTACACTTCTAAATCACACACTAAGCATGCTCATATTTCGCATGCTCATCATACACATGCATTTATATATGATAGAGTTTATTCATATACTTATTGAGGCCGAAAGGGTCACTTAGCTAAATTTTATTTTGATCATAGAAATGCTTCTAATAATCATATTGGGTTCAAAGTACTAACGCCATAGGACACAAGAAAATTTGGGTACCAAAATCAATAACTTCATTATTTGATGCAGGTACACACCAAGGCTCTAAGACGTAAGGAGTGGTGGTATCTTGATAGCGGTTGATTAAGGCACATGACTTGAGACATCAATAATTTTTTAACCCTATTAAGATATCATGAAGGTGGCACCGTCACCTTCGAAGATGACTCAAAAGGTAACATTATAGGTATAGGTAATATTAAAATTGGTTCATCTCTATTGATTGAAAATATTGTTTTAGTTGATGCTCTCAAGCATAATCTCTTAAGTATTAGTCAACTTTGTGATCGAGATTTTAAAGCTATTTTTGAAGATTCGTCTTGCAATGTTTTAGATGGTAAAACTGATCCTAGCATTCTTTCCCGATTTCGTAAAAATAATGTATATATTATTGATATGCTAAATTTAGATTGCAATGCTACATGTTTAAATGCATGCTACGAGGATTTTTGATTATGACATAGAAGATTAGGCCATGCTTTTTTTGATTATCTATCTAGAATTAACTCTAAGAAATCAATGAAGGGTATTCCTTACTTGAATTATGAAAAAAATCACATTTGTGGCGTGTGCCAACTTGAGAAACAAACAAAGTCCTCTTTCAAACCAATCAAGATATCATGACATCTAGACCATTAGAGTTAATCCACATGGATTTGTTTAGTCCTACAAAAATCAAGAGTTTAAATGAAAATCATTTTGTTTTTATTTTGGTTGACAATTTTTCTCGTTTTACATGAGTTTTCTTTTGGTAACATAAAGATCAAGATTTTTCACATTTTAATGTTTTTAGAAAAAGGGTTGAAAAGAAAAAGGTTTTTTGATTTTGCGCATAAGAAGTGATAGAGGTGGTGAATTCATTAATCATTCTTTTATCACTTATTATGAAGAAAATGGAATTAGGCATGATTTATCTTATCCTAGAACTCCACAATAAAATGGAGTCGTTAAAAGGAAGAATCATACTCTTTAAAAAATAGTTAGGATAATGATTAGTGAATACAGACTCCCTCAATATTTATGGGCCGAGGCCGTAAATACTTCATGTTACATATCAAATAGAATTAATTTTTGTAAAAAATACTTTCAAAAACTTCTTTTAAAATTTACTATTTGAGAAAGCCTAATGTTTATGCTTCTTACTTTAGAGCTTTTGGATGTAAATGTTTTGTTTTAAATCTAAAGATAACTTAAGAAAATTTGATGCCAAAGCTTTTGAAACTATTTTTGTTAATTATTCTAATACTAACAATGCTTATAGAATCTTCAATAAATCTACTTTGACAATTGAAGAATCTATGCATGTTAAATTTGAAGAATCTAATGCTTTTGTTAATAATGTTGTAAAGATTGATTTTTTAGGTGAAGACATGAAGAAAGTAACCTTGAAGGACTTACTTATCTAAGAAGATAAGCCAAAGCTTGATTAACAAGGTGAAATTCAAGAGGTTGAAGTGGCACCAACACAACCACTTTTAAAAGATTGGAGATATTATACAAGTCATCCCAAAAAACTCAGTATAGATGATGTATCAAAGGAGGTAACTATTCACTCCAAACTCCATGATTTTTATGGCCATTTTGCTTTTATTTCTCATATAGAACCAAATAATATCTTCAAAGTCGAGGGCGACTCATATTGGTTGCGTACAATGCAAGAAGAGCTCAATCAATTTGGTGTAACTAAGTTTGGCACCTTGTCCCTAGACCCCATGATGACAAACAATTAGTACTAAATGAATTTTAGGAATAAGTTAGATGAGTCGGGTAATGATATTAGGAATAAAGCTAGATTAGTGGACCAATGTTACACCCAAATCGAAAGTATTGATTTTGAGAAAACTTTAGCACCCATAGCACAGCTTGAAGCTATATAGATTACACTTGCTTTTGCTTTTTATAAAAATTTCAAACTTTTCAAATGGATATCAAAAGCGTATTTTTAAATTATTTTATTGAAGAGGAAGTGTATATTGAACAACCCCCGGTTTGTTGATACTGCACATCCGGATTTTGTTTTTAAATTAGACAAAGTTTTATATGATTTTAAACAAGCTTCAAGATCTTTGTATGAAAGACTTTTAACATTTCTTATTTCAAATGGTTTTGTAAAAGGTAATGTAGATACCACTTTATTTACAAAGCATATAGATAGTGATATTCTTATTGTTCAAATTTATGGTGATATTATATTTGGATCTACTAGTAAAAAGCTTTGCAAAGATTTTGAATCATGTATGAAGAATGAGTTTGAGATGTCTATGATATGTTGGCCCAAGGTTACAATCAACCCATGTTTAGTGTATTTTGATGATTACAAAACATATTAGTTATGTGTACTAATATATATTGTTGTTTAAGTGTGTTTCAGGTTTATATATTAAAGAGATGAATTCTTCCCTAAAGGAAGGTACATTGGACTCAAGACAAGTCAAATTGGGCTCAAAGTACAATATTGAAGATCAAGTGAAGATAGCCCATCTTGAAGTCTTGAAGACCTAGAAGTTTGTAAGTGTAGTTTTGTTAAAGATAGAATATGTGAAATTTGGCTCTAGGATTTGCACACACACTTGTTTTGTATGTTTCCTTTGTTTTTTGAAAATGTTTATTTCTAAGTTTATGCCTTAGTTTATACATACATGGACTCAAAGCTTTATATCTTCAAAAACTTGTTTAAAACATGATATAAACTATTTTCTGCATAACACTTAACTTCAGATTTTTTAAAGAATTTTTACAAAATTTTCTATCTCAAAAATCTGCCCAAAAAATATCTATTTCAGGCAGACCGGTCGACCGGCAGTCGACCGGCTGCTGTGTCCGGACATGCACAGGCTGTGCATGTCTGTCGGTCGACCGACCTACATACCGGTCGACCGGAAAAGAGATGTTTTGCTCTCTGTATCTTTTCGGTCGACTGGGTCGGTCGACCGATAGAAGGAAACTGTGTTTCCTTTGTTGGATCGGTCGACTGGCAGTCGACCGAAGCTCCAACGGCTCTTTTGCCAGCAGGGACCCGGTCGACCGGCAGTCGACCGGTAGGCCTGCATCAGCCATAACGGCTCTTTCTTCTTTTGGAATTTCTGAAAATCTGTTTTTGGTTTTCTTTTTAACAGAGTTTTTAGGAGTTGTTGGGACTCTTTTTCTGATCAAATTAGCTAGAAAAATCAGAGTTTTAACCTATTCTCTCCCTATAAATAGTGGGGAATAGGCCTTAGTTATTTACCAAGAAAAATACAAGTTTTCATAGTTTTCAAGAGAAAGAGAAAAATAGTTTAAAGCTTTCATTTCCATTCTTTCAAAATTGGTTTTTCAGTTGTTGTTTGATCTCTAATATCACTCTACAACTGAAGCTTTTCTCACCACACTTCATAGAGCCAAAAATTTCATATTCTTTCTATAGGTGAAGTTGTAAAAGAGTGAGAGTGTTTGTAAAAGAGTGTTGTGGTCTAGTTAAAGATCACTATTTGTAATTCTTGTTCTTGTGGAGACAAGCTCCTCGGTGGAGTTTCTTTGTAAGGTGAAGCTACGGGCTTGAGGTCTTTGAAGGCCTAACTTGTACGGGATCCTAAGGGGATAGTGGAAACCCTTCACGGAGGTGAAGGCGGGGACTAGAGCAACGGGCTCGAACCTCGAAACAAATCATCTTGTTTGCGATTGCCTTGGCGTTCTTCTTGCTTACTTTCTTGCTTTATATCACTTCCAATTTATTGCTTGAGAACTAACCTTTATTTGTGCAATCCTTATTTGTTTACTTTACTTGCTATTTTACTTGTGGAATCTTGTGTTGATATACTTGTTGTGTTACATTGTGAGCTTTTCATTTTCATCATCATACTTGGCATTGATCAATCACACCTCAATACAACACGGTTGCATTGCGCACCTCTAACCCATTTAAGGGGAATTGGGAGGAAGGAGTTCAGAACCTCGCAAGGGGTATTCGGCTCTTAGTCGTGTTTTTGAGAGATTGTTGCATCACTCATTTCACAAGTTTAAAAAGATCATTAGATTAGCAATTACACCTATTCACCCCCCCTCTAGGTGTATTTCAATTGGTATCAGAGCTTGGACTCTAGGATTTGGTTTAACAACCTTAGAGAGATCCTCATATTGCTAATCATTTCATTCATTTCCACATAGTAAACATGGCCGATGGTATTAAGACACCCCCTAAGTTTGATGGACTTAACTTTCCCATATGGAAGGTTAAGATGACTGTTTTCTTGCAATCTCTAGGTAGCCGAGTTGCAAAGGCCGTGACTAAACAATTTAGCACCCCCGATGGTGATGAATCTACTTGGTCCGAAATTGAGACCAAGGAGTTTGATGCCAATGCTAGGCTCATTATGCACTCCTACAAGCCCTCAATGATGATGACATAGCTAGAGTCATCCATTGCAAATCCGCCTATGAGATTTGGACCCATTTGCTAGTAACACATGAGGGGACATCACAAGTGAAGAGGGCCAAGATAGACCTTCTTCGGTCCCAATATGAAAATTTTAGCATGCAAGAACATGAAACCATAGATGATATGGTTACTAAGATTACTAATGGGCTTTCTTCTCTAGGTGAAGACATCAACAACGACCAAAGGGTGAGAAAGATCATCCGGGCTCTTCCTCCATCATGGGAAGTGAAAGCTACAACATTGAAGGAACTCAATGATAAAGATGAGATTGAGCTCATCGGACTCATTGGGAATTTAAAAACCCATGAGATGGAGAGGAAGGCAAGGGAGGACATAGCACCCTCCAAAAAGAAGACCATTGCCTTCAAAAGTCATGCTACCTACTCCGACGAAGATGACGAAGAAGAAGATGACGAGGAGCTCTCACTTCTAGTCAAAAATGTCCGGAGGATGTACAACAAGGCAAAGTTCCAAGGAAGGAGGAGATGGCAAGGAGGCAAGGAAGAAAGGAAGATCATTTGCTTTAATTGCCAAAAGCCGGGACACATAGTAGCGGAGTGTCCGGACCAAGTGAAGCCATCTTCATCCAAGAAGCCATACAAGAAGAAGGCTATGAAAGCAACATGGGATGACGAAAGTGAATCCGAGGAGGAGATCGACACCGGCAACATGTGCTTCATGGCAAATGAGAGCACAAGCAAGGTAACCCCCTCAACTCTTCTTGATGATGATTTATCCATGGATGAGCTAGGAGAAGCATTTATAGAACTTTCTCAAAATTATGACTTCATGAAGAAAAAGTACTTGAAAATGAAAAAGGATAATGAATCTTTGAATATTCAAGTGTTAAATCTTTCTAAAGAAAATAATGACTTGCATTCTTCTTTAGTTTCCACTAAAAATGATTTTGAAAAATATAAGATTGCTTGTAAAGGAAAGACCCCATTTGTAGATTCAAATGAGATTGCCATGCTTAAGGAAAGATTAGACTCATTAGATGTTGTTTTGAAAAAGTGTAGTGAGTTTGATAAGAAGAAGATGGAGAATATGTTTCCTAAGAAACAAGCTCCTAAGAAAAATATTCATCATGCTCATGCTCATGCTCATGTACATGCTACACAACCTATGCATCATGGTAAACCCCCAAAGCATGCTCACACTTCACATACACACCATGCATTCATGTATAGAAAAGTGTACTCATGTTCACATTGTGGACGGAAAGGACACTTAGCTAATTTTTGTTATGATAGACTAAGCGCATCACATCATAATGTTTGGGTTCGTAACACTAACTTTCAAGGACCCAAGAAAGTTTGGGTACCAAAGTCAACTATTGTTTTAAATGATGTAGGTACTTTCCAAAGCTCAAAGACGTAGAGGTTTATGGTATCTTGATAGCGGTTGCTCAAGGCACATGACTTGGGACATCAACAACTTTGCAACCCTATCAAGATATCATGAAGGTGGCACCGTCACCTTCGGAGATGACGCCAAGGGTAAAATCATCGGTATTGGTAATGTAAAACTTGGCACCTCTCCTTTAATTGAAAATGTGATTTTAGTTGATGGCCTCAAGCATAATCTCTTGAGTGTTAGTCAACTTTGTGATAAAGGTTTTGATGTAGTTTTTGACAATGTTGCTTGTAAAGTAATTGATAGAACTTCTAATGTTTGTGTATTTTCCGGTTTTCGTGAAAGCAATGTTTATATGATTGATATGTTAAATATGTCTTGTAATATAACATGTTTAAAAGCCCTCGATGACGACTCTTGGTTATGGCATAGGAGATTAGGCCACGTTTCATTTGACCATATTTCTAGGCTTAACTCTAAGGAAATGGTGAAGGGTATTCCTTCATTGAACTTTGAAAAGGACCGAGTTTGTGACGCATGTCAATTTAGGAAACAAACTAAGTCCTCATTCAAATCAATTAAGGATATCATGTCATCACGTCCATTGGAGCTAATCCACATGGATTTATTTGGCCCAACTCAAACCAAAAGTTTAAGTGGGAGTAGATTTGCTTATGTTTTAGTAGATGATTTTTCGCGTTTTACTTGGGTTTATTTTCTTGAACATAAAAGTCAAACCTTTTCACATTTTCAAGCCTTTAAGAAAAGAGTTGAAAAGGAAAATGACTCCTCAATAATTAAAATAAGAAGTGATAGAGGAGGTGAGTTCATTAACCTTCCCTTTACCACTTTTTGTGAGGAACATGGAATAAAACATGAACTTTCTTGTCCTAGAACTCCACAACAAAATGGAGTAGTTGAGCGGAAAAATCGTACTTTACAAGAGATGGCTAGGACAATGTTAAATGAATATGGTCTACCACATTATTTGTGGGCCGAGGCCGTTCATACTTCATGTTACATTGCAAATCGTGTTTTCCTATGTAAAAATACTACTAAGACTTCTTATGAGATGTATTTTTCTAGAAAACCCAATGTTTCTTATTTCAAAGTGTTTGGTTTCAAATGTTTTGTTTTAAATACAAATATTAATTTGGGAAAATTTGATGCTAGATCATATGAGGCTATTTTTGTAGGTTACTCAAATACTAGTAAGGCTTATAGAGTCTTCAATAGGTCAACTTTGACTATTGAGGAATCTATTCATGTTAAATTTGAGGAATCTAACAAGTTTGTTAAGAATGTTGTAGAAATAGATGCCTTGCATGAAGGTTTGGAGAAAGTGACCTTGGAGGATGCTTCTACCATGGGAGACAAGCCAAAGGATGATGATGGAAGTGAAGCCAAAGTGGAAGAAGCTCAAGGAAATGAACATCAAGCAAATGAAGAGGAGCCCTCTCAACCACTACCAAAGGATTGGAGATTCAATCCTCATCATCCCAAGGACCTCGTCATAGGTGAAGTATCAAAAGGGGTAACCACTCGCTCTAAGATTCAAGATTTTTGTGGTAATTTTGCTTTTATTTCACACATAGAACCCAAAAATGTCCTCGAGGCCGAGGGCGATTCATATTGGTTGCTTGCAATGCAAGAGGAGCTCAATCAATTTGAGCGCAACCAAGTTTGGCACCTTGTTCCTAGGCCCCAAGATAGACCAACTATTGGTACTAAATGGATCTTTAAGAACAAGTTGGATGAATCGGGTAATGTAGTTAGAAACAAGGCTAGGTTAGTTGCCCAAGGTTACACTCAAATCGAGGGAATCGATTTTGAAGAAACCTTTGCACCCGTAGCACGGCTCGAAGCCATACGGATGACCTTAGCATATGCCTCATTTAAAGATTTTAAGTTATTTCAAATGGATGTAAAGAGTGCTTTTCTTAATGGTTATATTGATGAGGAGGTGTATGTTGAACAACCCCCCGGGTTTGTTGATCCTACACACCCTAATTATGTTTATAAATTAGATAAAGCACTATATGATTTAAAACAAGCCCTAGGGCTTGGTATGAAAGATTGTCTTCATTTTTGATTTCAAATGATTTTAAGAAAGGAAAAGTTGATAAAACATTATTTACCAAACATATAGATCAAGATATCCTCATAGTTCAAATTTATGTTGATGACATTATTTTTGGATCTACTAATGTTTCACTTTGCAAGAATTTTGAGTCATGCATGAAAAAGGAATTCGAGATGTCTATGATGGGAGAGCTCAACTTCTTCCTTGGACTTCAAATCAAGCAACGTAGTGATGGGACATTCATCAACCAAGCCAAGTACACCAAAGAACTCATCAAGAGGTTCGGGCTTGAAGGATCCAAAGTAGCAAAGACTCCCATGGCAACCACTACGAAACTTGACAAGGACGAACAAGGTAAGGAAGTAGACATCAAATTATTTCGTAGCATGATTGGTAGTTTACTCTATCTTACGGCTAGTAGGCCGGATATAATGTTTTCCGTATGTTTATGTGCACGTTTTCAATCATGTCCTAAGGAATCACACTTAATAGCGGTAAAACGCATAATTAGGTATCTTAAGGGCACAATTGATTTAGGTTTGTGGTATCCGAAAACTAACCAATTTACCATGACTAGTTATTCGGATGCCGACTATGCCGGTTGTAGGGTAGATAGGAAGAGCACAAGTGGCACTTGCCAATTCTTGGGCAATTGTCTTGTGTCTTGGTCTTCCAAGAAGCAAAATAGTGTAGCCCTTTCAACCGCCGAGGCGGAGTATGTAGCAGCCAGAGCTTGTTGTGCACAAGTACTCTGGATGAAACATACTCTTCTCGATTTTGATTTACATTTTGATCATGTTAAGATTTATTGTGATAATACTAGTGCTATTCACATGACCAAAAATGCTAATCAACATAGTAAAACCAAACATATAGACATTAGATATCATTTTCTTAGAGATCACTTTGAAAAAGGTGACATAGATATTGATTTTGTTTCCACAGATTTTCAACTTGCAGATATTTTCACAAAACCTTTAGATTATGCAAGATTTTCATTTATTTGTGGTGAATTGAATGTATGTAAGATTGATACTTAAAATATCTTAGTTTGTTTTGTTTTGGTTTCTAATATGTTTGTTTTGTTTTGTCTTAAATTTTTTTTTAACCCTTTTTGATGTATGACAAAAAGGGGGAGAAATATAAAAATATCAATATATATAAGTTTGGGAGAAAATATATGGAAAATATATGGAGGAAAAATATATGGTTTGTTTTAAATTTGTTATTCCTTATGATAGTTTATTTTTTGGTGAATGATATTTTTCAATGCTTTATGTATGCTTACATAGTTGTTCATATTCATGTTAAATACATAGCATTGTTTAAGGGGGAGCTTTCCAAGCTCTTTCCTCCTTTATTTGTTTAATAACTCATATGTTTTGTCATCATCAAAAAGGGGGAGATTGTTGGCCCAAGGTTACAATCAACCCATGTTTAGTGTATTTTGATGATTACAAAACATATTAGTTATGTGTACTAATATATATTGTTGTTTAAGTGTGTTTCAGGTTTATATATTAAAGAGATGAATTCTTCCCTAAAGGAAGGTACATTGGACTCAAGACAAGTCAAATTGGGCTCAAAGTACAATATTGAAGATCAAGTGAAGATAGCCCATCTTGAAGTCTTGAAGACCTAGAAGTTTGTAAGTGTAGTTTTGTTAAAGATAGAATATGTGAAATTTGGCTCTAGGATTTGCACACACACTTGTTTTGTATGTTTCCTTTGTTTTTTGAAAATGTTTATTTCTAAGTTTATGCCTTAGTTTATACATACATGGACTCAAAGCTTTATATCTTCAAAAACTTGTTTAAAACATGATATAAACTATTTTCTGCATAACACTTAACTTCAGATTTTTAAAGAATTTTTACAAAATTTTCTATCTCAAAAATCTGCCCAAAAAATATCTATTTCAGGCAGACCGGTCGACCGGCAGTCGACCGGCTGCTGTGTCCGGACATGCACAGGCTGTGCATGTCTGTCGGTCGACCGACCTACATACCGGTCGACCGAAAAAGAGATGTTTTGCTCTCTGTATCTTTTCGGTCGACTGGGTCGGTCGACCGATAGAAGGAAACTGTGTTTCCTTTGTTGGATCGGTCGACTGGCAGTCGACCGAAGCTCCAACGGCTCTTTTGCCAGCAGGGACCCGGTCGACCGGCAGTCGACCGGTAGGCCTGCATCAGCCATAACGGCTCTTTCTTCTTTTGGAATTTCTGAAAATCTGTTTTTGGTTTTCTCTTTAACAGAGTTTTTAGGAGTTGTTGGGACTCTTTTTCTGATCAAATTAGCTGGAAAAATCAGAGTTTTAACCTATTCTCTCCCTATAAATAGTGGGGAATAGGCCTTAGTTATTTACCAAGAAAAATACAAGTTTTCATAGTTTTCAAGAGAAAGAGAAAAATAGTTTAAAGCTTTCATTTCCATTCTTTCAAAATTGGTTTTTCAGTTGTTGTTTGATCTCTAATATCACTCTACAACTGAAGCTTTTCTCACCACACTTCATAGAGCCAAAAATTTCATATTCTTTCTATAGGTGAAGTTGTAAAAGAGTGAGAGTGTTTGTAAAAGAGTGTTGTGGTCTAGTTAAAGATCACTATTTGTAATTCTTGTTCTTGTGGAGACAAGCTCCTCGGTGGAGTTTCTTTGTAAGGTGAAGCTACGGGCTTGAGGTCTTTGAAGGCCTAACTTGTACGGGATCCTAAGGGGATAGTGGAAACCCTTCACGGAGGTGAAGGCGGGGACTAGAGCAACGGGCTCGAACCTCGAAACAAATCATCTTGTTTGCGATTGCCTTGGCGTTCTTCTTGCTTACTTTCTTGCTTTATATCACTTCCAATTTATTGCTTGAGAACTAACCTTTATTTGTGCAATCCTTATTTGTTTACTTTACTTGCTATTTTACTTGTGGAATCTTGTGTTGATATACTTGTTGTGTTACATTGTGAGCTTTTCATTTTCATCATCATACTTGGCATTGATCAATCACACCTCAATACAACACGGTTGCATTGCGCACCTCTAACCCATTTAAGGGAATTGGGAGGAAGGAGTTCAGAACCTCGCAAGGGGTATTCGGCTCTTAGTCGTGTTTTTGAGAGATTGTTGCATCACTCATTTCACAAGTTTAAAAAGATCATTAGATTAGCAATTACACCTATTCACCCCCCCTCTAGGTGTATTTCATGATAGATGAGCTAAATTACTTCCTTGGACTCCAAATCAAGAAAAGGAGTGATGCGATTTTTATAAATTAAGCTAAGTACACAAGGGAACTCATCAAGAAATTTGGGCTTGAAGGGGCAAAGTTGAGCAAAACACCCATGGCTACCACAACAAAACTTAATAAGAATGAACAAGGTATAAATGTAGACATTAAACTTTATAAAAGTATGATTGATAGTTTAGTTTATTTAATGGCTAGTAGGCTAGATATTATATTTAGCGTATGTCTATGTGTTAGATTCTAAGCTTGTCTTAAAGATTCCCACTTGATTGTGGTATCTGAAGACCGGACAATTTTCTATGGCGAGTGTTTCAGATGCTGACTATGCCAGTTGTGGAGTGGACAGGAAGAGCACAAGTAGAACTTGTCAATTTCTAAGAAATTGTCTTATTTCATGGTCTTCTAAGAAATAAAATTCTGTAGCCCTCTCAACCACTAAGGCGGAGTATGTTGCCGAGGATTCTTGTGCATAAGTCCTTTGGATGAAACATAATCTCCTTGACTATGATTTGCATTATGATCATATTAAATATTTTATGATAATACTAGTACTATACATATGACTCAAAATACAAATTAACATTGTAAGACAAAACATATAGAAATTCGATATCATTTTCTTAGAGATCGCTATGAGAAAGGTGATATTGAAATTGATTATGTTTCAACTGATTTTCAACTTGTAAATATTTTTACTAAGCCATTTGATTTCAGCAGATTCTTTTTCATTTGTGGTGAACTAAATGTTTATATTATTAATTCATGAGTTTTTCTTGTGTTAAAATCTACATATATTTTAATTTTTAGTTGTTTTTGCTTACCCTTTTTGATGCATGACAAAAAGGGGAGAAGTATTTATTGAGTATTTATTGGTATTAGTTTGTTCATGCTCATATACAATGCCTTTATTATATAACTTATTGATATCTTGTATTTGATAGCTAACATAACATGAGGGGGAGATTTTTCATGCTTCTTTCCTTTTATTTATTTTTAAATAGCTCATATGTTTTATCATCATCAAAAAGGGGAGATTGTTGACCCAAAGGTTACAATCCTGGTTTTGTGTTTTTGATGATAATAAAGCATATGTAGTTATTTGGTACTAAACAAGTTCAAGTATTTTGAGTGTGTTTCAGGGTTCAAGAAGATCTAATAGGTATCTTCCTCTAAAAGAAAGTGTTGATTGCTTAAGGGTACTCAAGTAACAGGATTGAAACTCAAAGCACTTACGTCGCTATCAGAAAAGCCCGCTTGAAAATTCTTATAGTCGATTAGAACCTTGTAAGAATCTAATTTGTTAATGAGTAAAAAATAGATTTGAGGCTCAAAGATACACATACACAAAAAATGTACGTTTTCAAAAGTATAGTTTATTTTATTTTTGACATGTTTGGTTTTGATACTTTTTCACATTTTCTTGAAAATTTATATCTCATTTTAGAACCTATATCTCCTTGCTATGCATGTCTTTTCCCTTTTCAAAATACATATAAAATTATTTAAAAAATTTTCTTAATTTTCAAAAGTGACATTGAACCTATTTTTGGCCTAGGTCGATTAACCGAGCGGTCGACCGTGCCTATTACAGGCCAGAATGGTCGACCGAGCCTCTGGTAGAGGGGATGTGCATGTTCCCGGTCGACCGACCGGTCGACCGTTCCCCTTTGCGGTCGACTGATAGGTCGATCAACTGTAACCATTTAGGCCTCGGTTAAACATGATCGACCGCTAGCCAACGGCCAAATCTTTTAGCATGGTGAGTCGACCGACAGACTACCAGAATGGCAGTAATGGCCAAAATTTGAAATCTGTATTTTCAACATGTTTCTAAAATGTGGAGATTTGAATTCTAAGGGTCAAATTTTTATTTTTAGACCAGGTAAACAATTCTAAAAGTGTTTTTCTAAAGCCTATATAAAGGGTCATTGGGATTGAATTTAAATAACAAAAAATTCTATTGAAAATCAAGTTTTTACTTTTAGAGAGAAAAAGTTTTCAATGTTTTCTTTCGTGCTTTCAATTTCAAAGTTTTAATTGAGTTTTTCTACTCTTAAAATATCTTTAGTCTGATTTTTACTCTCATATACATCCTTGAGCTTCAAATTTACTTTTTACTTTATAGGGATTTGTAAGAGAGTTGTAAAGAGAGTGTTTGTAATCTCTTGATCACCAAGAGCTTGTTATCTCAATTTGGTTTGTGCTGCCTCTGATGTAGAGGATTGAGTTGAGAAGTTGTGTACTCCGAGTAACTGTAATTCCTTATTGGAAGATCCAATAGTGGATAGTTAAATCCTTCACGATGGTGAAGGCGGGGATGTAGAGCAGCAGCTCGAATCTCGAACAAATCTCTTTATTTGTGATTGCCTTATTGTCTCTATTTACTTGTTTATTGTTCATTTTTTTTTGTAATTAATACTCATCTCAAGAAGACAGCAATTGAGTACCTCAACTCTTATCTAGAGGAATCACGAGAAGTTCAGAGCCCTTCACGGGGAATTCAGTTTCAAATCTTGTTTTGAGTGATTGATTACATCACTTCTTAAATTGATTAGAATTTACATTTGATTAGCTATACACCTCTTCACCCCCCCCCCTCTAGGTGTATTTTCACTTGTTTCACTAGAACCTAACCTAAGCCGGCGCTATAGTCAGAAGCTTGGGAGCTGACTGAGGGAGCATGAACCTCCAATATCCTTTTCTAGGACCATAACTGATCCCTTCCTCTACTTATCATATTGACAGAGGAAACTTCAAGGTATGAAACCTTTATCACTTTCTTCTTTTGATACTTAGATCTCTTAGAATATTGGACTGATAATCAGCTAAAAATTGATTGCTGATTTGGAGGAGATCTAGTGGGGAATGACCCCAAGCAAAAGTAGAAAGAATGCACTGTCACTAGTTGACATCTCGCTTATCCGCACTGAAATGGCTAGACATGAACATATTCATCATAATGAAATTTTCACTTGTTGCTTAGATATTCCCGCAAGTTTGTGTTATCTGGAACCAATCGATCGAACGTGGAGACTCGGGGAGGCTGAAAGTTAGCCCTTTTGGGATAAAAAGCCTTAGGCTTAACCTTAAAGTCTTTCTTTTTGGCTATAGACGAAGCTATGTTAGCTTCGCCACAAGGATTAGCTTCACTTGGCAAAGCTGTGTGAGCACTTGGCACTTTAGCTCTGCTGCTGGAAGCGAATTTAATGCTGCTTAGCAAAGCTTTTGCTTTGAGTGAGGCTGTAATAGCTTTGCTATTAGCACCAGATGGTGCTTTAGCTTTAGCCTCGTGGCTAAGAGCTTCCGTAGCACTACCTAATAATGATGATGATGTGAGCGAGGCTGCAGTAGCTTCACTGCTAGCACCAAGTGGTGCTTTGGCTTTAGCCTCCAGCTAAGAGCTTCTATGAGCGAGACAGCAGTAGCCTCGTTGGTTGCACAAAATGATGCTTTTGCCTTAACTTCTTGGGATAGTCAAAGCTTAGCACTGTGAAATGCTGAAATAGTCTCATAGCCAAAGACTAAATTAGTTTCGCTTGAAGCTGAAAGAGAATTATCTCTAACCTCGCATGAGGCTAAATTGGATTTTTTTTTAATCTAAATAACCCTAGCAGAGGCTGTCTTAGGCTCGTATGAAGTCTTTTTAGCTTCGCAAGAAGCGTAGGTATGCTGGTGAGAAGCTAATTTAGTCTCCATTGAGACTGTAGTAAATCTCACTTGGAGTCTATTTAGCCTCGTAGGAGATTGTTATAGGCTCGCAGAGAGCCTTATTCGTCTCAACAGAGACTTGCTTCCAAGTATTAGCCAGAGGTGCTCTGGCTACAGCGATCTTCTTGTGCTTGCACACATTCAGGGGACTTGTGCTATTCCCAGAGAGAAGTCGTTCAAACTTCTCTTGGTCAAAGTGAATAATCAAAGTTTCAGCAATAAACCCGAGGGTCTAATCATCGCATTACGATACTTCATTCTCAGCAGTAGAGAATGTAATCCCCAGCAGAGTTGCCATCTTTTTTTTTCATTGATATAAAAGAAAAAACGTATAAAAATATTGAATAGAAATTACAGGTAAAAAAGAAAAATTATAAGAATTCTCTCTTAGAGTTTCTGGGGAAGTGTGCTGAAAGAAGTCTGATCAGCATTCAACCACTATTTTGTTGATGATGCAATCGATCAACTCTCGAACTCCAATGCTTGGGGATTTTTTCTCGTCTGATTTCGGAAATTTGAATATCTAGGGTATTAGCAACCTAAAATTATCATCAAAAGATTAAACTTAGAAGCTTAGAGAGTGGCTCAGTTGAGATGAGATTTCTTCTCTTCCTCTAGAAATTTTTGCTATCCAATGGCCAGCCTTATGCTTAGCCTCAAGATGGGCAATTTATAAGCTCTGCAGGGATGTATGATTGGTCGCTAATGTTGCACATTTAGTATCATATTTCCTTACTTATTATAGAATAAAATCTACATTGTCCTAATTAAATGTTAATTTATTTGCAGACCCATTCCTTAAGGAGAGTGAAGAGAAATGAGCCCAAAAGCCCACTAAATTTTGAATTAAATCAGAATTAATTCGAACTCAGTGAATCAGGGAAAAATTAAGAGGTTGAAAACCGGTTGAGAAGAATCCTCTCAGAATCGATCGGTTGAAGTAAATATCAACGGCCATTTCTTCAAACTCTCGGAGCTAAACTGCAAATCCAACCCAAGATAAAGACAGAACGAGATGCCGGGGAGACCCACCAACAGGGTGTGGCCACATGGCCACACCCTGGCCGCGGAAACGCGGCCAAAGCCGCGTTTCCCCGGCTTGGTTAGCAAGTTAGGGGGAGCGTTTGCTCCCCCAATCTTCCCGGGATCCTGTAGGTTGGGTTTTTGCCTATAAAAAGGCAGTATTTGCACTAAAAGGGACGACCATGCAGAGATAGGATTAGTCCAGTTTTCATTCTTTGTAGTTTAAGTTTTTCTTTTCTTTTTATGTAATTGTAATTTGTATGTAAGCTTAGGTGAGATTGAGATTCATGTAAGTAAGAGAGAGAGAGAGAGACTTATGTTGAGAGTGACACCGATGTACCCGCCTCCTTTCTTCCATCGTTTCTGTAAGCAATAAAGGTAAATACTTTTTTATGTTCGTCTCTTTACTTTTGTTTCCTTTTGTTTTCTTCTTCCTCTTTCTACTTTACCTCTTTTGGTTTTGTTGAGCATGCAAGTGAATCCAGAAGCATAAGTATAACAACGTTTTTGTGAGTGCCAACGATACTTCATGAAGATGTTCTCCTCCTCAAGATCCGTATCACTTCATTCTTGCTCGGCTTGATGATATAATGCGAATGGGGACTGAGCTCGATCCTATGACTTATGCGTTGAATGCCTCCGAAGCAAGGTAGAACATGCAATGGTTCCAGGTAAGTCATCAACCAAACTAGGTGAGTAATTCTTTAATCTTCTTTCTTTCTTGTAACTTTTAGTTTAGATCACCAACACCACATCTTCCAAATCGTTTTCACTCTTTTTTCCAATTCATTTGTACATAGTCATTTTCTGGTTTTCTCCACCTTCTTCATCTATCGCTTTCTTTCTAACTTTAACATAACTCTTTTTCATTTTATTTCTCAAAACAAAGAAGAACCTTCGTTTTTCTTCATAAAGATTTCAATAAGAAAAACCTTGAACGCTTCTATTGCTAACCCTCCTTGTGGATCACGACCCGCATAGCCACTTGCTATAGCGGTAAGAATTGAGCGCTTGCACATCTCCATGTCGAAGTTCTAAAGTTTTGTATTTTGTGTGCAGGTAAAGCTTCAATCAAAATTTGGCGCCGTTGCTGGGGAGGGTAACGGTTTTTATGAAATCTGATTTTTATTGAATTTTTAGAACTAAAACGAATTTTCTTCTCTGTTGCAGGTTATAGGGCAAGCAAAGCAGGAAAAAAAAGGATTGTAGAAACATATAAGAGGTCTTGGGCCTCTGTTCCAGAAAACAGAGACCAAGTACCCTCTGAATTGCCGCGTTTGCTCGGCTTTAGCCGCGTTTTCGCGGCAAGGAAGAGTTCACTACTAATTGGTTTTTTTTTGCAGGGCTACTTGCTTTGCAAAATTCTAGTTTTCTGCAACTTTATTTCTTATATGCCATCACCAAAAGCCTTCTAATAAATCGACAGTAAAACATTTGTTGAAAAAGTTAAAAAATTGATTAGACGTTTGCATTTTAGGCACGTGTCTTTTCAATTCATTTACTTTACTGTTGAAGAGTGCTGGAGCAAGGTACCTTCGCATTGCATGTAGAATAGGACTCATCTCTTGGTTGATTTATATCGATCTGAGTGAATCTTGTTTACATATCTTGTACACTTGCACAAACTGATCTTAAGGGCACCACCCCATAACAAGATAAGGTGGGGATTTAATCACCCTTCCTTGGCCCAAAAATCAGATTCCAAGCACTCACTAATCCGAGCCGAACTAAAAATGAGTAGACGTTGGCCCTAGGGACATCTCGGACTCAATTAGGAGATTATCCTAAGGGGGAAAGGTGTTGGAATTTGACTCCTGCCAAATCAGTGTCTAGGAAAGGGATTAAGGGCCGAAAGCCCGAAGGTTGGTGGTTATTTAATTAAGGAACGTCTTTGACGGAAAACCTCCCACCAATCTTGCCCTGACCTGGCTGATTAGCTTGTGGTCAAAGTCTGCATTAGACCGTCTAATCAGTTAGGAGTCGTCTAGGTCATAGGTCTACCCTAATTTAGGTTAGAATTTTTTCTTTTTTGTTTGTGTTTTATTGTGTGATATGGCTTATAATAACAATTTTTCCAATTTTAATAGTAATCCATATTACATACCGACCTCATTTTCGGATATTACCAACCCGGCATATCATAACTTTAACCAACCTAGTGTGCTGGATTGGTCTTATCCGAATCAATATAACCCATGTCCCCAATATTATAACCATAATTTCCATGATAATTTCAACTCTTCACAGAGTCAATGGGGATTCACCTCCCCCGAGCCAAATTTTCAACCAACTTGTCCTTCTTCTCCACCTTGTCCACAATATTTTCAAGATTCATACTCAGTTCCACCAGTCCAAAATAGAAAACCATCAATTTTGAAAATGAGTATGCGTGAGTCCAAACAAAAATCACAAAATCTGATGGACTCATAATTTCACCACCAATTCCAAAACAACACTTCATCTTTTCAACAAGACTATGAACCCATCAACTATGAAAAGATGCTTGAAGCCATGACTCAGGCTCAAAACGCTCGTAATCATGACATAGATATGATGGTCCAATCTCTACGTTCCCACCATCTGACCAGTTCTGATGTCACTAACCATTCTATTAGAGCCGAAGAGTCATGTTGTTTTGGAAATCAAGGTTCTATTTCAGAACAATCAATTGAACTTGCCCAAACTCCAAATTTTGAAAATGATATTGACATTTTGGCAAGTTATACCTTACCTGAAATTGAACTTGAGAATGATTATGATCATGAACCTCAACTTAGTGATACAATTCTACTTCCTGATTCAATAATGACTCCGGTGTTTTCACCTGATTTCAATCTTTTTCCCGAGTCAACATTAGATCCTGTGCCAATTCATCATGAAATTGAATCACCCATCTTTGATGATCATATTGAACTTGACCACTTTTAAACTTCTGAAAGTCCTATTGACAAATTCGCAAGTTCTCATTTTTGTGACATTGAACTCAATGAGATATGTGACCTAGATTCTCAAATCTGTGATCCAGTTCAAATTTCCAAATCAATATTGACTCCTGTTTTATTACCCGACCTAAATAATGTTTTAGAGTCAGTTTTGATTCCCACACCTATCATTCTTGAACTTGAATCACCAATATTAAGTTACATTTCAATGTCAGAAAATAAATGTGGACTTGAGTTTCAACTTCTTGACTTGGACCCGATTCTTGAACCGATCTCGACTCCTGAACCTTTACTTGACTTAAGTCACCTTCCTGAGTCGGTATTAGTTCCAGTACTTCCTGAGTCCAGGTCAATCATTCTATCTTTTGACACTCCATTTTGGGACAAGGCAGTTGACAAATTTGACTCCGAAATTAATTATGAAATTTGAAAATTAGATGGGGTCAAATATTTAATAAAAATCATTCATGCAGATATCATTTTAGTGGGTTATATTAGAGAAATTTCTGGTGGGTTCCTCCGAACTTCACAAAAAGTTGATTGGGTCGCATTTCGTGGACCAATCAGACCACCACCGGAACCACCACCTTAAGGTAACATTTTCCTTCCCTTTCTTCTTTTTCATGCATTTATGCATTAATTCATACATTGAGGACAATGCATGAGATAGGTGTGGGGGAGGGTTCTAACATAACTTAGGTTTTTCTTTTTATTAATAAAAAAAAAAAGAAAAAAATTTTTTTAACATTTTCTTTGCTTTTAAAAACTTTTTGAAAATAGAAACAATATTTTGACATATTTTTTGTAAGAAATTAAGTTAATTTTAAGGAATAGGAAAATCCAAATTAGGATTTCTTATACTTGGTCAAAATAAGATTATTTGTTTGATTTTTAGGGTTAGGGAGATAATTTGTCAAAGTAATTTAGTCTTGATCTTTACCTTAATGAAATATGCACACTTCATACACTTACACATTTAGGGTTCAAAAACAAAGATTCTTATGCCTTATATAAAAAAGAAAAAAGAAAAAAAATATATCTATGAATAATGAACAAATCTAATGATTGATTAGCTAGGTACTTTGGCCTAAGCAAGCCTTAGTATTTATGCGAAAGATGATTAGATAAGTCTGAGAAAAAATATATAAATAAAAATTCTCTGATTAAGCTTGGTATTTGTGCCCAATAAAGCATAAGTATTCACGCCTAAAAGAGGTTCATATAATAAAATCCTTAGTTTTGTGGCCTTGTTTGCTCGAGTCCTTAAGTCCTTGGGGTGTTTTCTCATCCGGTGCCCTAAGACCGTTTGGTTTGGGAGTCATGATTAAAGGCTCGTTATATGGGCAGATTAGAAAGCCTAATAGAATTAAGGAAGAATACCACAAAAAAATAATATATATATATATATAAAGCATAAGAGTTAGAGTTAATTAACCCTTAGTCAAAATTTTCACAATCACAAGGTGCATATGACTCAGGGTAAAGTAATAGACTAGATGAGAAGTACAATTTGACTCCTTACTTTGATTGATAACAAATTTTTAAATAGAGACTAAGTTTAGGAATGAAAAATTTAGTCTTCCTATAACTTATAGATTGCTTAAATCTTACAATTATATTTCAAATATTTTTCTCTTTCAAAATGCTTTTCGAAAATACTAACTCTTTGTTTCTCTTTCTTTATGGATTTTGTGGGTGCAATCCGCTGAAAACCCTCACGAAACAAAACTCGTCCTCTAGAGGAAACCTAGAGGTTTAACGGCTTGTTGCACATGCTCAGTGCAATCGCGTGACCTGCGAAAGTGGTCCAATAATCCTTAATACAGTTTAATTGTTTTGCTCGAGGACGAGCAAAAGATAGGTATGGGGGTGTGATTGGTCGCTAATGTTGCACATTTAGTATCATATTTCCTTACTTATTATAGAATAAAATCTGCATTGTCCTAATTAAATGTTAATTTATTTGCAGGCCCATTCCTTAAGGAGAATGAAGAGAAATGAGCCCAAAAGCCCACTAAATTTTGAATTAAATCAGAATTAATTCGAACTCAGTGAATCAGGGCAAAATCAAGAGGTTGAAAACCAGTTGAGAAGAATCCTCACAGAATCGATCGATTGAAGTAAAGATCAACGGCCATTTCTTCAAAATCTCAGAGCTAAACTGCAAATCCAACCCAAGATAAAGACAGAACGAGATGCCGGGGAGACCCACCAATAGGGTGTGGCCACCTGGCCACCGCGTTTCCGCGGCTTGGTTAGCAAGTTTGGGGGAGCGTTTGCTCCCCCAATCTTCCCGGGATCCTATAGGTTGGGCTTTTGCCTATAAAAAGGTAGTATTTGCACTGAAAAGGGACGACCATGCAGAGATAGGATTAGTCCAGTTTTCATTCTTTATAGTTTAGGTTTTTCTTTTCTTTTTATGTAATTGTAATTTGTATGTAAGCTTAGGTGAGATTGAGATTCATGTAAGTAAGAGAGAGAGAGACTTATGTTGAGAGTGACACCGATGTGCCCTCCTCCTTTCTTCCATCATTTTTGCAAGAAATAAAGGTAAATACTTTTTTATGTTCGTCTCTTTACTTTTGTTTCCTTTTGTTTTCTTCTTTCTCTTTCTACTTTACCTCTTTTGGTTTTGTTGAGCATGCAAGTGAATCCAGAAGCATAAGTATAACAACGTTTTTGTGAGTGCCAACGATACTTCATGAAGATGTTCTCCTCCTCAAGATCCTTATCACTTCATTCTTGCTCGGCTTGATGATATAATACGAACGGGGACTGAGCTCGATCCTATGACTTATGCGTTGAACGCCTCCGAAGCAAGGTAGAACATGCAATGGTTCCAGGTAAGTCATCAACCAAACTAGGTGAGTAATTCTTTAATCGTCTTTCTTTCTTGTAACTTTTAGTTTAGATCACCAACACCACATCTTCCAAATCGTTTTCATTCTTTTTTCTAATTCATTTGTACATAGTCATTTTCTGGTTTTCTCCACCTTCTTCATCTATCGCTTTCTTTCTAATTTTAACATAACTCTTTTTCATTTTATTTCTCAAAACAAAGAAGAACCTTCGTTTTTCTTCATAAAGATTTCAATAAGAAAAACCTTGAACGCTTCTATCACTAACCCTCCTTGTGGATCACAACCAGCATAGCCACTTGCTATAGCGGTAAGAATTAAGCGCTTGCACATCTCCATGTCGAAGTTCTAAAGTTTTGTATTTTGTGTGCAGGTAAAGCTTCAATCAATGTAACTACCTCTAGACATCAGCATAGACTGAAAATAGTTTGGATAGCTTCGCGTGAGAAGCTAAAATAGCCTCTAGCAAAACTAGAGGAAACTTCAACGAAGCTAAAATGAGAGCCTGCGAGGCTAGCCAACCAGCTTGCTTAGGGGCATTATGAGTCCCTTAATTATCTCCTCTTCATGAGAGATCATGGGAGTGATGGCCTATTTAAAGTCAGATAAATCCCTCAAATTTAGTGGGCGATTACCCCACTAATCCTATCCTGGGATTTGAAGTGGTCAACATGACCAACAGCCACCAAGCGGAGCTAACCTTGCCTGCGAGGTTAAGGTTCCATTTGGAGCAAACTGAGAGTTATCTACAGAGCTATCTCAGAGGTTCAAACGGAGCTAATTCAAAATTGCATACGAAGCTGACTTAAAGCTCCATGCGGAGCTATCTCTAAGTTCAATGTAGAGCTAACCCACTGCGGGGCTAAAGCTTCAAGCTAAGCTAACTTACTGCAAGGCTAAAACTCTAGGAGGAGGTAACTCAAAGCTCCATGTGAAGTTAAGACTTAGCCAATCTTTGGCCATTTTTAATCACCTTCTGCTTCTTTGCTGAATTGTCCGCAACCTGTCTCTTGAAAGTGTTGATGAGTTAGATATCATTCTGCCAAATTGGGGACTACCTAGAATATTCTCTTTTTGGAGTGTTAATAATGATGTTTAATATCTATGAGAGTATCTGGTTTCAGCCTTGGGTCTCTGTATCAGTGAATTTCATGCTGCAACTCTTATTTTCAATACTTTTCAAGTTTTTTCTCTAAAATTGCTCTTGATCTAATTTCTGCATAAATATAAGAAAATACATCCATGCTGTATTAAATGTGCAAAAAAAAAATTATAAAAGTGGTACAAAATATAGATGATATCACAATTATCACACCCGTATATCTAAATTTTGCTTGTTCTCGAGCAAAACCCTAATCTAAAAAGAAAAAGAAAAAGACTAAAATACAAAAAATAAAAATAAAAATCCAACTCACTTTCGTAAAAATCACGAATGCACTTAGCGCATGCAACAAGCTGTTAAACTCCTAAGTTAGCCCTAGTGGACGAGTATTATCTCGTGAGGGCTTGTAGTGAATATACCCACAAACTTCAATGAAAAGAGTAAGATTAAGAAACAAAGATAAATAAAAATAAGGATAACTAAAAAATAATGAAAGAGAAAAATAAAAAGAAAGAAATAAAATTTGGTCACTAGGCTTCACTAGTAAATAAGATCAATAGTTTTCATAAGTAATTCTTTTCAAGTTCAATCTTCTATTAAGAAATCCCATCTTTTCATCCTGGAGACTTCAAATCCTAATATATTTCACCATCCTTTCTAACCTTTCTTATCCTATGCATCTGTGTGAATGTGTAATAACTCTTAACTTGGGATTTTTGATTCAAACTTTTTGTACTTAATTTATTTATCACAATATAGAAGTTTTGAAGTATTACCTCTTCATTGCCTTTTAAGCACTTCTTTTTTCCCTAGTACATATAACTTATCAAATTCTCTTTCATGTAAATATCAAGGCTTTTTGAGGCCAAGATACCGAACTAATTGATTATTAGACTTGTTAATGCATATAACTCTTTTTTTTTAACTTACCTAATTATCTTTCACATAAATACCTAGACTTCTTGAGGTCAAAATATCTAGCTAATTAATAATTTAGGTTCATTATACTTTATATATAAACTTTTTTAAGTATTCAGTAATCTTCATCATCCCAAGTTTAAATAAATGTGTATGTATGGGTAAGATGCATAATCACATAGGCAAATTCTAGATGGCATTCAAATTTCAGATTTTTCATCTCTTGTCAAAGAATTACGAAATCTATAAAAATTGATATCCCTATCTAATTAAAACTATATAGCCACTAAATTCCTTAAAACTTGGTAATCTTACTAAAATTTTAATTTTCAATTTAGTAAAAGAAAAATATCTAGTAAAATTCTAAAAAGAAAAAAAATCTAACCTAAATATAAAAGAAAAAGAAACTCAAAAGAAAAATCTTAGAGTCCCCATACCTAAACTTTGAGATGTCCTCATGCAAGCAAGATGAATCAGTAACACATGCAAATCACAAATAAATACCACCTCTCGAAAGACCAATTTATCTTTTTAAATTTTTAGACAATCATGAACAAATTATCTATCAGTAATTACCCATGTTCATAAAATAAACAGAAAATTATTAATATTCATTAATTGGAAAGAAATTACCTAGAAAAGTTTCAAATTTTGGATTCATATTTTCATGGTGAATCAGCCGCTTGGACAACTATTCTGCTGTCCAAACTTCTCTGATGATTTTGGTATTTTTCTGACATGTTTGGTCCATCTTTGTGGTTGATCTTTTATCTCTGCTTCTCTTGTAGCACTTTTTCTAGGATTGAGGTACATAGAAAAAAATCCTAAAAAGAAAAAAATAGTTAGTATTTATATTTACAATAAATTATCTCCTTACCTCGATTCATCAATTTCGCCTACGAGAACGATTGCCACATTCCCAACACGTTCTTTTGTAGGAGATTTGGAGGAGCTCAATACCTTCATTAATTTCACTTTGAGTCTCTCCAACTTGGGTTTATTCTTCTTTATTTTGGTCTATGTTTCTTTGGATACGTGATTAGTCACTAATAGTGCATATATATTATCACATTCTCATATCTATTATATAATAAATCTTATTTTTTAGTCTTATTTTTATTTAATAATGTGCAGGCCCATTACTAAAGGAGAAGGAAGAGAAAACGAGCCCAAAAGCCCATCAAAATTCTGATTTAATTGAGAATTAATTCAAATAAAAAATAGGGCAAATTAGAGCAAATCAAAGAAGATAAAACCAGCTGATCAATCATTTAAATTAGATCTCTACAAATCAAGTGGTTAAAGCCAAAAATCAACAGAAAAATTATCAAAATCAGAAGATCAAACGATGTATCTTTTTGGATAAATGGGCGAAACAAAGTGAGGGAAGGATCTGCTCCCAGGATGTGGCCATCTAGCCATATTCTAGCCGTTGCGGCCAAACCAGCAGATCTGCAGGTTTTTTGCAACATATGGGGGAGCATTTTGCTCCTCTATCTTCTCACACTCTCCCCTTTTAGTTTTTGCTTATAAATACTGGGATTTCGCAGTGTGCAAAGGATGATTCGGCAGAGACAGATTCTTAGGCCAATTTTTATTCTAGTTTAGTGTATGTTTTTATTTTTCTTTTCATGTAATTTTCAGTTTTCATTTATGTAATTCAGAGGAGATCAGAGTTTCATAGGAGAATGAGAGTGAGCGTGTACTGAGAGTGATACTAGTGTAAGTTGTTCTTCTCTTCTTTTATTGTTACCACATTGAATTTAAAGTTACATTTTTTTATATTCTTCTTTATTTTTATGTTCTTCTTTTTTTTTAATTCTCTTCTTTTGGTACCAATTGCAATCCAAGTGAGCCTTGTAGCATCGAAAGAACCTTGTCTTTGCGAGTACCACTGATAGCTCATGACGATTGATTTTAGCCTCCGTCTTTATCATTTCATACTTATATCATCTTGATGATGTAATATGAAAGAGACAGGAATCAACTCTTATGGGCTATGCGATGATTGCCTCCACTTCAAAGTAACATCGTCGCCAAAGATTCAAGGTAAGTATTTGGCCAAAAGAGATAAGTATTTCTTTTAGGTTTTCTTTCTTTTCTTTTAATCTTTAGTTTAGATCACCTCCATCACCAAATCTCTACTATTTTTCACTTTCTTTGTACAAAATCATCATCTCCTTCTATCTATCACTTTCACAATTTAACATAACTTATTTTTTTCTTTTCAAGAACTAAAAGAAGAACTTTAACCATTTTTTATAACTTAAAAGAGAACTTGAAAAAAGCTTACATCGCCAGTCCCTCCTTGAGAATCACAACCCGTATAACCACTTGCTATAGCGGTAGCATTGAGTATCTTGTACTATTATTATAAAGTTCTGAAATTCTGTATTTTTTGTGTGCAGGTTAAACCTCATTCAATAGGTTCTCTTTAAACTCTGCATGCATCGGATCTTCCAATCATCATCATCATGCAGTAAAGCATCTTCAACCTGTGAAAAGATACATCCAATATCATTAGAAAAATATTTGAAATTGTAAAAACATGGCGATTCATCAAGTAAAGTCTCTTCGAAAGATTGATGAACCACTGTCTCAAAGTGCAAATACTCAAGTCAAATTTCTTTTTTCCCCCCCGAAATGACTCAAATTTTAAATACTATTTTTTCAACTTCTGGTTCTTCAATGCTTGTTGGGGGATCTTGAGAAGGCTCTGGCTCAGGTTATGACTCTGAACCAATAGCGAGACAGTGAATTAGCCATTCAGACGACATATCCGCCGTCTGACTTGGGCTTCTGATGATAAAGTTTTGCCAACGGGATATTATGTCCTCATCTTCCTATTCTGTGGTCTCTATTGTTGTTTTTTCTAACTGTGGTACTGACAATGTGCGAGAAGCATCTTCATATAATTATAGTACCACTCAAGATCCTTCTCAGTGCATGATTCATCCTCTTTATGTGCTTCATCCTCTTCTTCCTCTTGGGCTCTTTTTCCATATTTCTTGGCAAACTTTCTTGGGACACATTGGCTAGCATGGAAACAATTTGGCCCACATGAACTGCAAAGGCTTGTATGGATGCTGTTGTATCTTTTTCGTTTTGAGTTCTGGTTGTTGCAAGTTGTGCCAATGCTTCTTCCAAATTGGAGTTCTCCTCTTGAGGTGGAAAGTATTGAGGTTCAAAGGCATAATTGTTGTAATTTCATAGAAGGTTTTGATGATCTCCCCAAGCCTGATTATAGGTGTAGGTGCTGGCATTATATGTATAATGAATACTAGGATGATTTTCTCCACACTACTCGCATGCTTGCGTTAGTTTATATCCTTGTGAGTATCATTGATAATTGAAATCCATAGACCTGAAAAGAAAAGGCAAAAGAAATAAAAATAAATAAAGATAAATTTCAAAGTAAAACTAGAGCCAAATGGTAATAATATTAATAAATATAAATAATCCCTTGGCAATGGTACCAAAAACTTAATGTGCGAATTGACAAGTGCACCAATCGTTTACAAGTAATAAAGTGAGGAATAAGGTGTCGAACTCACATAGATTATTATCTTATTAAGTACCAAAGATGAATTAACTCAAAATTTTATTTGAAAGATGGATAAAAATAGATAAGTAAATTAAACTAAAATGATATTGGTTTAGAATAGAAAAAACACTAGGGCGATTGATTTCAACAACTTAATAATCCAATTTAACAAGTTGATTGTGCTACTAACTGCACACTACTCATGTTAACAATTGAAAAATCTTTTTGTAATTAATAATCTCCGTCAATCATTATTAAATCTAATTTTAATTAGAACCAACAGTCCATTGATCTAGTAAATTTACTAACTAAAGCAGTATTAAGATCTATGATTTTTCTTTAAAGATTGCGCAAACTATGCTCTCCTATCAGTCTCAGCCTGTAGAAGTGGTTTCAAGTCCTCTGAAGCATTACTAGATCTCCTGTAGGTCTCCAACCTAACCATCAATATAGTTGCTGCAATCAAATAGAAGACATAAAAAAAAAAAGAAACTTAACATACATAAATCTAACATAAAGAATAGAGTAGTAATATAAAACTAGCACAAAGGCACAAGATTAAGTCTTCATAAAAATTGCTTACGTTAATACCCTACCTATAGAGAATTAGTTTATGATAAAGAAGTTGCAAAGTAAAACAATAAACATGAATTTCATCTTCATAAAGTAAATTAAAAGAGAAAGGAAAGGATAATACCAATTTGAAGATCACGTTTAATTCTTTGTTATCACTTCTCCTCTGATCTTCTTCTTCTAAAGCACCGGAATTTCTTCTCCAAAAATCAAAATTTTATAAGAAAGAGTATTTATAAGAGAGAAACAAAAACCTAAAAACCTGAAAGTACACCTAGAGGGGGGGTGAATAGGTATACCGCTAATCTAATGAACTAAATGCGGAATTTAAAAACTAAATGCAACTACACTTAATGCAACTAACGAGTGTAGCTGAATTCTCGGTGAAGGGCTCTGGACTAACTCCTCTTGATTCCTCTGAATAAGAGTTGAGGCGCTATATGAAGCTCTCGCAGTTAAGCACAAGTGAGGCACACACAAACAAGCCAAGCATATAGTAATGATATGACAATATGAAAGATGCAAGACACAAATAAAGAGAGAGAGAGAGAGAGTTTACAGTCAATGGATCAAACACAAACAATAAGATGTGTTTCGAGGTTCGAGCACCAAGCTCTACGTCCCCGCCTTCACCGAGAAGGATTTCCAATCCACTAACTTGTCCACCTAGGACTCCCACACAGGGAACCTCCACCAAGGATTTTGGGGCAATACAATAACCAGGAGTACCGAACTCCTCTCTCAACCAATACAACCTCCACTGAGGCAACACCAACACCACCTTACACAAGAGGGGTAGGCCCTTAGCCAAACAACCACAATCCACCTCTTCACAAAGAGGGATACAAATCCAAACTCCACTTCTCACTAGAGGGAGTAAACCGCAAACTCAACCTCTACCAAAGAGGGAGCTAACCACCACTCCAAATCAACCTCTACCAAAGAGGGATACAACAAATAAAGGAGGGTACAACACTTGGTGGTTTCCACAACCACAAACAAATTCTTTTCCCATAAATAAAAGATCCTATAGAAAGGATAGAATGATATGGCTCAAGAGTGAAAAACAAAGTGTTTTGATTAAATAAAATCACTTGGGAAAAACACCAAAAAGATATGGAATTATAGATCAAAAACCAATTCCCAAAAGCCTATTTTCTTTGAAATAACAAACACTTTAAAAACAAATAAGGAATAGCAATTTGAACACAAAACTTTTTGCTTAAAACAATAGAGGAGATCTGAAATTTTTGGCTCTAAAAATCTTGAGGAAAATCGTATACAAATGGGGTATATAAAGCCCCAATCAAAAACTAGCCGTTGGGCTAATTATTCAGCTTTGGCGGCTAGCGGTTGACCGGCCCGATCGACCGCCAACGGTCAAAAATTTGACTGTTGGAGCTCTCCGGTCGACCGCCCCAATCCAGAGAGCAAATGCTCTCTGGCCGGTCGACCGCGCGGTCGACCGCCCAAGCCTTACGGTCGACCGGTCCTGTCGACCGCCCCCACCCGAGAGTGGCGTACTTGCAGTCGGTCGACCTCCCGGTCGACCGGCCCAAGTGGCTGGCCAGTGTGCACGTTTTGTGCACGTCGGTCGACCGGTCCGGTCGACAGACTCTGGGTCTGGTCGACCGCCCCGATCGACCGCTAGAGCCTGGCAGAAGGTTGTTTGGGACAGAAAAACTTGGTTTAAAATATTCTAAAAAATCCCATAAAACTTCTAAAATTCCATAAAAATAGTTTTATCATAGTACATTGAAATACAAACTTGTGTGAAAAATTTCAACACAAATTTCAAATATTTTGAAACATTTTTGTGACTTACAAATTTTGCTGAAAACTAAAAACCGTATTTTTCCAAACTTGGATTTTTGAATTAAAAACACGCTTTGTCCAAAACTCATCCAAATATAAAAACATGATACTTAAACACTTTGAAGCATGTTGCATATGGACATAAGTCCAATATACATGAAACATATATGTATCCATGTTTTTGACTTAAATACGAAAATATGTTTTGTTAAAACACAAAACCTAAAACACATGAATAGGCATATCAAAATAAGTTTGTCCAAGATATGAAGAATACATGTATATAGAATGAATTGAATATGCATAAAATAATGTAAACTTGTTTTGAATCTATCTATTCATGAAAATCAAGGTCGGTTAAACCAAAAACCGAAAACCATTAAACATGAAACTAGAAACACGTGTGTGTGTTGTGAACTTGAGCATATCACACTATCTAATCTTTACACATAGATCTAAAATAGAAACTAAACTATATACCGAGGTCTTCTTGATGAACTCCATCTTCAAGCCGACTCGATCCAAACCGTGATCCACTAAGCTTGACTCCAACGAGTGCTATATATGATCTTGATGCTCAGGCTCTTGAATCACTATGTGAGAAGCTCTAAAACTCCTTTGTTGAAGCTAATAACTTACTAATATCTTGATTAAAGATTAAAACTAAACATCACAAGATTATTAGTAACCATAACTACATGAGTTAATCATCATCAAAACTTGAGTGGAAGGCCTCTGGGCCAACAATCTCCCCCTTTTTGATGATGACAAAACTCATAGAGTTATATATGTATGGATTAAAGTAAAGCTTCAAAGAAGCTCCCCCTTAACTCTTGCATCACAATAAACAAATAAATATGCAATGAAAGCTTATAAACATGTATGCAAATGCATGGAGATAAACATGCATAAATAAGCATAAAACACTTCAAATTCTTTTTATTGCTATGCATGAACATAAATCCTTTTTGCAAAACATGCATATATACTGAAATACTTCTCCCCCTTTTTGTCAGTCATCAACAAAGGGGTTAAAGTAAAACAAAACCAATAAAAATAAATTCTTCTCCCCCTTTTTGTTCAAAACAAAAGAATCAATAAAGGGGTGACATCAAACAAATCAATAATAAGAATATATGCGATATACATTCATGAAGAGGAAGACGCTAAGTTAACTTCCCTATATATATTCATTACATGAAGAAGGAATGACGAGCCCTAACTCACATAACACATAATATGCAATGCATAAGAAGAGATGTGAAGCTCCCCCTACACAAGTGCATCGTATAAAGAAGAGTTGTCAAGCTCCTCAATATATGATACACTCAACATGAATCTATATTTAGAAGAGATGTTAAGCTCCCCTTGCATATAGGTAATATAAATCAAAACACATTTTTTAATATTTCTTATTAAAACAACATTTTGAATTTTCTCAATAAAACAAATTTTGAGATATCTTAGAAAATCAATTTTTAAGATACCAATTAAAAGTAAACAAATAAATATCTTGACACCAATTGTGAATATTTTTCATTTTTAACATATGATACCAAATTAAAATTAATTTTTCAATCAATTTTCAACATAAAATGTGGGAGTAAAAATCAACGGTAAACAAAATACCAATTGAAAGATGAAATACGAATTTTCTCCCCCTTTATGAAATACCAAATAAAATGATGCATAAACTTGTATAAGGATACCAATTGAAAACTAATCAATTGAAATATGATAGATATTAAAAATCAAGCTTAGCATATTCATCATTTGTGCTCAAAAATATAGGGATATTGTAAGCACAAATAAAACATATATAGGTGTATGAAAAATGAGAACCAATCAAAATAGATGATACCAATTGAAAACATACATACACAAAACAATATATGAGTATATAAGAAAAATGTCAATATTGATACCAATTGAAAAGATCCAATGATACCAATTGAAGCAATAATAAGATCAAGTATATATCTCATATTACCTACCACCCATTTCATGCGCATGTTTAAAATGATTTTCAATAAAGAGCATACAATGACATGGTCTCCCAACCAACCGCCCTTGGACGAGTAGGGGTTTTCAAAAAAATAGGTTTAAAAATATAGTATGTTTGAAAACTCTACCAAATGAAGAATACAAACTAGTTATAAGAAAAATTTATAAACTAGTACGAAATCCTTCAAGTAAGGACTAAAAATAAAATTATATTTCATGAAAAACATGTAAATCACATGGTCACTAAACACTCAAAGTCCATAAAGCCCATGTCATACTCATGAAAACATAATCATGAGAAACATTTAAATGAAGTGAGTGCACAAGTGTAATATGAATCACATAATCATGAAATTAGGCAATTAAGCTCAAAATTCCTTAAACATGAAAATTATCAAAACGATTTAATCTTCAAGGCATATGTATGTCGTGTACAAACTAAAGTATACATACATATCCAAAAACATAATGAGTCCACCAATGTATATGCATGAAGGCTCGTGGCTCAAGGATGTATATGTATAGTCAATAGTTTAGACAAGATGGACATATACATGAAGTTAAACATAAAAACATAGAAAACATGTATAAAGATGGAAATACAAGTTAAATACATGAATCATCAAAACTAGACTATACTAGAACATCTAATGGGTACAAATAAGCATTCAAGCACAAACATATAATAATCTATTTGTGGTCCACTATATGTACAAGTATATATATCCTAGTTTTAATGAAAACTTACATCTAAACATATATTCAAATCATGAAGCATAAAACAAGATATAAATCAACATGATAAACATAAATATGATCATTATGTAAATTCACATGCTATTAGAACTATGATACACATAATAGCTAAACAATGGTGAGAACACATTAAATATGGGTCCATATAAACATGGGTGATCTCATGTGCTATACATGCATGTCAAAGATCTAATAATCATGACATTTAACATACTAATCAAAACATACTAAAACTCAATAATGTGGAAAGCATATAAATATAAACGGGAGTTCGAGATCGATACCAAAACCGATGAAAGCACCTCTCTAGTTCTCCAAAAACAAGATGGTCTTCCACCAACCTCCCCTTGAAAGTGATGCATCCAAAAAGTCCTCTTTATGCTCGAAACGCATCCACTTCAAGGCACCATCACTCTCACGTCATGCGAGAGCCTACACCTACATCAAATACAATAGGGGTGGTCTTTGGTACCCATACTCTTTTGGGTCCATGGGGGTTAGCACCTTTCCTAACCCAAACAAATTTAGTTGCTAAATTTACATCATGAACTCTATCATAGCAAAATTTAGCAAGGTGGCCTTTACGTCTACAATGTGTACAAGTGTACACACGAGCATACATTGTGTGATGGGGGTGGCCGTGAGGAGCATGTGTATGCCGTGGTTTGTGTACATACAAAGATGGAACTTGTTTCTTTCGAAACATAGATTCCAAACGTGTATGATTCATGGCACAATGGCTCAAAGTGGAGCCCAAACAATCCATACTCTTCTTTAATAAACAAATATCATTATCAATCCTAAAAGAAGAGGTGCATGCAATAGGTGAGCTAGATGGTAAAGCTACACTAGCATGGCAAACATGTGAATCTATATCAATTTTCAAAGATTCATTTTTCTTTAAACAAACTTCTAAATCTTTTGAAATTGAAGCAATTTTTATTTTCAAAGAATCATTCTCTTTTACAACAAAATTAAGTTTTGAAGATACAACTTTATTTTTCTTCAAAACATCATTACAATCATTTCTATTTTTCAAAATCTCGTTTTCTTTTAGGGCAAGGTCTAGTTGAGATATAAGTGTGTCACGTTCACTAGACATCTCTTCCTTCTCTTGCAAAACCAAATCAAGTCTTGAACATAAATCCTTGTTTTCCTTATTAAGTTCAAAACTTTTATTTTTCAAAAGATTATATTTTTCTAATAATTTTTCACATACAATGGATAGTTCTTCATTCAAGGCATTGGCATCAATATTCTCATCACATGAAGAACTAGCATCATCACAATCTAATTGAGAATCCGAATATACCTCAAGGGAGTCATTCCCTTGGACCACGTAGCATGCATCGTCGGATTCTCCATAAGATTCATCCTCCATAATGTTGGGCATTTGAAGCTTGGAGGAAGTCAACGTGTTCCACACTGCAAAGAGGGAATCACAGTTAGAAACTAAGCACAAATATTCTTTATTAAGCGTGCTTCTAAGTGCCTCAAGGGCTTATGCATTGACCTCTATATGCTTGCTATTATTAGAGAAGGATTTCTTGATAATAGCAAGGTAAACATGCAAGTCTAAGGTTTTAAATACATGGACATCCTAAATTTTCACATGTCAATGTTGGACACATCAAACATGGGAGGTGACAAGCAATCCATGAGTGTGTGCAAACAATATAAATGTGCAAATGCAAATGGTAGATTAGCTAACCAAGATCACACTCCTAGGTGGTTAAACCAAATATCAGGAGCGTAGGCTCTGATACCAATTGAAAGTACACTTAGAGGGGGGGTGAATAGGTGTACTGCTAATCTAATGAACTAAATGCGGAATTTAAAAACTAATTGCAACTACACTTAATGCAACCAACGAGTGTAGCCGAATTCCCGATGAAGGGCTCTGGACTAACTCTTCTTGATTCCTCTGAATAAGAGTTGAGGCGCTATATGAAGCTCTTGTGGTTAAGCACAAGTGAGGCACACACAAACAAGCCAAGCATATAATAATGATATGACAATATGAAAGATGCAAGGCACAAATAAAGAGGGAGAGAGTTTAGAGTCAATAGATCAAACGCAAACAACAAGATGTGTTTCGAGGTTCGAGCACCAAGCTCTACGTCCCTGCCTTCACCGAGAAGGATTCCAATCCACTAACTTGTCCACCTAAGACTCCCACACAGGGAACCTCCACCAAGGATTTTGGGGCAATACAATAATTAGGAGTACCGAACTCCTCTCTCAACCAATACAACCTCCTCCGAGGCAACACAAACACTACCTCACACAAGAGGGTAGGCCCTTAGCCAAACAACCACAATCCACCTCTTCACAAAGAGGGATACAAATTCAAACTCCACTTCTCACTAGAGGGAGTAAACTACAAACTCAACCTCTACCAAAGAGGGAGCTAATCACCACTCCAAATCAACCTCTACCAAAGAAGGATACAACAAATAAAGGAGGGTAAAACACTTAGTGGTTTCCACAACCACAAAAAAATCTTTTCCCACAAATAAAAGATCCTATAGAAAGGATAGAATGATATGGCTCAAGAGTGGAAAACAAAGTGTTTTGATCAAAGAAAATCACTTGGGAAAAACACCAAAAAGATATGGAATTATAGATCAAAAACCAATTCCCAAAAGCCTATTTTCTTTGAAATAACAAACACTTTAAAAACAAATAGGGAATAGCAATTTGAACCCAAAACTTTTTTCTTAAAACAATAGAGGAGATCTGAAATTTTTGGCTCTAAAAATCTTGAGGAAAATCTCATACAAATGGGGTATACAAAGCCCCAATCAAAAACTAACCGTTGGGCTGATTATTCAGCTTTGGCGGCTGGCGGTCGACCGGCCCGGTCAACCGCCAACGGTCAAAAATTTGACTGTTGGAGCTCTCCGGTCGACTGCCTGGTCGACCGTCCCAATCCTGAGAGCAAATACTCTCTGGCCGGCCGACCGAGCGGTCGACGGCCCAAGCCTTACGGTCGACCGGTCCGGTCGACCGCCCCCACCCGGGAGTGGGGTACTTGCAGCCGGTCGACCTCCCGGTCGACCGGTCCAAGTGGCTGGCCAGCGTGCACGTTTTGTGCACGTCGGTCGACCTGTCCGGTCGACCGACTCTGGGTCCGGTCGACCGTCCCGGTCGACCGCCAGAGCCTGGCAGAAGGCTGTTTGGGACAGAAAAACTTGGTTTAAAATATTATAAAAAATCCCACAAAACTTCTAAAATTCCACAAAAATAGTTTTATTATAGTACATTGAAATACAAACTTGTGTGAAAAATTTCAACACAAATTTCAGATATTTTGGAACATTTCTGTGACTTACAAATTTTGCCGAAAATCAAAAACCGTATTTTTCCAAACTTGGATTTTTGAATTGAAAATACGCTTTGTCCAAAACTCATCCAAATACAAAAACATGATACTTAAACACTTTGAAGCATGTTGCATATGAACATAAGTCCAATATATATGAAACATATATATATCCATGTTTTTGACTTAAATACGAAAATATGCTTTGTTAAAACACAAAACCTAAAACACATGAATAGGCATATCAAAATAAGTTTGTCTAAGATATGAAGTATACATGTATATAGAATGAATATAATATACATAAAACAATGTAACCTTATTTTGAATCTATCTATTCATGAAAACCAAGATCAGTTAAACCAAAAACCGAAAACCGATAAACATGAAACTAGAAACACGTGTGTGTGTTGTGAACTTGAGCATGTCACACTATCTAATCTTTACATATGGATCTAAAATAGAAACTAAACTATGCACCGAGGTCTTCTTGACGAACTCCGTCTTCAAGCTGACTCGATCCAAACCGTGATCCACCGAGCTTGACTCCAACGAGTGCTATATATGTTCTTGATGCTCGGGCTCTTGAATCACCATATGAGAAGCTCCAAAACTCCTTTGTTGAAGCTAATCACTTACTAATATCTTGATTAAAGATCTGAAACTAAACATCACAAGATTATTAGTAACCATATCTACATGAGTTAATCATCATCAAAACTAGAGTGGAAGGCCTCTGGGCCAACAAAACCTAATATAAAGTTTCTTTTTATGGTTTAATATTCCCTAAAACTTATTATTGACAAGAGATTGTTGCTCTATTAATAGACTCTAGAGACCTATCCCAGTAAAAGATACAAAGAGAACTCTAAATCCAACTTCAACTCGTGTCAAAGTATGATTTTGAATTAGACTGGAGCCAGCCGGCTTTGATTGCTAAATACGACTAAACAAACAATCAAAATGGAAAAGTTGTCAACATTAATACTTCCCTTTCAGTTCTTTTTCCATAGTATCTTGAATTATCGTATTTGAGTTTCTGTAGTGAAAGTTATGATCAAAATATTTACAAATCCAGATCTGACGGCGGATCCGCTGGGTCACCCATTTAGCTTTGAATTTTAACCTCCAAACTCTGAAATCTTCTTATATATAATGTGTAATGTCTGTGAGAATCTCTGATTTCATCCTTAGGTCTCTGCATCAGTGTATTCCTTGCTGTAATTCTTGTTTTCATCGCTTTTGGGTTTTTTTCCTCCAAAATTGCTCTTGACCTAATTTCTGCATAGACATAAAAAAAAATATACCCATGCAGTATTAAATGTGTAACAAAAAAGGTATAAAAGTGGTACAAAATATAGATGATAATCACAATTATCATCAACTAAGAGTTGTTCATTGGAAAAATTATCATTGATAGGCAATTCATTGCAAGGGACGTTGGAGATTCGGAGATTCTAGAGAGATGATTTGCAACAACATTCTTAATGCCCTTTTTGTCTCGAATCTTGAAATCAAATTCTTGAAGAAGAAGGATCCAACGAATGAGTCGGGCTTTGGCATCCTTCTTAAGCATAAGATATCTAAGCATAGAATGATCGATGAAGATGGTGGTTTTTGACCCAAGTAGGAACAGTTAGAATTTTTCTAAGGTAAACAACAAAGCCAAGAATTCTTTCTCAGTTATTGTGTAGTTCAATTGAGCATCGTTAAGAGTTATATTTGAGTAATAAATCACACTCTGTTTGTTATGAATGTACTGTCCTAAGACAGCGCCAATTGTAAAGTCTTAGGCATCACACGTGATCTCAAACAGCTTTGACCAATCCAGAGCAAAAATGATTGGTGCAAAGATTGGTTCCATCTTAATCTTCTTCCGAGCAATAAGACATCCATTATCAATAGTGAAAAGCACGTTCTTAACTAATAGGTTGGTCAAAGGTCTAGAAATCTTACTAAATTCTTTAATAAACCTACGATAGAATCCAAAATGTCCTATAAATGTTTGGATATCTTTCACACATTTCAGTGTTGAAAGTTTAGCCATGACATCTATCTTTACTTTATCTACTTCAATCCCTTTCCTACAGATTTCATATCCCAAAAGAATTTCATGTTTTGCCATGAAGTGGTATTTCTCCTAATTGAGTGTGAAGCACATTTCAGCAAAACATTTGAGGACAGGTTCAAGATGGTGAAGACACAGATCAAATGAATCTCCATAGATGAAGTAAGCATCCATGAAGTTTTCAAGGAACTATTCTATCATGTTGGAGAATATACTTAACATGCAACATTGAAATGTTATGAGGGCATTGCACAAATTGAAAAGCATTCGATGATAAGCAAAGGTCTCAAATGAACAGGTGAATATGGTCTTTTCTTTATCTTTCAGAGCTATTACAATCTGATTTTACTCCGAATAATCATCCAAGAAATAGTAGTACTCATGGCCAACTATATGTTCAAGCATTTGATCGATGAAGGGAAGTGGTCCTTACAAGTGGCAGCATTCAACTTTCGATAATCAATGCAAACTCGAATCTGGGTAAGTAGTCGTGTTTGGACTAACTCTTTGTTCTCATTTTTTACCACGGTGAAACTAGACCTTTTTGGAACCGTGTGGACTGTGCCGACTTATTGGATATCAAAAATGGAAAAGTATTCCATTATCTAAGAGTTTTAAGACTTAAGTGGAAGAGTCTCTTGCATTGTAGGATTTAACCTACGCTGCGACCCCCTCTTTGGTGTCTCCTCTTCATTTAAACGAATGTGATGATGAACTATAGTTGGACTCAATCCCTCAATGTCGGTAATGGTCCAACCAATGACTTTCCTATGTTTTCTTAGAACTGACATGAGGCTTTCTTCCTACCGTGCAGTCAAGTTTGTTGGCTCTGAAGTCAGTGAAGTCGAACTTGATGCCTAATTCACTTAGAATCAACTATCTGATCTAGGTTGAAATCTGCAAGTTCCAACACAAACTCACACTTGGTTTCTAAATCTATTTCCTCACAGTGCTCACTTGCTATGTTATCAATGACATTCACCTCAAAAGTTTGATCATCCACATCGATGTAACCCCCGATCTTAAATACATGTGCCACAGTATCAGTACTCGATATAGTCTACAAATTTGATTTAATTTTCTTGGTAGTCCGATTGAACTAGTTTCAACTCCAAAAATTTTTTTTCTAATATTTTAAATTTTTCAAAATTTTCTAAAATTTTCTAGATTATTTTGAAAAATATCCGAATTTGGTGTCAACCAATACCGGTAACCGACTCATGATTTTTAATTCACAAACTGAGTTAATTTTCTAGAATATACTTCTAAATTATTCTTTAAAATCATATTTTTTTACTTTATCATATTTTTGAGAATCTGAATTAATTGAAAACCTAGCCAATCCGGTGTCGACCGGTATCACTGATCGGTTCCAGAATATTTAATTTGCAAACCTGACTGAATTTCTTGAATCCAATTTTGCATTGCCCCTTAATGCAATATTTATTATTTTACAGAAATTTTGAGAACCATTCAAAATTAGTCAAATTTTGACCAATTAAATAATATTAAATAATTTTATTCCCTTCCTTTTCTTTCCCTTCTCCAAACTTCTCCACCGACTTAACCCACTACCTACCCACTGCTTCTCTCTTTCTCTATTTATTTGTCTCTCTCACACTCTCCATCCCAACTCTCCCTCTCTCTACTCTCTTTCTCTAACTTTTCTACATCCCTCTCTTTCCCCCTCACCCTCTCACTCCCTCTCTCCTCACCCTCTCTCTCCCCCTAGTTGAGCCACTGTCGCCAGCCAAACCTTCGTTGGGTTGCTGGTAGGCCTCTGCCACCACCGCCTAACCAGTAAACCCCCTTCTCCTCTCCTTTGTTCACTCTCTCTTCCTCTCCTTCCTCCTCCTCCTCCTCTTCTTCTTCTTCTTCATTTTTCTCCTTGTCTGCCCTCTGGCCGCCACCTTGCCACCTACCCTCGCCTGCGACTAGTGCCACCATCATTGTCTCGCCCTTCCTCTCTTCTCGTGCCACCCTTCAACTCCTCCCCTTCCTCCTTCCTCTCTTCTTTTTTTTCTCACTTCCCCCTCTTCCTCTCTACCCACTTCCCTATAGCCGCCGGAGGCTAAAGTTCTACCGCCGACCTGATGGAGTCGCCGTCGTCGGGCGGCCTTACCGCCAGGCTAGCACCCACACCTTCACCTGCTCCTCTTTCTCTCTTCTCTCTCCCTCAATTTCTCTCTCTTAATGGATCCTAAACCCGATCCAAACTCAAACCGGTTAACTTATTAACCCAAAACCCATCCACTTATATTATGGATTTGGGTTATAGGATTTAAACCTGACCCTTAAGCAACCCAAACCCACATCCAAAACTTAATAAAGATAATTTTATATAAAACCCCCTTGCCATTTAGAATATTTACAATTTTGATAATATTATTGCATATTTAACCTAATTTTCATAATCTTAGAGTTCAAACGATATATGGAGCATCTGAAATCCGATTTAGACAATTCTCAAGCCGTTACGATTGTAAAAAGATGAGCTACATCATGCACTAGCTATGCGAATGTTTTTCTTTTATGAATTATATTTTATCATAGAAAATAAACTAATTATTGATTTATTCAATAAAACATGAGTCGTTCGGTAAATCATGTAAATAATAAATCACGTAAATAAAGATGTATTAGTGCTTAATAATTGTGATCCTTGAATTATGAATACATGTAATAAATTTGTTATATATGTTGAGTTATTATTAAACAATGGATGAAGAAATTTCATAATAACAACTCAATTAATAATTATTAATTATTGAAATGGCCGTGAGGAGTTTTAAAAAATAAATAATTGTTTATAATTCCTTTATGATATTGACCACGGCAACAACATTAAGCGGTATACTAAATACTGATATACCTATAGATACTTTGACATATATTCATGTCCCTGACACTACCTGAATAACCATTGTCATGCTTGAGGACATTATATCATGTGCTTGTATCACTGTTATATGGACACTGTTATTCCATGTGCTAGTATCACCATTACACGAACACTCTAGTTCTCTGAACAATATTATTTCATGAAAAAGGCACTTGTTTCATTGGATACTATTATTTCATTAACTTGTAGCACCGTAATATAGATATACTATCACATCGGATACTATCATTTCATATGCATCTATCACTATTACATAGATACTGTTACACTCGGCACTATTATTTCATGTTCATATACCATTGATATACTTTTGCGCTATTTCACTGGATACCGTTATTTTACATATTTGTATCATCGCTACACAAATGCTCTGTACACAGCTATTTCATGTTCTTATAACACTGGTATATAGATTCACATGTATACATGCATTGATTGTTTCTATATTCATGTTGCATAAATCACTATTTCTGTTACATGAATATTCTCGTATTACTGTTGCAAGACTATTTCTTGTTACTGATAGTGATGTGATACTCCTATTACTAGCCATGAGTGTTGCTATTATGCGATATGTAGAACTAAGTGCCACGTAGATATAAGCCATGGGGGTAGTCTCTAGATCCCACATCTCTTGTTTCCTATTTTTCATTTCTCATTATCATGTTTCATGATATCGACAAAGCATATGTCCTATTATTGTATTACACGTACCATACACTGTTCTTACTCATAATATACTGCATAGTTTAAATATAATAAATATAATATGAAGATGGGGAGACTTAATGGTTGACTAGATCTTATTTGGTGGATGTACTGAATTTATATTTATCCTACTGTAGAGGATGGTAGTGCTGTACCGATTGTATGTAGCTCCATGAGCTCCCGTTTCCGTTTTCCTACTCCCCTTTTAGCGGAGGGCCCTGGCCTCAGTAGCTATGAGTCTGTTTACGGCTGTGATCTCAGGTATGCATGGGATACACCTACCTGATTAGAGTTTCTTGATCATTGGGTTTTCAATTAACAAAATAAAACAGTATAAACAATAGTGACGTCGGGAACGCTTGTTATTTAGTCACTCTCTCGTTCGAATAATGATACCCATATGCCATGTTCGGATGGGTTCGGCTAGAGTACGGGCTCCAGTATGAACTACCAGTGGTACGGGACACTGAAAGAGATTGATTCAAATATCAGGCGACACTAATTACTATTATTGTATAAAATAACATGACTTACTCGATACATGATGTTATTGTTCATATATACTTGTTACACTTTATGTTATCTTATATATCATAATGTCACATGTATAATTTATATTTCATGTATTATCCACAGACACATTATTCATGTGCACGTATGCTCTGCATTTCATATATTCCCTATTTCATGTACTCATATTAGACACACTGTTTCTGTATAACCACAACACTATAGTATGATTGTTCTGAGTACTTCATGTATACATGTTCATATTAATCATTATATCATCATGCTACTATTTCTATTAGTGTAAATAACTAAGAAATAACTAAGACTTGATACAGCTAATTAAATAAATTGATATTGTTAGTGTATAACTAAATAATGAACTTATTACTCATATTCATAATAATAACATATTAATGGTATAATAACATAAAGTTAGGTGATACATACATATATATAACTCTTCTTAATTGTTATTGTTATGGTTTATAATAATGTATTATATAGTATTATAGAGGTAACACTGTTATACATGCTAGGTATTAATGATGTTATACCACTGGCGACATACTTGTAATATTGATATACCGAATGTTAGAATATTTATATTGTATCATTGTTATCTTGACATGTATTATATATTATCGTGATTGTACTATTATAGTATGTATTATTGCTTCCTTCATTTATCACTCACTAGTTCGCTTTCTGACGATCCTGGGTTTGCATGCCCAGATTGGAGATCTGAGAAAACAGAATACTTGTTATATCCTAGGATATTGTTAGGAGAATCTCGCCTTTATTATTCATAAATATCTTTATTATTCTGTCTTTATTTTTTTTCTTGTTTTCATGTCTATCATGATTACTAACTCTTTTTATAGGTACTCTTGTACTTATTTATGCTGGAATTATTGTGTATACTGTATTTATTCCCTATACTGAGACTTAGTGTATATATGTGAGGGTATATTCGCCGTGCGTATGTACGTCACCGTAGCGTCTCTGTATCTGTGGGATCAGGGCATTATAGGTTGGTATTAGAACCAGGTTCACAACAAATATAGGTAACCACCTAGGTCAATGCTTGGGCTCTTACTAACAATACAACCAGTTATTAGATTAGAACTAATCTATATCTGAATTTAGGGATTCTAGCTACGAGTACAAGAATACCATTTCGTTGAAAATTTATCCCTTAACTTTTTCGTTCCCTAATTTCAGTTGCCAACCAGAATATTCTGATTTTCTTCTCGCTTTCGTTTCATCTTTTTGATTCCAATCCTCTATCTTTGACTCACGACACTAGTTCTCCACCCTTAGTTCATTATAGTATCAGAGTGGCATAGCAGAAGCATCATAGACTCATAACATTTAAATTTCAGGAGCTGTAAATATTATTCTTTTACCTGAATTAAAATTTCGAGGATAAAATTTTTTGTAAGATGGGGAGAAGTGTTTTTTTTATGAATTATATTTTATCATAAAAATAAATTAATTATGATTTATTCAATAAAACATGAGTTGTTCCGTAAATAATGTAAATAATAAATCACCGTAAATAAAGATGTACTAGTGCTTAATAATTGTGATCCTTGAGTTATTATTTAACAATGAATGAAGGAATTTCATAATAATAACTAAATTAATAATTATTAATTATTGAAATGTTGTGAAGGGTTTGAAAAATAAATAATTGTTTATAATTCCTTTATGATATTGATCACAGTAGCAACACTAAGTGGTATACTAAATACTGTTATACCTATAGATACTTTAACATTTATTCATGTCCCTGACACTGTCACTGTTACCTGAATAATCATTGATACACTAGACACTGGCATGTCATGTTTGAGAATATTATATTATCATGTGCTTGTATCACTGTTACACGGACACTGTTATTCTATATGCTAAGTCATCGTTATATGGACACTCTAGTACTCTGAACACTATTATTTCATGAGGACACTTGTTTCACTCGACACTATTATTTCAATTATTTGTAGCACCATGATATGGACATACTATCACAGTAGACACTGTAATTTCATGTACATTTATAACTGTTACGCAAATATTGTTACACTAAACACTATTATTCAAGTTCGTGTACTACTTATACAAATATACGCTATTTCACTAGATACCGTTAATTCATATATTTGTATCACTCCTATACGAATGCTTTGTAGATAGCTATTTCATGTTCTTATAACACTGGCACATAGATTCACCTGTATACATATGTTGATTTGTTCTGTATTTTTGTTGCATGGGTCACTGTTATTGTTGCATGAATATTCCTATATTGCTATTACATGACTATTTCCTGTTACTGAGAGCGATGTAATAATCCTATGTTTGGACATAAGTGTTGTTGATATGTGACGTGTGAAACTAAGTGCCACGTGGATTTAAGCCACGGGGGGCCACCTCTAAAAGCCTACATCTCTTGTTTCCCGTTTTCTATTATCTTATTTCATGATATCAACAAATCTCATATCCTATTATCATATTATACGTACCATACATTGTTCCTGTTTCTGTTACAAAGTGTAGTTTAAATATAATAAATATAATATGAGGATGGGAGAGACTTGATGGTTGACTAGATCTGATCAGGTAGATATACTAGATCCATGTTTATCCACTGCAGGGGATAGTAGTGCTGGCTACGATTGTATATAGCTCCATGAGCTCCCGTTTCCTGTTTCTTATTCACCTCTTAGCGGAGGGCCCTGGTCTCAGCAGCCAGGGGTTCATCTACAATCGTGATCCCGGGTATGCACGGGATACACCCACCCGATTAGAGCTTCTTGACCATTAGATTTTCAATTAACATAATAAAATAGTATAAACAATAGTGACGTCAAGAATGCTTGTTACTTGGTCACGCGCTCGCTCGAATAATGGTACCTGTATGCCATGTTCGGATGAGTTCGGCTGGAGTAGGGGATCCGGTATGAACTACTAGTGGTATGAGATACTAGAAGAGATTGATTAAAATATCAAGCGATGTAAATTGCTATTATTGTATAAAATAACACGAATTACTTGATACATGTATGTTATTGTCCATATATACTTGTTACACTTTCTGCTCTATATTTACCATCATGTCACATGTATATTTTGCATTTTCTGTATTCCTCCCAGACACACTATTCATGTACACGTATACTCTGTATTTTATATATTTCATGTTACATGTATTCACTTTAGACACACTGTTGTTATATAGCCACAACACTATAGCATGGTTGTACTGAGTACTTCATGTATACATGTTCATATTAATCATTATATCGTCATGCTACTATTTCATTAGTATAAATAAATAAGAAATAATTAAAACTTGATACATGTTAATTAAATAAATTGATATTGTTATTGTATAACTAAATAATGAATTTTATTATGCATATTCATAATAATAACATGTTAATGGTATAATAATATATAGTTAGTTGATACATACACACACACACACATAAACTCTTCCTAATTGTCATTGTTATGGTTTATAATCATGTATTATATAGTATTATAGAGGTAATACTGTTATAACATGCTACATATTGATTATGCTATAGCACTGACAACATACTTGTAATATTAATATATCAATTGTTAGAATATTTATATTGTATCATTGTTACCTTGATATGTATTATATATTATCGTGTTTGTACTATTATATTATATATTATTGCTTTCTTTATTTTGTTACTCACTTGGTCACTTTTTGACTACCCCGGATTTGCATGCCCAGATTAAAGATTGAAATAATTGAGTACATGTCGTATCCCAGGATGTTGTTAGGAGACTCGTCGTCTTTATTATTCATAGGTATCTTTATTATTCTGTCTTTATTTTTTAATTTTTTCCTTTTTTTATATCTATCATGATTACTGAATCCTTTATAGGTATTCTTGTACTTATTTATGCTGCAATTATTGTGTATACTGTATTTATTCTTTGTATTGAGGCTTAAAGTGCGCATGTGAGGGTATATTTGTCTTGCATATGTACATCACCGTAGCGTCCCTATATATGGATCGGAACATTACAGAAGACATTGACTTCTTTAGTCATATCTCCAAAAGTTAACCTTATGGATCCGTTCATACAGTTAATAATTGCATTGACAGTTGTAAGGAACAAACGCCTTAAGATGATGAGAGTTTGAGACCTATGATTTGACACTGATTGGGTCTCAAGAATAATGAAATTTATGGGGTAGATAAACTCCCCAAGCTGGATCAGAATATCTATAATTTCCCTTTGGGATCTTTCACTGATTGGTCAGCCAATTGGATGATAATTCGAGTCAGACTAAGCCGTCCCAACTCAAGTTATTGGTATACTAAGAAGGAAAGCAGGATGATACTTGCTCTCAAATTAAGAAGTACATGACTAATTTTAGTCCATCATATTGTGTAAGCAATTGTAGAACAACCTAGATACTTGTACTTGACAGGGATCGGGCCAAACAGTAACTGATTAATGTTAATGACTAGGAAGACTTTCTTTGACACATTAGTCTTTCTCTTCTTGGTGCACATATCCTTAAAGAATTTGCATAGGATGGGACTTGTTGGATTGCATCAAGAAGGGGCACATTTATCTTTACTTGATTAAACATTTCAAGTATTTTTTTCATTTGTGCAGCTTGTTTATTATTTTTGAGCCTATTTGGAAATAGGACATAGGCTTCTGCACCTGATCGGCTGACTTGTTTTTTTCAGACTTGTCAGAAGTGGAGAAAGTGGAATTAGAAGAAGTGAATACTTGTGTTGGATTGTGCTGGATGAGATTTGGTGGCATAAGAGTGTGAACAACATTACACTGGCCTAAGAGTGTGAACAACATTACACTGGTTGATCTGAGATCTTGAGCTACATGAACTTGACTAGAGTTTCTACGGTTTGTCAATGGCTGACTAGACAATGTCCCCTTGGACTTTTTACTTGGAGAGCTAACTAACTGACTCATTTAAACCTCTAACCTAGTTATGGCTTGAGTGTGGTTACTCAACAGTTGTCCCATATTTTGCATGAAAGATGTTTGAGACTTAATCAAAGTTTTCATACTCTACTCTAAATCAGTTAACTTCTTTTCAGCTAGAGGATTTCGAAAGGAAGATATGAAACTTGGCTAGAAAAACTCTGTTTGTAGTTGGGAGATTGAAATTGATTAGGAAAGTTTGACCTAAAATGGTCATGGTTGTTTTGGCTCAATAAAAAATTCGGGCGATTTCTCTAACTGAGATTGTACATTTGTGAGTGGGAATTGTTGGGGGGCCATGAGAAGGCTGCATTCATGTGCTCAAAAAGTCTTTGCTAAGAAAGAAAAATTGAACACTCTTCAAATACATGGTTTATCGTTTGATAGTAAGTACAGCCTAGAGTTGGGATTGGGATGGACTGACTTGATTTATTGGAGCCAGCTCTTTAGTTTCTAGGGTTTTTAGTCTTATCATTAGGCTAGCAATTTTAACCTCGGCAGCGATTGATGACTCAATAGAATGGAGAGCTCCTTTTAAATAGACAAAGTTACTATTCCTAAATTTGTCTGGAGTGGGTTCCCACTAGATTGTCTTCTCCGCTAAATCCTCAAACAATCTCACTCTTGATTTTCATCTTTTTGTAAGAATCCCCTTGGCATATGATTTTTAAAAGAGTTTTCATTTATTAGTCTGAATCATTATAGAGAATTTGACTCTACCGCCACTTCTCTATGTCGTGATGAGCGCATTAGGTAAGGAGATCTTTGAAACGTACAAAGTATCTCTAAAAAGGTCACTCGAGTCTTGCTTAAACTGTATGATGTTCTTCCCAATGAGGGCAATTTTATGGATAGGATAAAATTTCTTCAAGAAAACCTTAATAAAATGATCGCGCGATGTGACAATGTCTACACCAAACTATAAAGCCATTTCTTAGCTTGGTCCTTAATGGAGAAAGAAATAAGACACAACCAAGCAGCATCATCTCCAAGCTGGGGTATTCTCATCATGATACATACTTCCTCAAATTTCCTTATGAAGAAGTACACATTCTTGAACTTGAGACTATGAAACTTGGGAAGAGTGTTGATGAATTGAGGTTTAAGCGCAAAATTATTGCCATTGGTTTCGGGCCGAATGCAAGATAAAAGGGAAGTTCTAATGGGGTAGAACCTATCCTGCAAAGATGATGTTTGAGCCATTACCGGACATGATTTTTGTGGTGAAATGCTTCTGATTAACCTAGATGTCATTGGGTCTATTGGCCACACTTGTATGTACAATATATCACAAATAAGATCACCAAATAATCAGTAAAAAAAAAATTAACCAAGCATATTCTATGATAGACTTAAGCCTAGACAACTCCTAACTAGTTGATTGTCCCGAAGAGGTATATTACAACAATCTGACCACAAGTTAATCAGTCAGGTAGGGGAAAAAACTCAGTGGAAGATATCCACACAGAGCAATGGGCCTTAATTACACCAAACCGGTAAGTTTTCGAGGATCTTGTCTCTTACTCCCAACCTTAGACACCGATTTGATTAGAGACAAATTCTAACAACTTCCTCCCAAAGTCAATCTTCTCGTAAGTTTGAGATGTTTCTAGGGCCAATGTCTATTTTGATTTTAGCTCAAGCTTAAGTTGTAAGCACAGTGGAGATGATTTGTGGGCTAAGGAAGGGTAATGACTCCCTCACCTATCTTATTGTTGAGTTTTTCCCTTAAATCATTTAAGTGCAATGTATGCAAGTATATAGCAAAAAGTAACACTCAAAGTAATAAATATCACTCAAGAATGTTTTCTATGCTAAATGCAATGCAGACATACATTGACTCCATCACTCTCAATAATAATTGAAAATAAATAAATTAAATGAATGCCTAGATACAAGTTTAACCATTTTTTAAGCAATTACAAGCAATTTTTTACTGTTGAATTTAGAACAGTGTGCAAATACAAATATCTCGAGAACTTAAGAGCAACATAAGCTATTATTGCAATGCAGCAGCACCCTGTAGAAAATAGGGTTAGTAGTCCTCTACTATAGCCGCATTTGCACGGCTTTGGTTGTGTTCACGCGGCTAAACAGTAAGCACATATGCTCTGCTTTCAAGAGCAGAGGCACAAGGTATTAATATGTATTCTACATTCTATAGAATCTTGAAAAATAAACCTGCACCGTGAAACAGAGAACAAACTTGTTAAATTCAAATTGTACTGTCCCTCCTAGGCAACGGCGCCAAAAATTTGTTCAGTTTACACTGAGTACTCCTAAGTACACCACGTAACGTAAAGTGAAAATAGTGTATGGTGACTACTTATATGTGTACCGTGTAGTTTAGGGCTAACAAGTCGTGTCCACGAAGAGGAATGCGATGCAACCTTTTCGGTACTTTATCAAAAATAAGTTATATTCTGTACTTGGTTAAGTAAAAGAAAGAAGGAAAAGAATACAGTTTGAGTGGAGAGTTTGGTTTAAAGATTTAGGGGGGGAAGTTTAGAAAGATGATGAATTAGGGTTTAAGAAAAATGATAAAAACTCGAGCGAAGAAATGAATTTTTTAGAAGAAGAAGAAAATTCAGACTCACTAATCTATTACACCAGTACGTACTTACTTCTTGAAAGATTTGTACCTCAATTGGATCATCGGCAAAAAATTAGCCTTGAGCGATAGATGTGTTCAAGTAAGACAAATGAGATCAATATTGAAAATTTTAACTTCTTTTAAACACTGTTCTTTAAGTTTGAGAGTTAAACCATCAAGAAAATCATGCATGGGATAAAAACAAGTTTAAAGAATAGTTTTTTTTTTAAACAAATAAGGGTTAAAAATCAATATCCATCCTCATTTGCCTTCAAGAACACGCAGAATGCAAGGCATGATCTAAGGAATGCAATGAAAGTATAATTAGAGGAGGGTGAATAGGTGTAGTGCTAATCTAACATAAATAATGCATAATTAAAAACTAATTGCTAACACACTGAGTATATAATTAAGAGTCTGAATTTCCCGTGAAGGGTTCTGAAACTATTTCTCATGATTCCTCTAAATTATGAGTTGAGGTGCTTTAATAGCTCTCTTGATTCAATATAAGTATGGGCACACAAACTATATCAAGCATGTATATGAATAAACAATAATAACAACAATGCAAGATATAAAGAGAGATGAGAGTTCAGAAATAGAAGATCAAATGCAAACACCGAGATATATTTCGAGATTCAAGCCACTGCTCTACGTCCCCACCTTCACACAAAAGGATTTCAACTATCCATTATAGGATCTTCCATAAAGGGACCTCCACCGAGGAATTATAAATACAAACAAGGAGTATACTACTTCTACTCTCAATCACTTCTACACAAGAGGGAAGGCACAAAGCCAAGCACAAAGCAAAGAAAAGTTTACAACTTAGTGATCCAATGATCACAAACAACACTTGGTGATCTTGAATAATTTCTCACAAAATAAAGATCCTAAAGATAGATTTTGAATTGCGTGGCTCAAGTATGTGAGAAATCAAAGTGTTTGAAAAAGAAATAACAAAAAAATATTTGGGAAAAACTTCTTGATAGATATGAAATTGAAGAACAAAACTAAAATTCTCAAAGCTTGATTTTCTTGAATTTTTTAAGACTTTAAAAACAAATAAAGACGAAGAATTTTGGCATAAAAAACTTCGTTCAAAAACTTGCTGAAAACACTAGAGAAGTAGAAAAATTTTGCTCTTAAAAATCTTATAGAAAACAGGCCTCAAAACTCATATTTATAGGGCCTAGAAAAATATAGCAGTTGGGGTCCAAGATTGCCCAGAATGACATGTCGGTCGACCGCCCGATCGACCAATTAACTGTCGAATTTTCGACTGTTGAGACTATCGGTCGACCGCCCCTAGGCAATCAGCCTGTCAGTCGACCGATCGATCGACCAGGAGTTGGGTTGATCCAGCCGATCGACCATGTGGTTGACCGGCCCAAGGCAAAGAGCTGTACTCGTCCTTAAGCACATTCGGTCGACCGCCAGCAGCCCAAACACTGGATATAGGTCAGAAAATGTGGTCATTAAAATACCTATAAATTCCAATAAAACTCCATAAATTTCACAAAAAATAAGTTCATATAAATATTTGAAGTATAAAAATGTGTGATAAAAAATCAACACATATTACAAGCAATTTAAACTATTTTTGAGGCATAAAAATTTAGGATTAAACCAAAAATTGTATTTTCCAAGTTTTAAATGAATAATTGATTTTTCTCTAAACTTGTATAAATACAAAAGTAAGATATTGAAACACATTTGAAGTATAGTGTGCATGAATAGAATTCAATATACATAATAAATAATTTATCGATATTTTTGACATTAAATCTCAACATAAGTTTTGATAAAAGCAAAATTTGAAACCATGAGCTACATACGTCAAAATAATTTTTGATAAAAGTAAAACTTGAGCATGAGCTAGATATATCAAAATAAGTTTTTCTAAATATATGAAGCATAAATGTACATGGATGAAATCTAATATATATCAAACCATGTAAACTTCTTTTGATTGGAATCTATTCATGAAATGATAAATGTATACTTAAAAATCTAAAGCGGTTAAACTGAAATGAAAACTTTTGAACTTGTGTGTGTATATACTTAAGCATATCAAAACTAAATTATCCTTATATAAGATCTAAATAATAAACTAAACAAATCTAAACCGAAGTCTTTTTGTCGATCTTCATCTCCAAGATGATTCGATCCAAACACGATCCACGAGCTTGACTCCTCTTGAGTACTTGATGCGCTCTTAAAGTGCGAGCTCTTGAATCAACAGGTGTTAGCATCCAAGCTTGACTTTAAATCCTTTGTTGAAGATAAACACCTACTAAGATCTTGATCATATCTGAAATTTAATAAACATAAGATCATTAGTAACATAACTTCATAAGTTAGTCATCATCAAAACTAAGGTGAAGGGCCTTTGAGCCAACATGCAAATGATTCAGCTAATTTTTTTATCACAAAGATTGATCAAGAAGAAGAGGAGTAGAGAAGAGAGACTAGTGAGCTAAAAAAACTGATTTAGCTATTCATGATAGAACTTAACCAAGAAGAAAATAAAAAAATAACATCAACATACCGATGAACTTGAGATGATGAAAAGCAAGTAGAATCTTCTTTGATTGTCACTTCAATTACAGATTACACATTCATTTTCTCTCTCTTTTTTGAACTAAACTAAAACAAAGAAACAAAACAAATGAAGATTGCAATTTCAACAACTAACTAACAATAAGATCCTAACCATAAAAGTGAAAACCCTAAACCTACTTCTCTTCTCTGTGTCTCCTGCTCTGCTCTAGTGAGGTATTTATAGCAAGAGAGGAGTGGCAAAATCATATGGGAGATAGCAGAGAAATCTCTGGCCCAATGGCCAGAGATCTGCCGCGAAAGCGCGCCATCAACACTTCATGCGCGAGATCCCCCTATCCTATTATCCCTGTTTCTTCAGATAAGATTGCTTCTAGGATCTCTGGATTTAAGTATATCTCCATTTGATTGCTTGGACTAGAAAATCTTATCTTTAAAATTTTGGATTAATTAGTATATAATTGGCTTTTTCTTCTCTTTCTCCATTAATTATAACTTGTACCATTAGACAAAAAAATAATTAAATAGCAGAGTCTAAATAAAAATAAATATAAAAATGTGACATAAAATATGCAATATATGTGAATAATCATGCATATGATCGACCGCGCGGTCGACTGTTGGGCAGTTGGGCTGGACGATCGAAAGGTCGGTTTATCGCCAGTATAAGGACAGAAAAGTCTGCTCTAGATGATCGATCCGGCAGTCGATCACTAGCTCCAAGGTTACTTTTCTAATCGTTGGCGGTCGACCGGGTGGGCGACCACACTACTGCCAAAAGCAGCAGTTTATCTATAATGACTATATTTTGATTTTTCGATTTTTATTTTTATTCCAAACGATTATATCTTTCTTTATTTAAGTTTAAACATGCTTTTAATGACTAAGATTAACTTCTAATGGTCTCATCTTATTCCCTATAAATAGGACCATTGTAGAGAGTTCAAAAGAAGAATTCAACATTCCAAAATTTAAAAATTCAAGTTGTAGTTTTTGAAAAAGATTTGAAAAAAAAAATCAAGAAAACAAGTTTTTGGAGAAATAATTTTTCTGTTACAAATTCTTACATCTTCAAAGAAGTTTTCCTAATAGTTTTTTTCTTGTGCCTCCACTTTCAAATCGCTAAGTTTTTCTCACACAAAATTTAGCCAATCTCCTCTATCTACTTTATAAAAGCTTTGTTTGTGAGCATTCATTGTTTGTGGTAAAGGAGATTGATCACCAAGTATTCATCATTGTATTTGAAGCGGTTGGAGGTTGCGGGCTCGAAGTGAGCTTACAGGTTCGTGATTGTTGGTGTTGCGACACTGAGTGAGAGACTTGTGGGTCCAAGAGTTCTTAAGGGAACTTGTATTATTGAGTGTATTGGGAGATCGTACATACTAAAGATCCTTCATTGGGGGAAGGCAAGGATGTAGAGCAAGTGACTCGAATCTCGAAATAATTTTCTCACGTTTGCAATTGCTCATGTCTCTATCAACTCAACTTAACTCACTCTAGTATATATCTTGCTTGCTATCACTTGCCTATCTTTACATGTTTGATATAGTTTCATTTGTTTATACTTATTTGAATAAGAGAGCGATTAAGCACCTCAATTCTTATTAAAGAGAAATCTTGAGGAGATGTTCTAAAGCCCTTCGCTAAAAATTCAGCTTTCCTCTTTGGTAACTATTTTTGTGTTAGTTTTAGTTAAGTTTTTAAATTCCGCATTTAATTAGCACATCACCTACTCACCCCCTCTAGGTGATTTACTCCACTGAGGAAAGATTTTTCTTATAGATCCACACCCTCTCACTAAGTGTGGTCCTTTGCCACAAAGGATGTCTGATACCTTTGGGTTGGACCATCAATCCTTTATTCGGCTTTGAGAGTCCACTTACTCTCAATGCCTTGTGTCCTACAAGAAAGTCTGCAAAGTCTCAAGCTTGGTTGGTTTGCAGGACTTCATCCTATCTCACATAGCATTCATTTACTCTTTTGTATTTGAGCCAAAAAGAGTTTCCACCTTTTTTTACCTCATAATCTAGTGCAACCATGCATATTTTTTCCTCAATCTCACAATAACAACAAGAGATAATATCATGTAGCTTCTATGGAGTTCATGAGATTCCTGTGATGGTGATATTTCATCATCTATGGGCATGCTACTATCACTGTTTGGGAGGTATATACCCAAATTCCTCTTGCTAAAATAAACTGTTAGGTTTCAATTCTTAAGCTCGTAAAAGTCTACAGTCCTAGTTAACCTCTGACTTGCCAGGAATTCCCTCCTCGAGGAATTCTACAACTCATGACTCAATCTCATTCATACATTATCCTCGTATTAATTGATGAAGATCCCATTTGAATGTTCTAAGCGTATGAATATGCACTTCTTCCTTTTTGGACTTAACTTTCAATGTGAAAGAAAAGTGGTCCACACATAAATAGATGAGCTTTATGGTCACAAATTACCCAAATGTTGTTCACCTGTCCATAACTTAATAGGTGAGGAATGGATGGATTTAGAAGAATAATTTAGCATTTATTTTCTCATATCTCTAAAAGGATATCAACAATTCTTGTTCCATCAAGGAATATGTCGAGAAGCATCTTGTTCCTCGTCTTTGTCACACTATTTTGTTTCAGAGTTCATAGAATAGTTAGGTGTCATGTGATATTCATTAATTCACATAGCTTTCAGAACTATTCAGAGTGATACTTGTGACCACAGTTTAGTCTTCAGTACTTTTCCGCTTGAATCGTGTCAATTCTTAATCTTATTCAGATATCATCTTAAATAAACTGAATGCTTTTAGACATATCAAAAATCAAGTAGACATGACCATGATGTGTTTACCTATAAATGTGAGAAAATAAGGGGATCCAGCTGGAGTCTTCAGCTGGTTAACTGGGTCGTAGATATCAAAGTAGACTAAATGCAGCAGAGCAAATGCAAGTTAAGGTTTTTCAGACTGTTTTATTGTAGCGTCGTTGGCAAGACTCAGTGCTCACAAAATGTTGCATGACTATAACGAGTGAACCAAGGAGTCCCCAATGAGGCAAGTCATCCCATGCCATCTCGCCTGGTGTGCCCCCATAAAACATGCCACTTGAAATATTCATCCATAAATTTCACAAAATACAGAAGAAATGAAACTAGTTTATTAACATTATCTGCTAAATTGTTCACATTCACAAAAAACTATTTATAGATCAGCTAAAGACAGAAAAATCATTATCCTAATATTATTTTTCTCAAAGGACACGCTAAAGCTAAGATGCAAAAGCTTCCACACAAAGTTGGGATTCCACTGAATTTTTAGAGCATGTAAATGTTACAGATCTACGAGCCGGATATTCCACAGTTATATTGGTTTATTTTCAAGTTATATAATCTAGAATTTTTTTTTTTTTTTTTTTTTGGGGGAAATATAGTCTAGATTTTTTTTTTTTTAACACAAAGTTATATATTAAATGCAAATCAGTCTATATCAGAACTGAGTAAAAACTATTCATTATACAATTTTTGGGTCTGTTTGGTTTTCGTAATTGACCGTAATTCGTAACTTATAATTGGTGAAGTCTTTTACAAGTTGTAAATGAGTTACATGTATGTAAGTTTTACGGTGTTTGGTTGGTAATATAAAATTGTAAGTGGGAAAGTGTATTGTGTTTTACGGTGTTTGATTGTCGTAATGTCTAAGTCGTAAGTGAAAAAGTTGACCACAAAATTAACCATTTGGTGATTTAAAGTTTTAATATTGCAAATAATATTAAAAAAGCTAAATATTAAAAAATTAATATTAACATAAAAAAATAATACAAATTTGCATGGCCATAAAATTAACTGTAACTGAGCTGTAAGTGAGTGGTAATTGGGTTGCAAGTGAGTGGTAATTAGGTTACGTTAGTCTTTTACGAATTACGGTCCAAACAAACGCCGTAGTTATAATTTGGTTGTAAATTATTTACGAATTATAGCCTTTTACGGCGAAACAAACGACCCCTTTGCTATTGAATGGCAGGAAAAAAAAAGACAGAGAGTATAATAGCCTCTTTGGCAAATGAAAAGAAGAGAGAAAATAGATCGCTCTCAGATCTCAAGTTTTCTTATGAAAAGTCACCTGATGAGCCCCACAACATTAGTTTTACAGTTAATTTTTTTATATTTTATAGTGAAAAAATGCTAACATTTTTGATGATGTCAACATAAATTTTATTCACTTTTAATTGTCTCAAACAAACGAGGCTCTAACCTCTGCCTTCTCCTCATATTGCCACACCAGCGTGAGGTGATAACGTCAATTATGTGTGGCAAAGCTGACGTAAAAGAGGGGCCCAGATGAATCAGATTCTGCGTGCGTGCCCCACCCAAGTAGTACAGTGGGTCCCATTCAGTTGCCAGCATATCATGAGGTTGTGACGTCACGAGCCAGAGAGTGGCAGTGGACGTACGGACGGGGGCCAAGAAGGTGGGTGGGGTGACCCTGTCGTCTCTCAAGTCTCTGCCATGACCCGTGCCCATCACAATGAAGAGTGGTGGTCCCCACTAAACTAATAAATCCCCAAAGTTTTAACCAGTGTCCTTATAATTAGGAGATTGTTACCCACATAATAATAATGTAAGTTTCATCTGCGGGCCTGTTTGGTTAAGGGCGGAAGTGAGGAAGTGAGGAACTGAGGAAGTAGTAATAATTTTCTTTGGAACTTAGGAATTGGTTAGTAAGTTTTCCAGTGTTTGGATGTTGTTAGGAAGTGTGGTTTGGAAAATATTTGTCTTTTCCGGTGTTTGGATGGTAATGTGAAAGTGGAAGTGGAAAAGTTGACCACAAAGTTGACCGTAAAATAATATTAAAATAAAAATTAATTAAGAGAAATAAAAAATAGACTGTAATTAGAATGCAAGTGAGATTTACATGGTAAAAAAATTAACTGTTTTGTACTACAATTTATTACAAATGTGATTTACATGATCACAAAATTAACTGTAGCACTCTGGAAGTGAGGAAATGGTTGTGTAAAAGAGAAAAGATAAAAGAAAAAGAGGTTTTCTTATTTTACTTTTCCGGTGTTTGGATAGATAAGGAAGTGAGCAATTATACTTCCCTATTTCCTTACTTCCGCCCACTTCCTTGCAACCAAACAGCCCTTGCATGTAACTTTTATTTCGAATATTGCTGTAAAAAGCTCATCGAAACCCTGTTTAATAAATCCTTGCTTTGTTGGTATCTGCTTTACTTGTTATATGCAACTTATTTGTCTATTAATTTTATCATGTTTTTATTTTCATAGTTTTGTCAATTTAAGTGCAATGAAATGTATGATAATGAGTTTTGTTATATAACATGCATTTTCCTTTCGGGTTTATTATTGGGTTTATAAAGGGTCATATCCGACCCTGATTCAATAAGAATTTTGGGTTTAAACAATTGGATGGACTTAGGAGGTTTTAGGGTATCATTTAATATTTGTTATTGTCATTTAAAATTTTAACTTTATTTTTTTTTGTTTACTTTACTAGTTGAGTAATTTACTAGTTTCCGGTTTTAGTTTTCAATTTTTATATTTATTTTTGTTGTTTTCTATTATTTTTAATTTTTTTTAAGAAAATCGGTACACTTTTTGTTGCTAAACCCTAAGCCCTTTCTCTCACCGCTTCGCGTCACATTTATTTTTCCGTAGCACTGAGACTATAGCATGATTACTTAATCAAATTTTGTCATAAGCAACTTCTAGTTTCATTGAGCATTAATTATGTGTCATCAAAATTTGCAAGAGAGTTTTAGATACACAAAATGAACAAACTAATACCAAATAAAATGTAGAATGTTTGATAAGTAATATTAAGATCAAAGCCTAGAGTCGATGCAATTGAAGTGTTTGAATCCACATGCTCCCAATAGAACACATTACTTGCATTGAGATAATTTATAGTGACTTGGGTTAGTACAGTTGTGTTTGTACTTTTTCTAGTATGATTAATAGTTTAATGTTATTTGCAAACTGTTGGATTTTTGAATTAAAATTAATAAAAATAGCTTTCATTTCAGACATTTTGACCAAGTCAAATAAATATAACAAGTCTCAGAATTCTAATTAGTTGAGCAAATCTCTCAACTGCTCAGATTTTTTAATGGAATTGTTACAAGAACTAGGTATTCTTATTTTCTCTTCTTTCTTTCTGAAATTTCTTTTGAGGTCTATTTTTCGTGAGAAGGGTTTCAGTCTAAACTAAATTTTCTTTTCTTTTTTTATTTTTGGGCAGCCCATTCTGAATCAAAACAAGACTGGTGCTAGCGTCCGAGCCAAGGTGTTGGTGATTCCGGGAGAATCTTTACCGCTAGTTGAAGGGGTCAATTCGACGTCCGGACGAAAAGACCGACCATCTGTCTTTTCGTGCAGTGCGCTGCACGACTATTCCCCCATGCTAGCAAGCATAATCTTTATTTTAATTTTGTTGCATATTTAGTAATTGATACACGTTTATTTTATTTGTGCTAAGTTTTAATTTAAAAGAAAATAGAGATAAAATTTTCAACACTCTAGAAGACAAATGAGGTTTTCCTGTTAATTCATTTTCATGCAAATTAATTAATTATTATTTTTGTGAAAAACTTATTTTATACAACAGAATAGTTATCTAAATTTGTAAAAGTATATTGTTATATTCTTACGAGTAGTTAATTATCTAACTAATTCTTACAAAGGATTTCTTTAATCTATTTCCTACTTCATGCAAATGAAATAGATTAAGATCTTTCTTATAAACTATTATGTAGATTCTTTCAAATTTTGTTTGATTAAAATTTTTTCAAAAAATTAATACAAATTTTACTATAAGGTTTACCTTTTATTTTTTATTCCAAAGTCCAATGTGGCTACCTAAACAAACTTATTTACAGTAATCAAGACCTTATTAAATGTCAGAGAGACTAAACAGCCTTCTACAACATGTTAAATAGAGAAGGAACATGCAGCTACTCTGTGAATATAGACCTAAATTGAAACATTATAAAGCCTAATTATATTTTCTTGACATAAAAGAATTTTGTGAGATGAATAAAAAGGCATGCTTAACAGATTTTTGTGTGTTTTAGTAGTTTCATAGGATTTAAATGGATCCAATAAAACTTAATTGATGCATTTAAACTTAATTGATGCATATTGACCAAAGGACTGGTCATTCATACTCAAGATATGTGACTTTTGTTTTTCATTTTAGTTTTAATTTAAATCACATATTCAACCGTCTAGATGTGCTTAACTTACAAATCTCACTAAACATCACATTGTTTTTGAAATAAGATAATGATAGTTGCACGCCAGAACTTTGATCTCGTCATTATCAATGTTATGAATTTTTAGTTTGTGGGCATGAAAACAAAAATAAAATAAAAATAAACCATCTTGCAATTGTGTAATATTTTATAAAAGCAATAAACTTTGATTGATAATCTTACATTATGAAGTTTTCAAAAGAGACTAGTATGCACCGGACAAAATAAATACCTTAAAGGGGGCTAACCACAACCTAATAACTCCTCTTCATAAAATAGACTTATACAATTTTTTTTGAATCTAAATATATCAGGAACTTGGAGCTTTAGACTTTTTATTAACCACAATGCCTTTTATTTCAAACAGAAAAATAAATAGTAAAATAATTTGTAACTGTTGGCCCAAAGGCCATTTGCCCTAGTTTTGATGATAACAAACATATATAGTTATGTTTCTAATAATTTTGTTTAACTAATTTTAAGGTTAATTCACTGTTGCATCTTGGCTTCTTCATAAGACTCACACGTTTAGAAGCCATGAACATGTCGATCCAAGAGCCTAAGCACATAGATAAGCTCAAGTATCAAGATTACAAGTGAAGACTTTATACAAGATTTGTATTTTATTTTTGTATGTTAGATAGGATTTATGATCTCTATTAAAATCAAGATGATATCAGTTGATAGCTCTTGAGATTGACACACACATGTTTCATTCCTATCTCCAAGTATTTTTGAAAAGAGTTCAACATGTTTCTCTTTTTCGTTTTCCAAAACAAGTTTCGGAAAAATCATTTTCTTTTTAGAAAAGTTTTAGAAAAGTGATTACAAAATATAGTTCTACTTTGTTTTATGATGATCTCTGATCACACACTGGTTCTATCATGACCCAAGAGCTTTATTTTGTGTTTATGATCAAAATATACTTTGTCGGAAAAATATTAGACTTCAAAAGATCTTCAAAATGTGACTTTGGCTCAAGGTCGGCTGACCGACTGGTCGACCGCAGACAGAGCAAAATCGCTCCGTCAGTCCACCGAGCGGTCGACTGATATGCACAAAAATTCCTTAGTGCCTTTGTGTGCACTTCGGTCGACCATTCGGTCGACCGACTGAGAGACCCCTAGTCTCTGTTGGGCACAGTCGACCGGTCAACCGTCAGAGAGCCTAGCTCTCTGTTTGGATTAAACGGTCGATCGGGCTGTCGACCCTAAACCCAACGGTCAAAAATCTGACCGTTGATGGTCAACTGGCCCAGTCAACCGACAAAACAATCTTATTCTGATTTTTTCTCAACTGCTAGTTTTCTATTTGTTTTTTTTGGGTCACATCCCAGCGACTCTATTGAATTTTCTCCTTATGTTTTCATTCCTTATAAATAGAGGGACTTATAAAAACCCACTAAGAAGTTTACAACAAGTTTTCAAAAGAGAAAAGTCAAGTTTTAGACATCATTCTTCGTATTCTCAAAAAGATTTTTCAACTTGAGTTTATATTTCCATATCCTCAATTTTGCTTGAGCCTTCCTTTGCATCTTTGCAATCATTTCTTATCACACAATCTCAAAGAGCTTCATCTCCTCATCTTGGTTATAGGATTTTGCTTGTGAGCAAGAGAAGATCACCGTTTTTTTCAAATTGTTAAGTTGTAGAGGTTGCGGGCTCGAGTGAGCTTGTAAGCTCTATTGTAGGTGCTGAGGCACTAAGAGAGGGACTTGCGGGTCCGTTGAGCTCTTGCAGGAACTTGTAAGGGTCATCGATCTCGCGAGATCGCAATTGTGAAAATCCTTCATTGCAATGAAAGCGGAGACGTAGAGCGATGGCTCGAACCTCAAAACACATCATTGCGTTTGCAATTGCTCTCCTTATCTCTTAATTCTCTCTGTATATATTTGCTTACTTAACTTGTTTACTTATTTGCAAGTCTTTTTTATGTTGTGATTGCTATTTGCTACATTTCTAGAAAGTAATTTTAAATTTCGCAATATTTGTCATATATCTATAGCCATCTCCTATTGATCCCCCCTACGTGATTTACAATTGATACAGAGCCTAGCCCTACCTTTGGTTTAACCACCTTAGGGAGATCATTTTATTTGGCTATATTCATTTGTTGTATTTGCCACTTATTTTTGCACTCTAATTATTTTTCATGGCATTACACGATTTTTCAAGCATTAAGTCCCCACCCAAATTTAATGGGTTGAACTTTCCTATTTGGAAGGTCAAGATGAATCTCTTTCTCAAGTCCCTAAGAGTTACAGTAGCCAAGGTCATAACTAAGAATTTATTAAGCCCCATGGTGATGAGGATACATGGTCCGAAGCAACCGCTAAGAACTATGAGGTCAATGCTAAAGCACAGTATGCACTCACTCAAGCTTTCAATGATGATGATCTTTCCCGTATTATAAACTGCAAATATGCTTTTGAAGTATGGAATGATCTTATTATTACTCATGAGGGTACATCCCAAGTAAAGAGATCTAAGCTTGAACTCTTAAGATCTCAATATGAGAAGTTCTATATGCTTGATAATGAAAATATTGATGAGATGCTTACCTATTTTACAAAACTCACTAATGATTTATCTTCTCTAAGTGACTCCATCGATAATGACTTAAGGATAAAAAAGGTCATTAGAGCTCTTCTCAAATCTCGAAAAGTAAAGGCCACAACTCTAAAGGAGCTCAACGACATAGAAGAGATAGACTTCTCCAGCTTCATTCAAAATCTCAAAACTCATGAGATGAAAATGAAGGTGCGAGAAGAAAGGGAGACTCCGAAGAAGAAAGTTATTGCTTTCAAAGCTACTCCCTCTACCATTGATGAAGATGATTCATCTGAAAATTGAGATGAAGACTTTGCCATGCTCTATACGAGAGTGGGCAAAATGTTCTATAAGAAAAGAAGACAAAGCAATTTCTGAAAAAGAAGACCTCAAGTAAGATTCAAAAAGTAGAAAGAAGAGATGGGTCCTTACTTTCATTTCAAAAAGACGGGTCATCTCATTGTGGATTTTCCTTCACTTCAAGCCACTAACTGCAAGAACGTGCATAAGAAAAAAAGTGATGGTAGCTACATGGAACGATTCGGAAACCAAATCCAAAGAGGAAATTGATACCGCACAAGTTTGCTTCATGGCGAATGGAGAGGAGACATCTAAGATAAATCTCGAAACTTCTTTTGATGATGATGACTTAACCATGGATAAACTTGCTCACGTTTTTGAAGAATTGCAAAATCGGTATGAGATTTCTATTGCTCAAAATAAAAAATTAAAAAAAATGATCTTTTAAAGAACAAATTAGATATTATTTTGAAAGAGAAAAATGACTTGTCTATTTCTTTTAAGAAAATTAAAAAGGATTTCAATAATTATAAACTTGTTTGTAATGGCAAAAGCCCTAATACTGTTTTTAATAAAAATAAATTTTTGGATATCCAAAAATGAATTGATGTTTTGGATACCACTTTGAAAAAGTGTGCCTTTGATATGAGTAAATTTAGTTCCATGTTTTCAAAGGAAAAAACCTAAAGAAAATAAACATCTCATACACAACATGAAAAATATGCACAATATACACATATACATCAATACAAGCATGCTTTCATGTATGGCAAAGTGTACACTTGTACACATTGTGGGTTCAAAGGCAATTTAGTAAAATTGTATTATACAAAGTTAAATATGATAAATAAAAATATTTGGGTCAGAGAAAGTACTTAACCCGATAGGACCCAAAAAGAATTGGGTACCAAAAAACACACCAAACTTGATTGATGTAAGTGTGTCGTCCTCCTCTAAGACATTGGGGGAGATGGCGGCTTGGTGGTAGATGCATTGGAGCTCAAAGGATCAACCGATATATTGCATCGCTATCAAGGAGCAACTCTTTTTGGAGATTGCCTATAGTTCAGTAGCATCTCCACTTGAAATTTCATTTGTTGCTAGAACTATACATGCAAAAAAATAGCTAGTTTCTTGTTTGTGTTAACATGATTTTTTTTGATAAGAATGTTTATAGTTGAGCAAGCTCTTTGACAAATTTTTTTTTATTTGTTCAACGTACCAGCCCATGATTGCTTACTCATGCTTAATAGAGTTTATCCATGCTCATTTGGTTGATATATTTGTGTGTGTGTGTGTGTGTGTATATATATATATATATATATATATATATATATATATATATATATATATATATACACACACACACACACAGACATATATATATATATATATATATATATATATATATATATATATATATATATATATATATATATATATATATATATATATATATATGTACATGTACATATACATAGATGTACATACATATATACATATATATATGGGGTTGTTGTACCTCAGCCGACGGCTGAGAGAGTTTCTCAGCCGGCAGTGACGTGGCTGAATATATGCCATATATCGGTCGCAGAGTGTAAACGCCAAAAAAATCAAAAAAATCCCGCCTAAAGAATCATGAATCAAATTGACAAAAATACCCCTTTTTTACTTTTAAACTAGCAAAAACTCATCCACAACCAAAATTTACCTAAAAAATTTGTAATTTACATTTTTCTTTTTAGTTGATTATATCTACAGTTATATAATTCCTAGTTCTACTACATTGAAAATATAATAGAAAAAATTTGGATGAAGATAATGTGAAATAAACTGCAGCAGTGAAAAGTAAAAAAACATGCTTGAAATATAAAAAACTGTTGTTTTTTATTTAATTTTTTTATTATTATATTTCGTGTTATTTTCAACTCATATAGGTTTAATAAAAGAAACTGAAATGAATAGAAAAATGAAATTTAATGTGGAGCAACCGTATATTGATTTTTCTATTACAAATGTACAGTTTAAAAAAATAATGAAATACAATGGTTAATTATTTCGCATTCCTTATCCACAAAAAATTCATAACAGACGAAACATGATATCGTTCAGTACATTCTGACCGTTTTACAAAGTCTGCGATCATAGTCGCAGTCATAGTATAATAAAACTTTCGAATATTGCGACCATGGTCGCAGACATAATATAATATAACTTTAATTTTATATGACGACTGCGATACTAGTCGCAGTCATAACATAACAAAACTTTCTATCACTGCGACCATGGTCGCAGACTTAATATAATATAACTTTCAATTTTATATCACGTCTGCAACCCTAATTGCATTCCTTATTCGCATAAAAAACAGACGAAACATGCTATCGTTCAGCACTGCGACCTCGTTCAGTACTGCGACCACAGTCGCTAGCTTTTTTCGCATGCCTTATGTAACAGATTTTTGATAATTTTACAAATTAGATTAGCCATGCGACCCTGAGATCAGTCCGCGTATATCACAAAATATTATATTAATTATCTGAATTAAATGAAGTAATTAATATTCTATCTACCGTGATACAACAATAGTCTCGAAAAACGAGATGCACTAATATTAATCTCGATAAAGGAAAGATGTGCACCATAAGTAATCTAAAAATATAAGAAAAACATTCTATAAAAAGTTAATTTGTACTTCACGTAATAAACCTCTAGAAAAAAGGAACTCTTCAGAATCTCCCGCAATAACTCTTCAATTAAATATTTAATTTTTTACCATTTCTTCCAATACTCAACCGTCACCTATAACAATTATTATTACTATTCATGTTCATTCACATTATTGACCTTTTTAAAGTGCTTGTAACTAATATATTATCTCATATCTAAAAACTATATTTCTGCTTTTCCTTTTCAATTTGATTTCAAAACATAGGAACATGACCTTAGAAGTAATGTTGTTGTCTAGACTATAACTTAGCGTACACACCAATATTTGGACATACCTGAATTTGTCTAGTATTAACCTTAAATACATATTATAGTTGGTTCGAGTTTTAGCAATCTTTCATATTTAAGTCTGACATAATTAATAATCGGCTCATGCTTAATTAGCAAGAATTGAAATTCTAGTTTATACTAAATCTAATGTGAGAAACATAGTCAGATTGAAAATTTCAAATAATATGATTATGTTGAAGCTACATTCAGAAAAAAATATGTTACTGATGACATTATATTTACATGAGCAATAATTTTGGCTCAAATAAATGTGTATATTAAATAAAATCTTTGTCATGGGTGGGATTATTAAATAACCATGTGCAGTTTTGCCCCACCCAAATATAATTAGGATCGATTAAAGTTATATTACAAAAATATAAATGATTTTCTTATGATATAATATATTGGACTCCTTATAAAAATTTATAATTTCTCACTTACTAAGAGATAAAATTAAATATTTTATACTTTAAAATATAATATTTAATTATTTCATTTCATTGATGGCTTTCAAATAATAAGATATAATTGATATCATATCAAGTTAAAAATACCGTCTATAATTTTAACTTATTATATTTATTAAATTATATTCATAATTGTCAAAATTTGTATACCTCATATTTAAGTGTTTTCATGATTTTAACAATAATAAAATTATTAAAAAATTCTTATCTAAGTTGTGACAATTTCAAATTTTACTATTTATTAAATTGTTTATATATATTAAATTTCAAATTTGAAATTATGAGTGCATCATTCTATAGTAAAATATTTTTAAAAATAATTATTACATCTTGCACCATCATGCACTTCAAGCCTTTCTTTACAGACTTTACATCTTTAGAAAGTATATTATGATCTTTCTTGTTAATTAATTTGTAAATATTTTCAAAATTATTTAATTTTTCTTTTTGACGATTTTAAATGTAACCTTTTCAAAACCAAAAGATATATATTGTATACATTATATGCATATATTATTTGTGAAAATAAAGTTATATGTACAATAGAAAAATTAAATTTTATATCCTAATCACTAAGTTAAGACAATAGTTATTTTTTCAAGATGAAAATTCGAATATTATGAAGAATATAAATGTCAAGGCAAGTTAGGATGTTTTGCTATCTGGCAAAAAATCAATTTGTAGCCATCTTATAAAATACTAAAATCTAATCTAAAATATTATCAATGTCTTGATAAGGTAAGTGGAATTGATAATAATTATTTCTCTTGGTACATGCATAGTTCTTAAAGTTTTGATCAAGTATATGCTTAAACTATGTTTTCAGATATATCTAAATTACATGTTAAATACTTTAACTTTAACACCAAGTGTGCATTCAATGACATTTGACAAGCATAAATTTTTTATTATTCTTTATATAACTTAAATACTTGAATAATCAAAAGCAATATATATATATATATATATATATATATATATATATATATATATATATATATATATATATATATATATATATGCTTTGTTATAAACTTTTAAAAAATAATTTGCTCCTTTTAAAACTAAGGCGACAAGAAAAACTTATAATTACCTTTAGATCCCTAATGGTGGGAGACTCTTACATCACCCAAAGGCTTTATAGGTCTAATAAAGGGTGTCAAGAGTCATAATAATATGGTCATGAAGAGTAAAATTTCTGACAGTCACCACTTGAAAATAAAAGGCCGTTAAACGATTTGTCCGACCATGAAAACATAAAATCATTCTGATTAAGGGTCTTTCTAGGAGTGTAGTCTAGTTTCATTGAGAGAGATGAGATTAAGCCCAACGTAGATTTTTACCGACAGCGGGAACCCAACCTGCTAAATTGGGAGCTGGTTCTATGAAAGAGGTTCAATGTAGTAGTAACAAACTGGACTAGTGATACTCGTGTGGAGCATCAACCCGGATATATTTATATCCTATATGTAGCATTGCAGCTACTACCCCTTCTCTATGGTGACGATGCTCATATGATACAGCTAGGTAAGTTTGAATTAAACTCTTAATAAATTCAACGCATGTAATGTGCAGGGTACTACATCTAGCTATAGTACCTATGACGGACTTACCTATGTTTTCCATTGAAAACTTGAAGTTCGTGGGAAAACTTACAAAAAAGTAGAGAAGAGAAATTACAAGTAATAAAAAGGAAATTACAAGTAGATCTCCTCTGAGATTTCTGGAAAAATGTGCTGGTAGGAATCTGATCAGCGCGCGATCACTTTATTCCTTTGATGATGCAATCGATCAGGTGATCGAATTGCCTCCTAATAAGACACCCTTCTCGCTTGGTTTGGGGAATCGGAGAACAGAAGATCAGTAAAGCCCTTTTGCTAGGAATTCTGCTCTTTTCAAGCCAATCTCCTCTCTATTTGTCCCTTCGTCCGTGTGTCTCGCTTTATGTTCAGTAAGAGACTATTTATAGCTAAAAGTGGGGTGTAACCGCCCCCTTGAATTCAGCAAAGCTGAATCAGTCATTAGCTTCGCGCGAAGCTTGCAAATGGCCTTACTGCAAAGCTTTTTGCGAGCTACTGGTGAAGCTAGAGCGTTCGTGTGAACATCCTCTTGCCGTTCTGGCTCAATCGTCTCCACTTAATATGGGACGAAGTGGGTGGGTGTAACCGCCCACTTAAAGTGGCGTTAATCCCACTAAATTAGTGGGGTTCACCCATTAATCCCTCGTGGGATTTTAAAACGGTCAATTTGATGACTTAGCAAAGCTCACTGCGGAGCTGGATCATGCGAAGCTAGATCACGCGAAGTTAAGACTTAGCTCATAACTTCAAGCGAAGTTTCCTTCAGGGCCTCGTGCGAAGCTAAGACTCAGTTCATGGCGAAGCTATGACCCAACCCATAGCGGTGCTAAACCAGCCAGGGATAAGGCTTCTGGTGCGAAGCTCTTGGATCAGCCTCTGGCGGGGCTAAATGGGAAGCTTCAAGCGGAGCTAATAGTTAGCCTCAAAGCGAGGCTACTAACCAAGCTTAGGCGAAGCTATTAGTTCCATGTAGAGTTATGAAGCTTACCTTAGGCTTATGCCAGGCTACGTACTGAGCTAACTTAGCATCTTAGACCTGCTTGGGTCTCTCTAAAAGGCAATTATGGCTTACTATCTGCTTTACTGGATTAGTAATGTCCATATTGCTGCCTTGTATCTGGTCATCAACTTGTCTTCAACTTATCTTTTGTAGATGTCGATAATTTAGACGTCGTTCAGACCGGTTGGAGATGAATGCGGGAGTTTTGCCTTTTTTGAGTGCCAACAAGACCCCCTTCAAAGTTTTCGTGAATCTGCAATGGAATGGTTCAGATTTCAAAATACTTTGAACTATTTTGATTGATGGTAAGTGAATGTGAACGTCGCCTTGGTGGTTGAGTTCAACTTCGCCTTTAGCCCCGCTTTCGGGCTTGAATAGGTTCGCCGCGCTTCTGGGTAGCTTTGTGCTTCTAGGTAGCTTTGCCTTTGGACTTCCTGAAGTAGCTTCGCTTCAAACTGGGTTGGACTACGAGCATTAACCTCGCGCTTATTGTGAAGGAGCGATGTTCCATTCCTGAGGCTAACCACTTTTGTGAGTTACGAGAGGAATTGCTCCCTTTTTCAAGGTTTGAATATCTTCCCTTGCATTTACGAGGGAGATTATTCCCCTTTTGAAGTTCAAAATAACTTCGTGTGCGTTCCCGAGGGAGATTATTCCCTTTCTTAAGGTCAAGCATTTGAATGCTTTAACTTCGCCCACGCTCCCAAGCTTGAAGTGGTAGCGGCGTGGTTAGGCCACGAGGCCTATAAATAGGACTCTTATAGTCTTTCTCAGAGAAACATACTCCTCTCTTTCTAGGAGGTTTGTTTATGACCCCTCCCTATTGCTCAAGTAAGGAGACTGAGGCTCCTGAAGTAGTGGGGACTCTCACTCTGGTTATTATCCGATCAAGAACTGATGAGCCTTGACCATCCAATGACTTTAGGGGGCTTATGTCCCTTAATTTTTTTAGCTTTACCAGCTATCTTAGGGATTAAATTCCCTTGGTCTCTGTATTTGGTTGACTTTTGGAGAAGGGTTTCAACCCTATTTTCAAGCTTCTCGACGAAGCTAGCATTCTTGCCTGATCAGGCAAAGGATCTTTCCGCGTGAAGTTCCTACCTTGATCTGTTAAATCTGCTATATAGGTGAGGCTTAGGACTTGGCCTCTTCAAGGTTAAGCCAGTCTTGCCATATAGGTGGGGTTAAGGCTGCGCCCTTCTGGGCTAGTCTAGCCTAGCCATATAGGCGAGGCTAGGACTTGGTCCTTTTTGAGGCTTCTCCAGCCTAACGGCCTGGGGTGGAGCTAAAGCTTGGTTTATGCTAAACTGTTTTAGCGTTGTCTTACAAGAGAGGCTATCCTCTGCTTATCTGAAGCTTATCATCAGGACATAACTTTGACTTAGCATTTCGTCCCTCCCCCTTTTCCCTTATTTAATGCTAACTTGTTTCCTGTTTGTATTGCAGTGTGCTGTCTCTCCATTTTTTTGTCCTGATGAAGGAGAACAAAGACTTGCCCCTTGATTTTCAAGTTGAAATTTTGATCATAAGCAGGAGGAACACATTGGAGTAGCTGATGTGCGTTCCAAGGAGAAGCTGGCAGTCGCTTATCCGAGATGATCCACTTCGGGAAGGGGCTGGTAGTTGCTTATCCGAGATGACCCATTTTGGGAAGGGGCTGGTAGTCGCTTATCCGAGATGATCCACTTCGGGAAGGTGGGCATCACAAGTAAGGTCTCGGATCCTTCCTTTGCCAATTTTGTTTAAGGAAGATCTAGCTTTCTGGAGGTAACCAATCCCTTGTCAAATTTGATCAAAGAAAATCCAGCTCCTTGATGGCAACCAATCTCTTGCCAATTTTCATCAAAGAAGATCCAACTTCTTGATGGCAACCAATCTCTTGCCAATTTTCATCAAAGAAGATCCAGCTTCTTGATAGCAAAATCTGCCATTAAGTGAAGGATTATGACCTTGTGCCGGAGGAAGACCTTTTTTGTCCAGTTGGGATGGAAAGTTAATAGGAAACTTGTTTTTCTTTGCAGTAATGATTCTATTGTATGAAGGACAATTTTAATGTACCAATGCATCTTCCTTTTGAATAAATAAAAATTTTTACTTGACTCCTCTGTTGTGCTTCCAACTTGTTTTATCTTCTGCGTTTACAATTCTTACTTTCAAGTTGTACTACAATCCTTAAAAAGAAAGGAAATAATGATATAACTAATCTAGTTAAAGGTGATGAACTGATAGAATTAGTTATAAATTTGAAAAATGATTTGACTCAAATCATCTTGAGATGAGGATAGAAAAGAGTGAGCTTGACGATCTTTACTGTTCAGAGGTAAATATTAACATAACAAATTAAAGATCATCAGATTTGTGAATAGGTTATGATAAATTAGATACCACAACCTATGATAGTTCTTATTGAACTAAGACAAATGAGGCCTAAGATTTGCCAGTTAACAGTGACAAACTAGACATGATTGGTCAAAATTTTGTCATTCAGAGGTGATGATCTGGACATGATGACAAAGTGGAGACAAACTCGATTTTAGGGACTCGTCTATTCAGAGGTGATAAACTAGACTTGATAGACTAAGACACACTAAACTTCAGATTCGCTGCCAGAGGTAGTCGTATTAACTTGGCAGCTAGTCCATCAGGGACTACAGAGATAGATTGAATCTGGACTCCTGTTGGTTTAGGGGTGGTTGACTGGACATGACCAACTAAGGGACCTCAGATTCACAATCTACTGTTCAAAGATTTAATGTTAACATGACAGCAAGAGCTCCTGACCTTGATAGAGGAAAGGAGAATAAAGTTATAGACTCATCTGTTCAGAGGTGGTGAACTGGATATGACAGTTAGAGTACCATGAGAGAGAGAGATCTAGGTATCCGTCAGTTTAGAGGTAATATGGACATAACCGATTGGGAGTTGCTAGACTCAGAACCCTGCCATTCAGAGGTTGCGAACTGGACATAACGATAAAGAGATAGTCCCTACTGGACTGAAAGATGAGACTTGGTTATCTGTCAGTTCAGAGGTAATATGGACATAACTGATTGAGAAACCACCAAGCTCAAGATTTTCACCGTTCAGAGGTGACAAGCTGAACATAACGGTAAAGGTAATAACTCCACTGGGGAGATAGGATTTGGTCATAAATTTCATGAAAAAATTAATATCTCCATTGGATTTTATTTAGAAGAAATTGTCAGAGGTATATTGTTAACGTGACAACCAAGAAAGTCCATTGGAGACTAAGAGGAAAATAATAGACTCTGAAGAGGGTCCATTAGAGACTCGCTGGGGAGCTAAGAATATGAATCTCAAGAAAGATTATATGTCAGAGAACTCTGTGGGGATTTAGAATGAGATTTGTAAAATAGCCTGTCAGAGGTGTAATGTTAACATGACAAGAATGGAGTTTTTATTTGCTAGGGATATTGACCAGATTCGCAGGGATGTTGGTTCTATCCACCGGGGAGTAGGTTAGAGGCTTACTATCAGAGGTTTAATGTTAACATGATAGGTTTGACTCGTCATTTCACTAGGGAAATGAATACCTTCTTATGTGGTCCTACCATTCCATGGACGGGAATTGGTAAGTGATTTTGAAGAGGAATCAAATGGGAACATGTCCCTTAGGATTTTTAGCAAATCCTCAGCTGTCAACGGATTTGATATGCCTTTACGAACTCCCGTTTAAGTTGGGCTAGCCATGTTATTCCCCTCAGCATGATGAGTTGCCGAGGATTTATGATGAGTCATGCCTGCCTTCTTCAATTCATCCCTCTGAGTTAGGGATGCGATCTGAGCTTGGATGCCTTTAAGAACTTCAGCATCAATGGAAGAACTTTCCTTTAACTTCTCAATCTTAGGTTGCTCATCATCATTATATTCCTCCTCATTATGATTACTCCCTGTATCATTATTATTTCGGTTGGTGAGAAGTTGAGCGAGCATCTGTTGAATGCTGTCCAAGGCTTCTTTTTGGGCCTTGGAGGTTTGCTCTTGAGTTTTCAACCGTCGACGGAGGTCATCATTACCGTTATCAGCCATATGCACTGGCACTTTGTCCGTTCGTACCGAGCTGACTGTTGCTGAAGAGGCATACTCACTGTCTTCCCCCTCATCATCAGACCATTGAAATAACCTTTTCATTAGTTCTGGTGATGTTATTCCAGTCGAAGAGGATGGCTGCTCATAATTATAAGGTATTGCCACCCTAGATCTGGTGCTTCAGAACATACCTTCTTCGTCTACCAAGACTTAGCCTAAGCCAGGGCTATAATCTGGGTCTGGAGAACTGAATGAAGGGGAATTAGCACCACACGATGCTCGTCTGCCCCTATGCGGTTCACGTCCCCTTCCAATCATGTTGACGGATGCAGAGGGTAGATCTGGTAGATTTCGTGATTTGTCCTTTTATGATGCTTCGTAGGAGCTCGCACTGATAGTTGACTAAAAACTGACTGTCGGTTTGGAAGGGTGGCGGGCATTGGTCCTAATCGGCAATAGACTGAATGAACTATCATCAGCTGACATCCCACTTGTTCACAACAGGAGAGAGAAGTTTGGAGTAGTTCTAACTTTTGCTTGTTAGTTAAGAACTCTCGCAGGTCGGGGTTAGTCGAGTTTAAGCTATCCAGTGCGGAGACCCGGACGGAGCGCGTACTGGACTGTTCATGTGATTTTGAAATCACCTATTTGCTTAAAGTTGTATTAGTAGGGGCGAACTTAGCACTCGTAGGCTTTGGAAGTGAAGCACAGGACGAGGCCTCATTCTTTGCATTGCCGCAGAGGCGATTAGCACTACATAGTGCGTTAGTTCTAGCTTCGCTGCTGAGAATTCTGGTAGTACTCTTGGACGCTGAAGCTACATAAGTACCGCTGTCAGCACCCAGAGATGATCCCTTAACTTCGCTCTGAAGAGCAGACTTAGCATTGGAAAATTTTGAGAGCAAAGCACGCTGTGGTACTTTGTTCTCAGCCTTGTAGTGAAGGTGGCTAGCACTGCTGAGTGCTTCAGTTTTAACCTTACGGCTGAGAACTTTGTTCGTACCCTGAGGTACTGGCGTTGTGTTAGCCAAGCCATCGGTAACTTCGCTCGTGAGAATGAGGTTGGCGCAAGGAGTTACTGCTCCTAGATTAGGCGAAGGCAGAGTTACCAATCAAGCCTCACGGCTAATAGCCTCGGCGAAGTTGCCAAACTGGATAGGCAGTTTGCCTTTGTCTTTGCGTGATAGGCGAAGTTGCGGTGGCGCTTCGCCTGGTGAAACTTCGCCTGAAGCTTCACACGGAGCTTTCTTCTTCGGCTTCCACGTCTGCTTGGGAAGCAAAGTTTTAGGTTCGCAAAGAACCTGGCTAGCCTTGCGTAAGGCACTTTTAGCCCCGATGGAGGAGGCTAAGAGGAGTTGGGACGAGGCTCGTCAAGTTGCTCGCCCGGCTAAGGTTGGCTTCGGCTCTAAAGCCTTGGTTACCGAGATCTTCCTGTGCTTCCGAGCGTGGAGCACTGACTATCTTCAGAGAGCAATTCTTTGAATTTTTCTTGGTTGAAATGAATGACCAAGTTTTCGAAAAGGATGGGCTCAAGACTCTGATCGTTGCATTGCGACACTGTCTCCTTGTTACGCTAGAAGACGGATATTCCCAACGGAGTCGCCATCTTGTTTTCCATTGAAAACTTGAAGTTCGTGGGAAAACTTACAAAAAAGGTAGAGGAGCGAAATTACAAGTAGATCTCTGAGATTTTTGGGAAAATGTTCCGGTGGGAATCTGATCAGCACGTGATCACTTTATCCCTTTGACGATGCAATCGATCATGTGATTGAATTGCCTCCTAATAAGACTCCCTTCTCGCTTGTTTGGGGAATCGGAGAACAGAAGATTAGTAGAGCCCTTTTACTAGGAATTCTGCTCTTTTCAAGCCAATCTCCTCTATATTTGTCCCTTCGTCCGCGTGTCTCGCTTTGTGTTCAGTAAGGGACTATTTAAGCAAAAAGTGGGGTGTAACTTCCCCCTTGAATTCAGCAAAACTGAATCAGTCATTAGCTTTGCGCGACGCTCGCAAATGGCCTTGCTGCGAAGCTTTTTGCGAGCGTCTGGCGAAGCTAGAGGGTTCGTGCGAACGTTCTCTTGCCGTTATGGCTCAATCGTCTCCACTTAATGTGGGACGAAGTGGGCGGGTGTAACTGCCCACTTAAAGTGGCGTTAATCCCACTAAATTAGTGGGGTTCACCCATTAATCCCTCGTGCGATTTTAAAATGGTTAATTTGATGACCTGACAAAGCTCACTGCAGAGCTGGATCATGCGAAGCTAGATCATGCGAAGTTAGATCACGCGAAGTTAAGACTTAGCTCATAGCTTCAGGCGAAGTTTCCTTCTGCAAAATTAAGACTCAGTTCATGGCGGAGCTATAACCCAGCCGATAGCGGTGCTAAACCAGCCAGGGATAAGGCTTTTGACGCGAAACTCTTGGATCAGCCTCTGGCAAGGCTAAATGGGAAGCTTCAGGTGGAGCTAATAGTTAGCCTCAAAGCGAGGCTACCAACCAAGCTTAGGTGAAGCTGTTAGTTCCATGCGGAGCTATGAAGCTTACCTTGGGCTTATACCAGGTTAAGTATTGGGCTCACTTAGCATCTTAGACCTGCTTGGGTCCCTCTAAAAGACAATTGTGGCTTACTATCTATTTTAGTGGATTAGTAATGTCCATGTTGCTGCCTTGTCTTTGGTCATCAGCTTGTCTTCGACTTATCTTTTATAGATGTCGATAAGTTAAACGTCATTCAGACTGGTTGGAGATGAATGCGGGAGTTCTGCCTTTTTCGAGTGTCAACAACCTACATGAGAGAATTCATGATGGCCGTGGTTGGGGGGTAGGGATGACACTTAGAAACTTTAATGAATCGGTTACTGCGAGCATATATGATCATTAACGCTTAACCTGCTCACTCAATAAATGAGGACTTACTGTGTGTGTCTTCCATCAATATCTGATTAAAGAGGCATAATTTAAGGCGTAGTCCATTATGTCTCTCAGGCGATGTTGAATTCACTAAGGGTAAATTCAAGGTCGCAAGCTATTTACCCCGAATCCACAGTATGAGGTTGCCCAACCTTATTCGTGTTTTATGTTTTCTGATTTTTTTTGATTTATTTACATCGTGTTGTTTTATTTTGTTTTCCCTGAAACTCAAGCTTTTGGGGAGGGATTGTTGGATTTTTGAAGTAAAATCAATAAAAAAAAAGTTTTCATTTCAGGCATTTTGACCAAGTCAGATATAAACCAAGTCTCAGGATCCAAGTCAGTTGAGCAAATCTCTCAACTGCTCGGATTTTCTGATAGAGTTGTTACAACAACTGAGGATTCTAAGGCTCTAAATAGAATCCTAGCTCAGTTTTCCACGCATCATTCTTATTATCTCTTCTTTCTCTCTGAAATTTTTTTTGAGCCCTACTCTTCAGGAGAAGGGTTTCAGTCTAAATTAAATTTTCTTTTCTTTTCTTTATTTTTTGGGCAACCATTTGAATCTGAGCAGAGGCATGGTGCTAACGTCCGAGCCCAGGTGCTGGTGATTCCGGGGAAGCCTTTACTGCTAGTTGACGGGGCTAATTCAATATACGGACGAGAAGACCGGCCATTTGTCTTCTAAGGTAGTGATTGCACGACTACATCTCCCGGACCAACAATCTTAATTTTTATTTTAATTTTGTTGTATATTTAATAATTGATACGCATTTAATTTGATTTGTGCTAAGTTTTAATTATTACATGTTTTAATTTAAAAGAAAATAGGGATAAAATTTCCAACACTAACAAAGAATAGCTCATTATCTTATACTACTGAACATCATGATCGAGTAGAAAGTTTTGTTGCCACAATAGAGGTAGGATTTCATGAGCTAAACAGAAGGTTTAATGAGCATATTATAGAACTGCTTAAGCTTAGCTTGGTTTTATATCTCAAAGATAACTCCAAGCTTTCGATGTTCAAGATAATTTACAAAAGATCGGCAGAAAACTTATATTTGAAGAAGACTTTACAAAGTGAGAGAAAGCTCAACTAGAAAGCTCTATGAGCTCAACGTCGATTAAGATTCAAACTTACAAAAGTTGATGACATGAATGGAACTTTGTGAAAGTTTATTCAGAAGAAAGAGGCAAAATACTACTATTGTTGAACATCAACTCCTCATTTAGTTTCAAATCTTTCAATTTTTATGGCCTTTTCAGTTATGGGACTATGGAAGATCCAAAATTCGGTGATATAAAGAATCTAAATTCGTTGCAGAAACTAGAGTCTCATTGTCACCTTTGTTTCTACCAAACTCCCAAATCCTACACAATCTCACCTAAAACCTTAGGTACCAAATAAAATTGTCTACCAACTTTTATAATATCAAATGAAATATTTTAAATAGAAAGTACAAACACAATTTAATTATAATCAGCTAACAACATGTTCTTACTACTGTCATTAATTGTGATATGACAATGGTCTCTTAGGTTACGCCTAGTTTGACAACAGTTACTAGAACTGGGGTTTTGTTAAGTTAAACTGAAATGAGTTTTGTAACCATACAAATCGCAGTTTTGGAAACTCCACTCACAGAGAGGTTTCCTAAACTTCATTCTCATTAGGTTGAAAGCATTCAAACCCCGGTTTTCGAGACTCCATGACTTGTTTTCAATGGCGCAAAAAGACTAGTCTTCTAAGTAGAGTAGCCCAAATCTTTATATACCCAAGATCATTTCATGCATTGGGTACACACGTCTTACGTTAAGTAAGACTGCAGCCTGTTATACCTCTTTCACCGCCACCGCGTTGGGGATCGACACATCTTACGCGGAGCAGTATTGCTGCCGAATTCTGGAGAGCCAACTTGCTTCACAGGGGTCTACTGCGCCTTTTTCCGCCACGGAGGGATCAAACAGTTATCCACACACGACTAGGTTCAGGGCATGTCTCTGATATCACTTGTAAGGATTTAAAGCATCATACCAAAAGGCTAGCATTCTAAGTAGAGTTGTTAAAATTTCGTTCGCACTAATCCCAACAAAAAAGTTATTTTATTGGTGATCTCGTCACACCGAAAACTTGGAGAATGAATGAGAGTTGAGTATAACAAGTGAAGTGGTCCACGTAAATCACCACCATCCATCGATCGGTCTCGGCCTCGCGCATCCAGACTCTGCGGCCGGGCCGGGCGCGGCAAAGATCGGCAAACGGTCCCCGCTCGCTCATGGCCGTGGTCCTTGCCAACAGCAACAAACAACGCGGGCAGGCAACCAACAACACTGATTGAACTTGGCGCCCACTTCACATTGTTGGGCCCATAGGAACGTGAGCTCCACGTGTTGTGGGTCCCAGCGGTCCGTTAGGGTTTGTTAAGTGGGCCGGATGGGTGCCTGCTGGGAACAAATTTTTTGATCCCCCGCGTATTTCTCACTGATGAGAGAGAGTATGCTTTCAAAGTCTTGCATGGTGTGGAAATGTGTGAAAATTAAAACCTCCTTATTTCTCTGGATGTATTGATATCTCATTATAGCATTTATAGCATCTTCCGGTTCGCTTACCATCATGAAGTTCAATTGGGTTCAGACGATTACTATCGTTACGGTCCAAATCGGGAGAGAACACAGGTCTTATTGATTAAATGAAGCTTATTGATGTACCTATTTCAGATAGATCGTTCACTTGGTCCAACATGCAAGACCATCAAATCCTGTTAAAATTAGACATAATTCATGTTTCCTCGTGTTGGGAGAGTAAATTCTGTGTGTCTGAGGCGACTACTTTGCTCAAACCTACCTTGGACCACGTGCCCCATGGCCCAGATTTAGGGGACACTTTGAATGTTAAGAGGAAAATATTCAGGTTCGGAGAGAGATGGCTGGAGGCCGTAGACTTGCAGGCAGTTAACAAGAAAATGTTAGGGTTTTGTAAAGAAAATTTAGTCTCACATTGAATAGACCAAAAGAGATTGAGTGGTATAAATACTAACTCTTTTATATTCTATTGTTATGAGTGTTAGGCCATGGGTCACCTTGCTACGCGCGCGCATACGCGCTGAATACAACAAGCCTAAACGGGCATGCCCCCACGACCAGCGAATACGAATGCAGCTCCGTTCAGCTAGCCCCGTCACCTGCTACATTTTGGATCTTATTTTTTATTTATTTTCTTTTAATATCGAAGTACAACTTTGGAGAGTGTAGTTCAGGAGTTCGACCTCGGGGAGCACGACCTCGGAGAATATGGACTCGGGAGTTCAACCTCGGAGTGGTGTTCGGAGCGGTTCTGGGTGCACTCGAGGAGTGGCCCCTTGAGACATGGTATCCCGAAGTATCCGTGGAGTGGTGACTTAACCTCGGGAAGCATGTGATATCGGAATAATCTTAGAGTGATTGTTTGATCTTGGAGAAGCAACTGGAACGGCACATCACGAGCTTATTTTAGACGTGGTCAAACATGTAGTTAACGTAGCAGATCTCCAACGGATTAATAGAATCTAAAACTAATAAGGTGGATTAAAATTTTGACCATGTTATAAAATGATTCTTTTACAGAGCTTATAAAGTGCAGTATACACAAAAATTGAGATACTTCTCTATGCCTCTCTCTTCTTTCTTCTCTTTTAGAGTTTTTTTTCTTTATTGGTTCACTAAAAATTTAAGAAGAATTCGCAAAGCCTTCTTGAAGTCCGCGCCGATGAGAAGAAGATCGCCTGATCGAGGGTCATTGTATCTTTGAAATTATTGCGGCGAAGCCCTGTACTGGGGGGGCAATTTGATTCTTGGGATAGTGCCCATCACGCCTAGATCATCAGGCTAAACTTTTTTCCTTTGTTTTATTTACTGTGATTTTTATCCCTTAATCTAATGTTATTTTTGATTAAGTAGCTTCAGATTAATAAATTTCCCAACATTCCAAGGATCAAGTTTGTATTGTATTTGGGTTTGAATTAATCATGAAACCTAGTCATATCAATATTATGATGCGTGATCTGTTCTTGCTACTGCTGTCACTCATGTGTCTACAGAAAATCATGTTGTCAACAATTTTAATCATGTGTGTTATGATAGTTATATTTACTAGATTTAAATGCTTGGAGAGTGTAGTTAAGGAGTTCGACCTCGGGGAGCATGACTTTGAAGAATATGGACTTGAGAGTTCAACCTTGGAGTGACGTTCATAGCGGTTCTGGGTGTACTCGAGGAGTGGCCCCTGAGATACGGCATCCCGAAGTATCCTCGGAGTGGTGGCTTATCATCAGGAAGCATGTGATATCGGGGTCGTCTCGGAATGATTGCTTGGTCTTGGAGAAGCAACTGGAACGGCACATCGCGAGCTTATTTTAAATGTGGTCAAACATAGAGCTAACATAGCAGATCTCCAACGGATTTATAGGATCAAAAACTAATAAAGTAGATCTAAATTTTGATCACGTTCTAAAAATGATTCTTTACAGAGCCTATAAATTCACCTTCTGCAGAGTGCGGTATACACAAAGATTTAGATACTTCTCTATACCTCTCTCTTCTTTCTTCTCTTTTAGAGCTTTTGTTCTCTATAGGTTCTCTAAAAATTTAAGAAGAATTCGCAAAGCCTTCTTGAAGTCCGTGCTGACAAAAAGGAGATCGTCTAATCGAGGGTCATTGTATCTGTGAAATCATTATGGCGAAGCCCTGTACGAGAGGGGGGCAATTTGATTCATGGGACAGTGCTCAGCACGCCTCGATTATTAGGCCAAACTCTTTTCCCTTTATTTTATTTACAATGATTTTGATGTTTTAATCTGACATTATTTTTTGATTAAGTAGCTTCATATTAATAAATTTCCCAACAATCTAGGAATCAAATTTGTGTTGTCTTTGAGTTTGAATTAAATCATGAATCCTAGTCATATCAATATTATGATGCATGATCTGTTCTTGCTACTGTCGTCACTCATGTTTTTAAAGAAAATCATGTTTTCAAAGATTTTAATCATGTGTGTTATGATAATTATATTTACTCGATTTAAATGCTACGATAAGCATAATGTTATTTTGAAAAGTATCTTTATGCGTATGCTTTCAAGTTTCTATAATATGATTGTTCATGCTATCAATCTTATACTGTTAATTTTAAGCATGTCAATTATACTTTCTTTCTGGATGAACTTTGGACTATATGTTTGTAGCACCATAATAAAAAAATATTTATCGATTATCAAATAATGGTTACAAGTGAGATTCTCTTGGCAAATCTAGAAAAATTTAACGGTAACAACTTTCATCCGTTGGCAAAACCAAATGAGATTCTGTTTAACAACATTAAATTTAATAACCATTAAAAGTGATCACCCATCTTTTTATAGACCAACTATACTAGGCAGAGCTCAACTACATAATCTATCCCTACTCCTAGAACTCCTCAAGAGATTCAGTATCATTATTTACATAGAATTCTAGGAGCACAATATAATAGACTATATGACATCTACTACTCCATCACTAGTCCTAAAATTCTTTGGGATACTCTAGAAAATAAATATGGCCTAGATGATACTAGTATAAAAAGATTTAAAGCATCTGATTTTAACAAATTCGAAATGATAGATTCAAAACCAATGAATGAACAAATTTATGCATTTGAGAACCTAGTGCAACAATTTAAAACCAATGAAACCCTTGATAATATATTTCAGATTGCTTGCTTCATAGATAAATTACCTGATACTTGGACAGACTTTGAAAAAATACTTCGTCATTCCTAAGGAGATCTTATTCTCATCCAAGTGTTGAACTTAATTAGAATTGAAGAACAATATAGATTGAGAGAGAGAGAGCCAAGCCTGAATCAAAGCCTAAAGTGAACAATGTAAAATCAAAACCCAATAGCGACTCTAAACCCATATTCAAAAAATAAGAAGCGTCCTTTTCACCAAAATTAAAATAAAACTTTCAAGAGAAAACTTTTCCACCACAACAAGAATCCCTTCAACTTTCAGAAGAAAGAAGGAGCTAAACAGCGTGCCTGCTTTGTTTGTGGTCGGACCAATCATCTAACCAAAGACTGCTTCTACAAGAAGAATGAGCCACCCAGACTTAGAAAGGGAGGGCCTCCGACACCCAAATCTCAAGTTAATATGCTGACTATTAGTTCTGCTGGGACTGTTTCAGGTCAGTACTCTTCACCCCTGAAGTGAACATGGCCTTACCATTAAATGATTGGTGGATTGACACTGGAGCTAACACATATATTTGCTCTGATCAATCTTTATTTTCCACCTATCAGGTCTCAGATAGAGGAACTATGACCATGGAAAATAATGTTGTGGCCCATGTTCACGAAATAGGCTGAATCAACTTGAAGCTGATATCTAGAAGACCTTAGCTCTGCAGGATGTCCACCACATACCCGAGATTAGGAGAAATCAGATTAGTGGATCTCTATTAATCCAACAAGGCTATAAGCTTATATTTGAATCAAATAAAGTTGTAATAACTAAGGGTTTGAATTTTATTTGAAAAAGATTCCTATGTGGTCGCTTATTTAAATTAAATGCCAAAAAATTCTACTCTTGCATCTCCAATAACTCTGAACATTGAACCTTCCGTGACTTTTCATCAACACTTGGGACACGTGAATTACAAACTCAATCAAAAAAATGATGCATCTCAATCTGATTCTCAAGCTAAACATTAAAGATAATGACAAATATGAAATCTATGTAGAAGCTAAACTTCCTAAAAAATCTTTTAAAACTATTGATAGAGATTCTGAAACTTTAGCACTTATTCATAGTGATGTCTGTGATTCTGGAATAACATCGAGAGGAGGTAACAAATATTTTATGACTTTCATAGATGACTGTTCAAAGTATTATCACATCTACCTTATTAAGACTAAAAATGAAGTGATTATTAAATTCAAAATCTACAAGAAGAGGTTGAGAATCAATTAGAAAAGAAAATTAAAATACTTAGGTCAGATAGAAATTGTGAGTACACTTCTAATGAGTTAAAACAATTCTGTGAAGAAGTTGGAATTATTCATGAGATGACTGCACCTTATACTCCTCAATCTAATGGAGTAGTAGAGAGAGGATATAACACTAATAGATATGGTTAACTCAATATAAATTAACTTTGGTGTGCCAAAGAACCTTGGGGGAAGCCCTTATGACTGCTTGTCATATTCTAAATTGAATAACTTTCAAAAACTCAGATAAAACTCCTTACATAATATGAAAAAAATAGAAATCCTAATCTAGATTGCTTGAAAGTGTGGGAGCTGCCTAACAAAAGTTAAGATTCCTGAGAATAAAAGAAAGAAGATTGGCCCAAAGATAGTAGATGGAATATTCATAGGATATGCATCATATAGTAATGCTAATAGGTTTCTAATTATCAATTCTGGGATTAGTGACATAGCCAAATATACTATAGTTGAAGCCATGAATTCTTATTACTTTGAAAATATCTTTTCATATAATGATACTGGTGTAACTGACGACAATCCTGGTTTAAGTTCTATTCAAGCTGAACCCAATTCTAGTCAAGTTAAAATTTAGAAGAAGAAACTGAACCAGAACCTAGGAGAAGTAAGAGAACCCGAATAAAAAAAATTCATGAAGACTTCTTTACATTACTAATAGAAGACTCTCCTACTACTTTTGAAGATGCAATGAAATCATTAGACTCTCTATTTTGGAAGGAAGTTATAGATAATGAAATACAATCTATAGTTCAAAATCATACTTGGGAGCTTACTGATCTTCCTCCTGGCTGCAAAATCATAGGGTACAAATGGGGTATTTAAAAAGCAATTTAGATCTAATGGTACAGTGGATAAATACAAAGACTAGTTACTAAGGAATTTGCCCAAAATCAGGTATAGATTATTTTAATGTTTATTCCCTAGTAGGTAGGATAACCACTAGTAGGGTACTTGTAGCCTTAGCTTCAATTCACAAACTGATTATACACCAAATGGATATTAAAACAACATTCTCAATAAGAGATTTATATGAGAAAATCTACATGACAACCCGAGCGGTTTACTGCATCTGGATAAGAGAATATAGCGTGTAACCTCATTGCATCTTTGTATGGCCTCAAGCAAGCTCCAAATAATGGCATATGCTTATATGTTGATGATATCTTGATTTTTGGTTCTGACATACAAATCATAAATAACATCAAATATTTCCTATCACAAAACTTTGATATGAAAGATTCAGGACAAACTGATCTAATTCTTAATACTAAAATATTGAAGAACAATCATGGATATGTGTTATCTCAATCACATCATATAGAGAAAATTCTTGAGAAATTCTATGATCCAAACTGCCTATCTGCTTTTACTCCTTATGATCCTAACCTGCATTTAAAGCATAATACAGGTCATCCTATAATACAAAGAGACTATGCACAAATAATAGGATCATTAGGATTTTTGACAAATTGCACCATTGCACCAGACCTGACATTGCTTACAAAGTAAGCAGGCTAACCAGATACACTTCAAACCTTGATGAGAGTCACTGGATTGCATTAAAAAGAGTTCTGAGATGCTTTAAAGGAACCACTGCATATGACTTACACTATAACGGATTTTCATCTGTACTGAAAGTTACACAGATACAAATTGGATTAGTGACACCGTGAATGTAAAATTCACCACATGCTTTGTATTTCTTGTAGGAGGAGGGGTAGTTTTCTAGAAATTCACTAAAAAAATTGTAATAGTTAGAAGTACAATGGAATCAGAAATCATAACTCTGGACAGTGGACACCACTAGTATAGAAGCTGAATGGTTAAAAGATTTACTAATTAAAATTTCTTTATTAGAAAAAGCATTACAAGCTATTTCTATTCACTGTGATTGCAGTTAGCTATTGACAAATGTCATCAAGAGAATGCAAATGTGAAAATGAATTGACACTTGAAAGTGAGGCACAAATCATTGAGGTATAATATGAAGAATCATGTGATAACCTTATAGATTTGAGAAGAATCTTACACATCATCTTACTAAGACTTGTCTAGGGCAGTGGTCCTAGAATCGTGGAGGGGGATGGGGTTAAGCCCATAAAAAAAATCACTACAGTGGCAACTCAACCTCACAGAAGTTCAATGGGTAGAAATAAACTAAACGAGTGATTAATTGTGAGGAGCACTTAATTTATTTGCTCCCATCCCTAGGGCGATCAGTGCTTATAAAGCAAGGAGAAGGATGAGTGTAAACTCTTAATAGGTACTACACCCATAAGGAAGGATGCTTACTTGCTCCCATGCTTATCAGGACTTACCTATATGTGTGTAGTTGTGAGGTAGTGACTAAGAGATCAGGTCTGCTCCCTAGTAAAATACACGAAATATACTTGCGTAAGGCCATAAATAGCGCAACCCGCTCAGAATTCTTTTTCAACTACACTATTTGTGCTTTTTATAGAAATCTGATTAATGAGACTGGTTTAAGGTGTATTCCATCAAGCTCTCACGAATCTATACAATTGTCACTAAGTGAAGGTTCAAACCGAAAGGTATCTACACCTATTACATATATAAGGAACCATCAAATTTGTTTTTGTACATCTCTTTAAATTTTTTAGTTATTTTCAAGTTGTAAGTTATGTGGGGGATTGTTGAAGTTTTGTAACTTAAAACTCATTTTGTGAAGAAAATTTACTCCCATATTGGATAGACCAAAAGAGGTTGAGTGGTATAAATAGCAACCCTTCTATGGTCTATTGTTATGAATGTTGGGCCTTGGGCCATCTTGCCACACGCACGAACATGCGCCAAACAGATCCAGTCCGGGCTGGATTAGTGATGCATGCGCTCATGACCTGCGGATATGAATGTAGCTCCGTTCAACTAGCCCCATGACCTGCCACATTTTGGATCTTTTTTTTTATTTTCTTTCAATATCAAAGTACAACCTTTAAGTGTAGTTCAAGAGTTCGACCTCAGGGAGCATGAACTCAAGAGTTCAACCTTGGAGTGACGTTCGGAGTAGTTCTGGGTGTACTCAGGGAGTGCCCCCAAGACATGACATCTCAAAGTAGCCTCAGAGTGGTGGCTTGACCTCGAGAAGCATGTGATATCGGGGTAGTCTCAGAGTGATTGCTTGGTCTTGGAGAAGCAACTTGGAACGTCACATCACGAGCTTATTTTAAACGTAAAGTTAATGTAGCGGATCTCCAGTGGATTAATATGATTTAAAGCTAATAAAGTGGATCAAAATTTTGACCACATTCTAAAAACGATTCTTTTATAGAGCCTATAAATATACCTTCTGCAGAGTGCACTATACACAAAAATTGAGATACTTCTCTATGCCTCTCTCTTTTCTTTCTTCTCTTTTAGATTTTTTGTTCTCTGCTAGTTACCTAAAAGTATAATAAGAATTCTAAAGCTCTCTTGAAGTCTGTGCTGACGAGAAAGAGGTCATCTGTCCGAGGGTCATTCTCCGGAATCATTGTTGGGAAGCCCAGCACCAGAGGGGGGCAATTTGATTATTGGGACAGTGCCCAGCACGCCTCGATCATCAGGCTAATTCTTTCCTTTTTGCTTTATTTACTGTGATTTTGATCTTTTTAATCTGATATTATTTTTGACTAAGTATCTTCAGATCAATAAATTTCCCAACAAAAAGTTGGGATGCCCCAACTCATAGCTTCGACTGGCAACCATGCCAGCAGGCTCAGGATATTGCAGAAGACTTCGAGGAATTGAGAACCAAATTCTTTTAGCTCCATCATTCAAAGGAAAAAGGAGCTGTTTGAAAACATTAACTCCTTAGAAAAAGTGCTAGAGCAGCGAGACCTGAGCCTAGATGAAATATGCATCATAACCCGCCTCGTAAAAGAGATACGATTGGTCTATGAGAAGGAGGAGATTATGTGGTGCCAACGGGTTCCGAATGCTGCTTTCTTTCACAAGTCCGCAAATATGCGCAAAATAAATAATAATGTGTTAGGATTTGGGTCGAACAAATAGTCCCACATCGGCTAGACGTGGGGATGATCTTGGATTTATAAGAATTGAGCAACTCCACCTAAGAGACTAGTCTTTTGGGATGATGGCCCGAGTCCTTCAAGGATGTTGTGCGCCGAAGATCAACCACGCAGAGGAAACCCTAGATCCCAGATGTAAAATAACAATACCACCAACAGCAAATAAACACACAAGCAAAGAGAAGAACACAAAAATCAGATCGGCAAATAACACACAAGCAAAGAGAAGAACACAAAAATCAGATTTAACGAGGTTCAGCCAATTTCGCCTACGTTCTCGGGGCAAAGAAGAGAGGGTTTCTATTGATTTTTGTGAATCAATACAATGTTTTCAGCATACACTATGAAGAGAGCTCTGTCTCTCTCATACACCTCAGAAAAAACCCTAGGAATCCACTTACAACTTGAGTAGATTTTCAATTCAGCAACTTTCTCGAAATAGCCCAACCTGACTGTCTGTCGACCGGTCAGTCGACCGACCTAGGCACCGGTCGACCGTGCCTAACCAAGAGTTAGGCACCTTCAGTCGGTCGATCAGATGGTCAATCGCTACAACCTTGTGCACGTTGTGCACAATCAGTCGACCGACCCAGTCGACCGTTCCACTGCTGCTGCTGCTATTGCTGAATCTCTGGATCATCGTCGACTTCCTCGACTTCCCTTCTCCTCTTCCTACAATTCTCCACCTCGGTGAAGATTTCTCAAATCTGAGCCGAAATGAAACATACGAACTATCGACTCAAAAGTGGCTGCACCAGTATGGTTGCCTACGTACCCTGCCCAAGGGATCAAGCCATCTGTAGTTCATGCAAAGGAGCTTCAACAAGCTCATGCTATAAGAAGGACATGGAGCAAAGCCTTACAATGTGCAAACTTGACTCCTGACACCACCTTTGTAAGCATGTCGGCGAGATTCTCCAATGTGTGAATCTTCAGCAGCTCAATATTACCCTCATCAAGAATTTCTCAAACAAAATGGAACCTGATGTTTATGTGCTTCATCCGTGCATGATATACCTGGTTCTTGGCTAAATAAATAGCACTTATACTGTCACAGTTAATCTTTAGTAGATCCTGATCCACCCCCAAGTAATCAAGCAAGCCTTGAAGCCAAATTGCCTCCTTCATAGCCTCCGTCATGGCCATATACTCGGCCTCTGTGGTAGACAATGCGATGCTAGACTGTAGAATGGAGCGCCAACTCACCGGTGCTTAAGAGAATGTAAAGACATACCCCATTGTAGACCGGAGCTTTTCAACATCACCAGCATAGTCAGAATCAACATATCCGATACAATCCTGCTTCCCTATGGAGTCCTTCTCAAATACCAGACCAACATCAATGGTACCTTTTATGTACCGCAGAATCCACTTCACTGCCTCCTAATGACCCTGTCCCAGATCATGCATATATCTACTGACCATAGAGACAGCTTGTGAAGATCTGGTCTCGACACTATAGCATACATAAGACTACCGACTGTGCTAGCATATGGGACGTGAGTCATGTACTCACATTCTTCAACGTTCTTTGGAGACATCATAGCAGATAACTTGAAATGAGGAGCCAGTGGCGTACTTATAGACTTCGCATTCTTGCCAATGTTGAACCTCTGAAGTACCTCTTGCAAATACCCCTTCTGTGTCAAGCTCACCCTGCCAACCCTTCGGTCTCGTGTGATTTCCATGCCTAGCACCATCCTTGCTTCACCAAGATCCTTCATCTCAAACTCAGAAGATAGATCCCTCTTCAGTGCATCAATCACAGATTTAGACCTTGAAGCAATAAGCATATCATCTACATACAAAAGTAAATAGATATACTCCCCTGTCGGTAGCTTGTTGTAGTACACACATGGGTCATAGTGGCTACGTGTGTACCTCTTTCCTCTGATGAAGCTGTCGAACTGCTTGTACCACTGTCTTGAAGACTGCTTTAGTCCATACAGTGACTTCTTCAGCTTACATACTATTTGTTCCTTCCCTTCAGTCTTGAACCCTGATAGCTTAGACATGTAGATCTCTTCATCTAGATCGCCATGGAGAAAGGCGGTCTTTACATCGAGTTGATCAAGATCCAATTCGTACTGTGCAACCAAAGCTAATAAGATACGAATTGACGAATGCTTTACAACAGGAGAAAATACCTCATTGTAGTCAATTTCTTCCCTTTGAGCATAGCCTTTTGCTACCAATCTGGCCTTGTATCGCACGAATCTTCTTTGAGAGATACCTGCTTCTTTGCATACACCCACTTACAGCCTATTATCTGTTGGCCCAAAGGCCTTCCACTCTAGTTTTGATGATGACTCATTCATATAGTTATGTTTACTAATAATCTTGTGATTCTAAGTTTCAGATCATTAGCAAGATATTAGTTGATGATTAGCTTCAACATGAAGTGTTTGGAAGCTTATCATGGTGATTCCGGTGCCAAATCTTAAAGATCATACCTTTGCACTCGGTGGATCGCGTTTGGGAGCAAGTCTTCTTGATGACTCAAAGACTTAGGTATCCATAGTTTAGATAGTGTGTTTTAGATCCATTTATAAAGTTTAGTATAGTTGATATGCTCAAGTGCACAACACACACGTTTTCATGTTTTGGATTTGGTTTTCATGAATAGTAGATCAAAACAAGTTTACTTTATTTCTATGTATATTAGATATGTTCTAGATATACATACATGCTTTAAACTTGCTAGACAAACTTATTTTGACTATCCTATTCATGATTTGGAAAAATCAAGTTTGATAAAAATACAAGTTTTGTTTTTGATAAAATTTGCAAGACTCAAAAATGAATTGATATGATTAATATATGTCTTGAAATTTTTATCACAAGTTTGTGTTTCAATACAAAATGATAAAACTATTTTTGGTGATTTTTAGAAGTGTTAAAAGATTTTTAGAAAAATATTTTTCCAGTTTTTCAGACCCAGTTTTTGTTCCAGGCTTCAACCAAGTCGACTGGTAGTCTGACTAGTCGACTAAGGCTGAGGTCGGTCGACCGGGACGGTCGACCGACGTGCACAATTCTGTGCACGTTTTGAGGCACTGGGACGGTCGACCGCGCCGGTCGACGGGGCACTTACAGTGCTCTCTGTTTGTTTGGGTCGACTGGGCGGTCGACCGCTGCAGAGAGTTATGCTCTCTGTTTGTTTCGGTTGACCGGGCCGGTCGACCGCTGTTGCCCAACGGTCATATTTCTGACCGTTGGCGGTCGACCGGGCCGGTCGACCGTTGCCTGTCAGAGCTGCCAACTCAGCTCTAACGGCTAGTTTTGTAATGGGCCTATATAAACCCCATCTCTTTGGGTTTTTAGCCAAGGTTTTCAAGAAGAAAATTTCAGTGTTTCTCTAGTGATTAAACAAGTTTTCAAAATAGTTTTTGTGCTAAAAAGATTTCATCTTTATTGTTTTTAGGTTTTTGGAAAAATCAAAGAAAAGAATATTTTGGGAGATTTGTCTTGGTTTTCATTCTATATCTTTTGCAAGAATTTCCCAAGTGTTTTTCTTTGTTGCTTGTTTTCCAAACACCTAGTTTCCACACTTGAGCTATCTTCTATCCTAATCTATTTAGGATCTTGTTTGTGGAAAAAGAAAGAGGAAAGAGGTTTGTGGTTGAAAGAGACCACCTATTCTAAACCCTTGATTTCTTGGTTGCTCCCTCTTAGGTAGAGGTTGAGGTTGTGTAATTGGGTTGTTGTTTTGCTCCCTCTTTGGTAGAGGTGGAGATTGGTGTTTACTCCCTCTTGGTGAGGTGGAGTTGGAGATTGGTTTGTAACCCTCTTCGGTAGAGGTGTTGGTGGTTGATTGTTTGGCTAAGGGCCTTATCCCTCTTTGTGAGGTGGATTGAGTTTGTATTGGCTACGGGCCTACCCCTCGGTTGTGAGGTGGTTGTTTGAGAGAGGAGTTTGGTACTCCTAGAGTTGTAACAAATCCTCCTTGTTGGAGGTTCCCTTGGTGGGAGATAGTGGATTAGAAATCCTTCACGGTGGTGAAGGTGGGGATGTAGAGCTAGGGGCTCGAACCTCGAAACATATCATTGTGTTTGCGTTTGATCCACTTGTCTCTAAACTCTCTCTCTTTACATTTGTGCAAAGCATCATACATAACATCATATCATATTTGCTTGTGTTGAGCATAATTTACATATCTATTTGCTTGTGTTGCCTTGCATATATTCTTATTGCAATTCATCTTTATTTGCTTGGCTTGCTTGTGTGTGTGCCTAACTTATACTTAACCAACAAGAGCTTCACATAGCACCTCAACCCATTCAAGGGGAATCAAGAGGAGTTAGTCCAGAGCCCTTCACGGGGAATTCGGCTACACTTGTTGTGTTGTATTAAGTTTGTGCAAGATTTGCATTAGCTTCCGCATTTAGCGCACTTAGTTTTGCATTTAGTTTAGATTAGCACTAACACCTATTCACCCCCCTCTAGGTGTTCCCCTTTTCAATTGGTATCAGAGCTAGTGCTCCTGATACTTAGGCTTAACATCCTAGGAGTGAGATCTATTTGCTTGCTAATCTATTGTTTGCATTTGCTTGTTTGCACACATATAGTTTACCATGGCCTTCATGACCCCACCTATGTATGACCCTTCCAACATTCATGTTTGGAAGATTAGGATGACCGTTTATTTGCAAACCCTAGGTCATAAAGTTTATCTTGCTATTACCAAGGAATTCTTCCTTAGTGATCACAATCATATAGGGGCCAATGCACAAGCCCTAGAGGCCATTAGAAGCACATTACCTAAAGATTATCTTATGTGTGTTTCTAACATTGATTCCGCCTTTGCAGTGTGGAACAAATTGACAACAACCACCACCACCTCCGAGCTTCAAGTGCAAATTCAAGAAGAGGAATCTAGTGGAGAGTCCGAGTCACAATGCTTCATGGTCCAAGGGAATGACTCCCTTGAGGTACATTCGGAACCCCACTTAGATAATGATGATTGTGCTAGTTCTTCAAATGATTATGTGCTAGTTCTTCAAATGATTATGTTGATCCTCATGCTTTGAATGAAGAACTTTCTATTGTTTGTGAGAAACTAATAGAAAAATATAATTGTTGAAAAAGAAAAGTCTAGGAATTGAAAAAGAAAATAAGAGTTTGCATTCTAGACTTGATTGTGTTTTGCAAAAGAAGGTTGAGGTCTATAATGAAAGGGATTCATTGAGATCTCAATTGGAACTTGCACTAAAAGAAAATGAATTTTTAAAAAATAAAAATGATTGCCATGCTATTTTGAAGAAAAATGAAAATTTATCTTCTAAAGTTGATTTTGTTGTAAAAGAAAATAATTCTTTGAAAATAAAAATTGATTCTATTTCAAAGGATTTAGAAATTTGTTTAAAGAAAAATGAAGTTTTGCAAAATAAAATTGATGCACATGTTTGCCATGCTAGTGTAGCTTCATCTAGTCTACCTAATGCATGTACCTCTTCTTCTAGGATTAATGATGATATTTGTATGTTAAAGAAGAGAGTAGATTGTTTCGGCTCCACTATGAGCCAATGTGCCATGAACCACACTCGCTTGGAAACCTTGGCTTGTAAGAAACAAGTTCCAACTTTTATGCATGCACACCCTCCATGGCATACACATGCTCCACACGGACACCATCAACACATGTATGCTCATGTGTACACATGTACACATTGTGGCCGAAAAGGCCATCTTGCTAAATTTTGCTATGATCGTTTACATGTTGAGAATTTAGCAAAGAAGTTTGTTTGGGTTAGGGAAGGAACTAACCCCCATGGACCAACAAGATGTGGGTACCAAAGACCACCCCTCCTATTATTTTTGATATAGGTGTGGGCTCTCACATGACGTGAGAGTGATGACACCTTGGAGTGGATGCGTTCCAGACTTAAAGGAAATCAATTGGATGCATCACTTTCAAGGGAAGATTTGGTGGAGATGACCACCATGTTTTGGAGACAAGGAGAGTTGCCTTCTAGGTTTTGGTAACAATTCTTAACTCCTTATTATTGTTTACATGCTTTCATATTCATTTGTTTTATAGCATGTTTTCATTGTCTATGATTAGTGTGTAAATGCCATGTTTATTAGATCCTTGACATACATGTATAGTATTTGAGACACACATGCTTATATAAACTCATATTTAGTGTTCTCACCTTTTGTTTAGCTATAATGTACATCATGAATCAAATACATGTGAATTATATAGTAATCATGTTTTAGTTTTCTCATGATGATTTTTTGTTGTTTTATACTTTATGTGGTATAAACTAGTTTAGATGTAGATTTTATCAAAACTTGCATGTATGCATGTACACATAGTGAGAACAAATTGACTTTTATATGTTTGCACTTCATGCTCATTTGTACCCACTATATGCACATGTATAAGCTAGTTTTGATGATTCCTTCATTTATACTTGCTATGCCTATTTCATGTTTTTACTTCATGTATATGTATTTTGAATTCAAACCTAATAAATATACATGTATACCCATGAGTCTTTTGCCTTCATGCAAATACTTTTAATAGACTCGTTTACGGTTGGGATATGTATGTATATTGTTAAATTTGGATGAATCATACATATACCTAGAAGTTTGATAAAAGAATTTTTGATGAATCTTTGCTTGTTTTATATAGCAAAATAATATTCGTGTTTGTTTTGATACTTCATGTTTTGAATATATGTTTAGATGTTAGTTTTCATTAAGACTAGGATTTATATTTGTACATATGATGGGCTACAAATAAATCTATATATGTTGGGATTGAATACTTGTTTGTTCCCATTAGATGTGCTAGTATAGTTTAGTTTTGATGATTCATACATTTTAAACTTGTATTCCATTTTTGGTATTTATTTTTATGATTATGAGTTTTCATTTCATGTATATGTGTATTTTGCCAACTTGAAGATATACATGTATACCCCTTGAGTCATATGCCTTTCATGCAAATATCTATTATGGACTCAAAGTGTGTTTAAGGGATATGTATGTATACTTCTTGTATTGACAAATCATACATATACCTTGAAAAGAATTGATATCAAATTGTTTTAATGAAAAGCTAAATTTTCATACTTTTCATGCTTTTCATGTTTTCTTTGAATTGGTATTTAAACTTCATGTATATGTTTACCTTGTCCAAACTATTAGATATACATGAATATCCTTTTTGAGCCACGTGCCTTCATGCATATATCCTTGTGGACTCGTTTGTATCTTGGATATGTATGTATACTTTGGTTTGTATTAGACATACATATGCCTTGAAGATTAAATAATATTAATTTTTAGTTTCTTGTTTAAAGGAATAATTGAACTTAATTGAATAAATTTCATGATTGTGATCTCCATACTTGACTTGTACACTCACATTTATTATTTGCTCATATTTTGTTTTCATGAGACATTTTTATGCTTAATTGGATTAGAGTGTTGATTATCATGTGGATTTCATTTTATGAAAAATGATTTGTATTTATTCCTTACTTGAAGGATTTCGTACTAGTTAACAAAACTTTTCATTTTAACTAGTTCGTATTCTTCGTTATAATATGAGATATACACTTGACCCTATTCTTTCAATTGGTATCATTGAACACTTTCAATTGATATCAATTTGATCTTTTTGTATACTCATATATGTTTTGTATATGTATGCTTACTCTTTCAAGAATATCAATGTCAATTGGTATCTAACTTTCATACATATATATCTTTATGCTAAGCTTGAAAAATTTCTAATGTTTGATTTGTTTTCAATTGGTATTTTAACAAGCTTATGCATATGTTTAGTTGGTATTTCATAAAGGGAAAAAACTTGATTTTGTCCTTCAATTGGTATTTGATTCCCACTCCCTTACTTTATGTTAAAATATCGTTTCAAATTGGTATCATATGCTTAAAAGAACATATTTCTCTTAATGATATCAAGATGTTTATGTTGAGTGTTTTTAATTGGTATCTCAAAATTTTGTTTAAGAAAAATATATACTTTTGATTTACATTGCTTATATGTTTTATTTCAATTGGTATCAATATGCACTTTATTGTCATATCTTAAATTGGTATCACATTTGTTTTGATTACCCTTCTTGATCTTTTTGTTTTTGACAAAAAGGGGACGAAATTTTTTTTTTTTTTTTATGTTTTTACCCCTTTGTTGATGATTGACAAAAAGGGGGAGAAAGATTTTGAGTTATAGAGTTTATATATGCATGCTTACATTTTGCATATATGATGTTTAATTGGTATCTAGAAGCATGTTTTATTTTGAATATTTCATTGGTATCTAGAGCACCATGTTTATATGCATTGTCATTCATTGCATACTTATTGTTTATTTGTTTATGCATGAGTTAAGGGGGAGCTTCTTTGAAGCTTAACTTTAATCCATGCATATATAACTCCATGAGTTTTGTCATCATCAAAAAGGGGGAGATTGTTGGCCCAAAGGCCTTCCACTCTAGTTTTGATGATGACTCATTCATGTAGTTATGTTTACTAATAATCTTGTGATTCTAAGTTTCAGATCATTAGCAAGATATTAGTTGATGATTAGCTTCAACATGAAGTGTTTGGAAGCTTATCATGGTGATTCCGGTGCCAAAGCTTAAAGATCATACCTTTGCACTCGGTGGATCGCGTTTGGGAGCAAGTCTTCTTGATGACTCAAAGACTTAGGTATCCATAGTTTAGATAGTGTGTTTTAGATCCATTTGTAAAGTTTAGTATAGTTGATATGCTCAAGTGCACAACACACACGTTTTCATGTTTTGGATTTGGTTTTCATGAATAGTAGATCAAAACAAGTTTACTTTATTTCTATGTATATTAGATATGTTCTAGATATACATGCATGCTTTAAACTTGCTAGACAAACTTATTTTGACTATCCTATTCATGATTTGGAAAAATCAAGTTTGATAAAAATACAAGTTTTGTTTTTGATAAAATTTGCAAGACTCAAAAATGAATGATATGATTAATATATGTCTTAAAATTTTTATCACAAGTTTGTGTTTCAATACAAAATGATAAAACTATTTTTTGGTGATTTTTAGAAGTGTTAAAAGATTTTTAGAAAAATATTTTCCCAGTTTTTCAGACCCAGTTTTTGTTCCAGGCTTCAACCAAGTCGACTGGTAGTCTGACTAGTCGACTAAGGCTGAGGTCGGTCGACCGGGACGGTCGACCGACGTGCACAATTCTGTGCACGTTTGGAGGCACTGGGACGGTCGACCGCGCCGGTCGACCGGGGCACTTACAGTGCTCTCTGTTTGTTTGGGTCGACCGGGCGGTCGACCGCTGCAGAGAGTTATGCTCTCTGTTTGTTTCGGTCGACCGAGCCGGTCGACCGCTGTTGCCCAACGGTCATATTTCTGACCGTTGGCGGTCGACCGGGCCGGTCGACCGTTGCCTGTCAGAGCTGCCAACTCAGCTCTAACGGCTAGTTTTGTATTGGGCCTATATAAACCCCATCTCTTTGGGTTTTTAGCCAAGGTTTTCAAGAAGAAAAATTTCAGTGTTTCTCTAGTGATTAAACAAGTTTTCAAAATAGTTTTTGTGCTAAAAAGATTTCATCTTTATGTTTTTAGGTTTTTGGAAAAATCAAAGAAAAGAATATTTTGGGAGATTTGTCTTGGTTTTCATTCTATATCTTTTACAAGAATTTTCCCAAGTGTTTTTCTTTGTTGCTTGTTTTCCAAAAACCTAGTTTCCACACTTGAGCTATCTTCTATCCTAATCTATTTAGGATCTTGATTGTGGAAAAAGAAAGAGGAAAGAGGTTTGTGGTTGAAAGAGACCACCTATTGTAAACCCTTGATTTCTTGGTTGCTCCCTCTTAGGTAGAGGTTGAGGTTGTGTAATTGGGTTGTTGTTTTGCTCCCTCTTTGGTAGAGGTGGAGATTGGTGTTTACTCCCTCTTGGTGAGGTGGAGTTGGAGATTGGTTTGTAACCCTCTTCGGTAGAGGTGTTGGTGGTTGATTGTTTGGCTAAGGGCCTTATCCCTCTTTGTGAGGTGGATTGAGTTTGTATTGGCTACGGGCCTACCCTCGGTTGTGAGGTGGTTGTGTTTGAGAGAGGAGTTTGGTACTCCTAGAGTTGTAACAAATCCTCCTTGTTGGAGGTTCCCTTGGTGGGAGATAGTGGATTAGAAATCCTTCACGGTGGTGAAGGCGGGGATGTAGAGCTAGGGGCTCGAACCTCGAAACATATCATTGTGTTTGCGTTTGATCCACTTGTCTCTAAACTCTCTCTCTTTACATTTGTGCAAAGCATCATACATAACATCATATCATATTTGCTTGTGTTGAGCATAATTTACATATCTATTTGCTTGTGTTGCCTTGCATATATTCTTATTGCTATTCATCTTTATTTGCTTGGCTTGCTTGTGTGTGCCTAACTTATACTTAACCAACAAGAGCTTCACATAGCACCTCAACCCATTCAAGAGGAATCAAGAGGAGTTAGTCCAGAGCCCTTCACGGGGAATTCGGCTACACTTGTTGTGTTGTATTAAGTTTGTTCAAGATTTGCATTAGCTTCCGCATTTAGCGCACTTAGTTTTGCATTTAGTTTTAGATTAGCACTAACACCTATTCACCCCCCCTCTAAGTGTTCCCCTTTTCAATATCTTCTTCCCTTTGGGCAACCTTATGAGTTCCCAAGTGTCGTTCTTGTAAAGAGACTTCATCTCTTCTTCCATGGTTGCTCTCCACATCTTTGACTCTGAACTGATTTCAGCTTCTCTGAAGATGGATGGGATAGCCTCCTCAATGACCGAAAGTGCATACGCCACGACCATATCTGTAGTGAGCCAATCTGGTCTCCTAGTTTTTCTCTTTGGTCTTCCAACTGTAGTAGATTCAGGAACATTACCCATGACCTGTTCTTGACCTTCTTCATCATCAGCATCTCCCTCATCTGCTTGATTATTATCCTGTGTTACCCTAAGTATGATCCTCACTGATGCTGAACTCTCTAGAGATGGTGGATTTGCATCATTCTCCACCTGCTGCGATACATCTTTGGTCTTGCTAGTCTCCACCTGCTGAGAGACCTTAGGATTCAACATAGAAGCCTCATCAAAAGTGACATCCCTACTGAGAAGAAATTTCCTGTTCGTTGGATCCCAGATCTTGAACGCTTTGATTCCCTTCTTGAAACTGACGAACATACCCTTCTTTGCTCTTGGGTCTAACTTATCATCCTTGACATAATAATAGACTGGACAACCAAATACCCTTAGCAAATCATAATCAGCAGCTATTTTTCCTGACCAAACCTCGAGAGGAGTTTTTCCCCTATCGCAGACGAAGGCAACCTGTTCACAAGATAGCATGCATATGCCAAAGCCTCAGCCTAGAAGTTGTTCGATTAACCGGTATTGGACAACATACAACGGACCTTCTCTAGCAAAGTCCTATTCATCCTTTCTGCTATCCCGTTCTGTTGCAGTGTCTCCCTCATTGTGAAGTGTCTCTCTATGCCCTTATCAGGACATAGCTGAAGGAAAGGATCAGACTTGTATTCTTCTCCATTATCTGAACGGAGGACTTTGATTTTCCTTCCCATACTTCTCTTCAAGTTCTTCTTCCACTTCACAAACAATTCTAGGACTTCCCTTTGTGTCTCATGGTATATACCCAACAACGCCTAGAATAATCATCAATAAACGATACAAAGTAATGGTTACCTCCAATTGATGCAGTCTTGGTAGGTCCCCAAATATCAGTGTGAACATAGTCTAGAATCCCCTTGGTGCAGTGTGTTGCTGTGCCGAACTTCACCTTGGTCTTCTTTCCGATGATACAGTGTTCACAAAATTTCAACTTGCAGGTTCCGGCACCTTTTAGTACTCCTTGTCTTGCAAGAGTTTGCAAAGACTTTTCTCCTGCATGTCTCAGCCTCATATGCCCAGCCTGGTTGAGTCTTCATCTGAACTAGTAGAAGTCGCCACTTGTCCTGTAACAGTACTACCATTCAAGTAGTAAAGATTGTTCCTGCGATCGGCCTTCTATACCACCATCGAGCCTTTGGTCATCTTAAGGACTCCTTTCTTAATTGACACCACAAGGACCATTGCCTCCAAAGCTCCAACAGAGATTAGGTTTCAGCACCTTTCAGTACTCCTTGTCTTGCAAGAGTTTTTAAAGACTTTTCTCCTATGTGTCCCAGCCTCATATGCCACAGCCTGGTTGAGTCTTCATCTGAACTAGTAGAAGCCGCCACTTGTCCTGTAATAGTACTACCATTCAAGTAATAAAGATTGTTCCTGCGATCGGCCTTTAATACCACCATCGAGCCTTTGGTCATCTTAAGGACTCCTTCCTTATTGACACCACAAGGCCCAATGCCTCCAACGCTCCAACAGAGATTAGGTTTCTCTTCAGTTGAGGTACATACCTCACTTCCTTCAGTTTTCTTATCATCCCATCAAATATCTTTATTCGGATTGTTCCTACACCCTCCATGATACATGGATGATCATCGCCCATAACGACTGAACATCCCTCCAGCTTCTCAAAGCTAGAAAACCAATCCCGATTAGGGCACACATGGTATGTAGCACCTGTATCCAAAATCCACTCATTTTCTCCTGAGTAGTTAACGATGGGAGTAGTGACTGAGAATGAGAAAACCGACGAGTCTGAGTCTGATCCACCTGCCTGTGAGTTACTGCTCTGAGTACTAACTGCTTTTGCAAGATTTGCCTCAGTTTTTGACTCCTTCTTCTTCCCTTTAGCCTTTGGACAATCAACCTTCCAGTGCCCTAATTCTCTACAGAAGGCACACTGGTTCTTCTTTAGATCTCGATAACCTGGCCTGGACTTCGATCTCCCTCTATCATCTTTGCCCTTCCTGTATGAACCCCTGCCTCTTACTGCTAGCGCCTCTGCTGATGAGCTTGACTAAGAAGGCTGTCTCTCCTTTCTCCTCGTCTCATAATTTGCCAAAGCAGACGCCACTTCATGATAGTCAAGAGTCTGTCTACCATTTATGAAGTTTAAGGTAAATGTCTTATACTCTTCCGCAGGGAGAAAGTTCAAGAGGATTACTGCCTTGTCTTCTTCATCTATCTTGACAACCACATTGATCAAATCCGTAAGAAGTTTCTTGTAGCGATTTAGATGTTCATTCACGGAGCATCCCTTCTTCATCTGAAACCTGTACAGCTTGCTTTTCAGCTGTAATCTCGATTCAATATTCTTGGTCAGAGATATTTTCTTTCAAGGATCTCCCACAACTGCCTCGCAGATGTCTCGTGTAACACAAGATATTTGATGTCTTGTGTTAGACACGATCTAATCAAACCACACGCAGACCAGTTCATCTTCTCCCACTCTTCTTCAGTGGTTGTGTTTCGCTTCTTCTCCAGAAGTAGAGTATCCTCGAGGTTAGATGCATTCAGGGCATCCATCACCTCGCACCTCCACATGCCAAAATTGTTAGTGCCATTAAATTTCACCACGTCAATCCTCGGATGAGGATTCATGGTTCTAACTGATGTACTTTCTTCTGCCATCTCTCTAACTGAATCCTCTATGTAATGCGAAAATACCAAACGGAGATAGATAAACAACTTTGATAAAGATCAGATCTTTACCTTCTCGCGAAATCCTAGATGAGTTCCTGACCAGATCTACTCCTCTAATGATTCCTTGAGCACTTCACGCGCTATTCTGAGATCGACACATGATCCCACGAACAGTCCCAACGCTGATTTGAGATCGACACACGATCTCCACCAAATCAGCAACCGATGCCCTAGAATTTTCAGATAATCCCATGACGAACCTGGGATGCTCTGATACCACTTAAAGGACTAGGGGCACCATCCCAAAAGACTAGTCTCTTAAGTGGAGTTGCCCAATCCTTATAAGCCCAAGACCATCCCCACGTCTAGCCGATGTGGGATTATTTATTCGACCCAAATCCCAACAATCTCCCCTCGAATAAAGAGTCTCCCTACAAGCTCAACTATCTTCATACCGGAAGATCAAATCTCCATCGAGATCCAACTCTTCATTGCGTGAGGTGGGTGGCACGCCTTATGTGAAGTACTGCAGTCGGTCACTCCTCTACACCGCGTGGGGAGCTGCACGCCCATTGTAAAGGAGCACCATTGTCAAATTTCTCGAGAGCCCAACATTAGCTTTACAAGGGCCTATGCGCCTTTTTGCGCCAGTGGGGTGGGCAAGCTCATTGCGCCTTTGCGCCATTGGGGGATCTACATCGTCGAATATCACCCACACACACGACTAAGTTCGGGGCATGGCTCTGATACCACTTGTTATGCGCCGAACAACAACCACGTAGAGGAAACCCTAGATCCCAGATGCAAAATAATAATACCACCAACAACAAATAACACACAAGTAAAGAGAAGAACACAAAAATCAGATTTAACGAGGTTTGGCCAATTTCGCCTACGTTCTCGGGGTAAGGAGAGAGAGTTTCTATTGATTTTTGTGAATCTATACAATGTTTTAAGCATACACTATGAAGAGAGCTCTGCCTCTCTCATATATCCCAGAAAAAACCCTAGGAATCACTCACAACTTGAGCAGATTTTCAATTCAGTAACTTTCCCAAAACATCCCGACCCGACTGTCAGTCGACCGACCTAGGCACCGGTCGACCGTGCTGGTCGACCGTGCCTAACCGAGAGTTAGGCACCTTCAGTCGGTCGACCGGACGGTCGACCGCTACAACCTTGTGCACGTTGTGCACAATCGGTCGAGCGACCCGGTCGACCGTTCCACTGCTGCTTCTGATGTTTCCTTGCTACGGTCGACCGACCTGGTCGACCGTGCTGCTTCTGTTGCTGCTGTTGCTGAATCTCTGGATCATCGTCGACTTCCTTGACTTCCCTTCTCCTCTTCCTAGACAATGTTCTCAAGTTAGAAGTAAATAGGTCTTCCATTGAGGAAGAAGAACAGATACACATCAAAATACTCTTTGGGTCTACGGCTCTGACGAGATGGCAAGGAAACATCCCACACCTTCCTTCCCAACAATCCAACTACCAGATATCCTGAGATAACATGACCTTCAAGTTTTCGAGAAAAGGTATCAAAAGAGCGGCTCGGACCTTGGGGCAAATAAGGCACCAGGTCCGGATGGCTTTCGAGTTTTCTTTTGTCGGCAGTTCTGGGACTTTGTTAAGGGTGACATCCTTCGGGTCATGAGCATTTCTACGAGAGTACTCTTCAGTTGGAGCGTTTGGTTTACGCACATGTCGTCCTGATCCCAAAGAAAGCTGAAATAAGAGATGTAGGTGATTATAGGCCTATTAGGGTCCTTAATGCCTCAGTCAAGTTTATATCTAAAGTCCTTGCTTAATAGGCTAAGGAGAATTCTACCAGACTTGATTGATGACCATCAAGCGAGATTTATTAAGGGTTGTAATATATTAGATTACATAGCAACAACGCAAGAAAGTTATACAATTTGTGGCTAGAAACAAAGAATAAGGTTTCCTATTTAAACATGATTTTGAGAAAGCCTCTGACAGTTGAATGAGAGTGTGTTTTTGAGACTTTGTCTTCCTGGGGGTGTGGAGAGAGATTGTTTGCATGGGTTAAACTTTGGCCGTTGATCTTTGTGCTTGTGGCTAATGGCCTTAACATCTTGATTAAAAATTGTCATCAAGCCGTTTGTTACAATGATTGGGTTGTCGAGATTCTTCTAGCTCAGTAACTCTGATCGGCTATGTTGAATTCAGTCCTCTCCACTTTTTCGTTTGCCTATTTGAGTTGAAAGGAGATTGACAGTTTGCAGAGAAGAGTGGAGCATGTTTGCAAGAAGAAGGAATTCGAGGGATCTTAGGGACTTCAACTGTAATAATCCTATTTTTAAAGTACGGTATTTGAATAAAATATACTGGTATTTTAAATGTGTACATGTATTTATTTATCATATGATATAATATTACTCGTTGTTAGTAATATCTATATTGTTACTGTTATTTATTATTATTAGTTTGGTCATGTAATGTATTGGTATTATTATATTATTATTTTGGTTAAGTAATGTTACTACTAATGTTGGATTATTATTTTGTAGTGGTGTATTCCCCTTCCCTTGATTCCTATTCATGCCTTATTCTCTTGTATCCTATTACCATCTGCCCATTTGGAGTTCAAGTCCATACCCATTGGTGATCCTATACCATTAGCCTATTGGATCCCAACCCGTTGGCATACCCGCTACCCGTAAACCCAATACTCATCCTAGATAATCCCTTCCTAAATCCTAAACCTAGGACAATAACCTAATTAATCCTCCTCACAATAACAGCCGCACCCCCTTCTCCCTCTCTCCATCTGCGGCAACAGATCCAAACCCAGCCATGGCCTGACCCCCTCCCTCCCATGTTAGCACGGCAGCCCCAACTCCAGCCGCAACACCCAGGCCGAGCACTCTCTTCCCCATCTCCTCCCTGCTCCTTGCCGCACCCAGATCTGGCCGCCAGAGCCACCAGCACAGCCCCTCCTCTCCTCTGCTGGCCACGGCCCAGGAACAGCAGCAGCACTCGGCCACCTCCTCCCTTGTTCCCTTGCAGCCTGGCTCTCCAACAGCAGCAAGGGCAACAACATGGCGGCAGCAGGACGACAGAACCAGCAGATCTGCGCAACAGTCCAGATCCAGCAGATCCAGCCCCTTGCCCGGATCCTCTCCTCCCTCCATGGCCGAGCTCCTCCACGACAGCCGAGCACCAGCCCCCAGGCACCAGCAACAGCCAACAGCAGCCAGGCCGAGCCCAGCGACACCAACAGCCTCAGCGACGAAGAACAGCCCACCAACTGCAGCAACAGATCAGCATAGCCCAGATCCAACAGGCAGCGAGCGAGCAGCGAGTTCTTCTGATCCACGCCAGCCCGTCGTCGGAGACTGACACGGTGACCTTCCCCAGTGCCTTGGCCACCCTCCCGTGCAGTTCGAAGGCGAGGGACGACACCACAGCGACCGCGGCAGCGACTCGCCCGGCGACGCGCACAGCAGATCCAGATCCAGACCAGCAGCGCAGACAGCGAGCGAGCGGCAGTCCCAGGCCCTTCCGGCGAGCGCGAGACCTCCAGATTGTAGCCAGGTCTTCCCCAGGATCCTGGCTACCGTCCTATGCAGTCCGACAGCGAAGAGCGGCACCACAGCGACTGTAACGGCGACTCGCCCGGCGACGACCAGATTCCCAATGTGAGTGTATTCTCCTTCTCCTTGATTTCCTCGTATTTATGTACATCGATTTAATTATATTTTCATGTGTACATGTACATACAGTAAAGTAGTGATTGTGTATGTTGATATGTGCAAGAGAGGATATGTATATATTTTTAATTGTATGTGAGATCAGGTGTTGGTGTACTTCAGATAAGTGCCCAGGCAGAGGTGTTAGTCGACTAATACCATGTATTAGTCGACTAACACACTTATTAGTCGACTTAACCAGCCTTTTAGTCGACTTGACTACCTCCCAGGAAATAGTTGTGCTCTCTGTTTGTTGCATGAAATCTCTGTTAGTCGACTTGACACCTATTAGTAGTCGACTACAGTATGTATAGTCGACTTACCCTAGCCTATAGTCGACTAATTGAGTATCCTGGGAGTGTGTAGCTCTCTGTTAACCTGCTAGTCGACTTACCCTAACCTGTTACTCGACTAACCCTCATCCTAGTCGACTTGTTCATCACCCCTAGTCGACTAACTTGGCTTGACTGCTGTGTATAGCTTCCATATGGATTGTGAACTTTACCCTTGACCTATGATATTAGATATAGTTGGATGAACATGATTTTGAGGAATAGATATTGGTTGTGCTGACTTGACTTGATCTAATAGAACTTAGATGCATATGTATGTTATGATACCGAGTGTTGGGATATCATGATTGATCTTAATAGGAGAACGAATTGTGAATACTTGTGAATCAGAGTTGAATGTTTGAGTGAGAGGATTAGTACTGGATATTGTTATATGTTGGAACAATAATTATTATATTAGATTGCTAGATGTGTAATGGAACTAGATGATTATGGAACTATTAGGAATATGAGTTGGCTGTAACGACTTCGGATCGATCTGGACTTATGTTATTTACATTGAATGATGATCAGTAGTTAGAAATGACTTTATTAGTGAGTATTTGAGGACATATCAGATACGACTAAAGTAGTTGAGTAGATATTCTAGATTACATGTATTCGAGGATGTTTCTTATTTAATATGATTGGGGTATGTGTTTGACTTGTTGATCTCGAGGACATGCATAATTATTGATTACATCTATTGATAGAGATTGAGTTATGATGATGGTAATCTAGTCGATATCAGTGATCTATATCTTGGAGTTTGATAACAGTTATTAATTGATCTCAGTTATTGGTGGTTATAGGACTAGAACATATCGGTGTTGAGGAGAGGACTAATTACAGATTCATTGATATGGTAGTTTACCGTTTTGGCTTACACTGATACGGACTGGTACTTAACGATTTACGTGGATGGTATTGGGAATATAAGTTGATGGAATAGTTTATGATATCTCTTTAGTATGGATGGATGAGATTATGATCAGCTTTAGTTGAGATTGTTTATTGGGCAGTAGCTAGACTGTTACTGTTATTTTATCCATGTTATTGAAGTTACTGGGAAATGATTGTTTGACCGTAACCACGGTACAGTCCTATTGTTCGTCGTATACACGGTTACTATTACTGTTCACTGTTACTGATATCGTTCACCGTGTATACGATTACTGATTGACTGTTACTGTACTGTTATTGTTACTGTCACCGTATCGTCCCAATGTTTTAGATAATATGGACATTGACTGGTTTAACTGAATTGAATAAATAATAAAGTAATTGAATAACTTACACTGGGATTGGGGAAATTGATGGAGGAGACAGCGTCTGTATTTTGGGTGGACCTAGGATACAGGTTGCGTAGCCGAGTGAGGGTTCCACTGCAGGGTTCCTGGGGGATGACTGACATCCCATCTGTACTGTTACTGTTCCACTGTTTTCACAGTGAGATTACTGTTACTGTTACTGAGTACCTAGCGGTACGGCCTGGTTCAGCGCCAAGAAACTGAGGCCGTGGTCCCGGGTATGTACGGGACCCACCTAAAACATAGACAATGTCTCCAACCAATCAGTTTCAATAACTTAGGACCCTAATTGACACGTGTAGTAGGCGTAGTATGGGATGCGTCTATTACAGGTGGAAATTGGTGTTCGCTGACATAATAAATGATAATAAACTGTTAATGTATTGTGACTGACTATAATCATTTGACTGTGTATATGTATACTATGATCGGAATATGATTGTAACAGTGACCAGATTTGGATACCAGCCTAGTGACATATCATAGGTTACCTATTGAGACATCAGTTGCTTGCTTATTATTGATCAGTTGTTGCCTATCTTTATTCGTGTTGTTATTATGTTTATTACAGTTCTTTTATTTATCTGTTATATGGTCTCTTTATCTTCAGTTGCTCTTATTACTAATTATGCACATTGTTTCTTCTGCACGAGCTATTTCCCCTTTACACACACACTCATTATGGTCGCGTTCTGACGACCCTGTGTTTGCACGTCCAGCTATTGGACGGTTGGTTTCCTTTGTGCAGGTGTTCGTTGAGGCCGTATGCTTCGCGAATAGCTGGAGCTTCCTCCTATTCTATTCTGGTACTCTTATCTTTTTAGCTTTCATATTACTTCCTGATTCTTGTCATATCAGTTCAGTTCTTATTCCAGTCACTATTCTAGCTCTTGATTCATATGATATCATGCCAGCTAACATTTTCTTCCTGTTATTCATTGCTATCATGTGTAGTCTCATATGTATTATTGCAGTGATCCTTGCTTATTATAGTTCTGATTTATAGCTTGTTCAGGTTAATTTAGGCTTAGCGTATATACGTGGGGTATTATCCTCGCGTATATACGTCGCCATAACGACCCCGTGTCTTTAGGATCGGGGCGTTACATCAACAATGCTCTATTGTTGAACGGTGGTGGAAGCTGTTTTACAACCTTGCGTGCCAGTTGGGATGGTAGGCCGACACTTGGAGAAATTTCTCCTCAGCCACTCAATTCTAGAAGGGGATCTATGCTGTCAAAGAAATCCTTCTTTCTGGGATCTCGTGGGATGTACAGAGAAAAAAAGGGATTAAGTTTTGAAGGGATAGATGGTGCTCAGGTTCATCCCTAGCCTTTTCTTTCCCTGTCTTGTTTCGTGTCGCCCGAGACCAGGATGGACCGATATCATCTTATTATGACGAGTACCTCTGGGACCCTAGGATCCCACTGAGAATGCGGAATATCCTAGGAGGGCAGCTTGATGAGCTCCTCACGTTGCTTAACAGATACTCTTTATCATCAGAGGTACAACGAGATGTCACTACCTGGGAGTAGAGCCCGCATCGATCCTTCTCAGTGAAAAATGCCTATTATCGCCTAAACGATGGGGGTGTCAAGTGCCTCTTTGCTAAGGTAATCTCGCACTTAAATCTCCACATAAGGTGAAAGTGAAGGCCTTCCCGTGGTTGGTTGTGTATAGAGCTATCCTAACACGAGACAGACAATCTTAGGAGAAGGGTTAGGTGGGACCGAGCTTTTTTGTTCTTCGCCGTCAGGATAAGTGATCAGCACGATTTTGTCACATTTTTCATGTCATATTCCTCTATTATTTGTCTATAAACAATGCTACTCAGATATTTTTTAGAGGTGTTTTTAAAGAGTAAGCTATCAGAAGAAGATTGCACAACGAAAGCGTGCTTCGAAGACTGTAAAATGTGCAACAGGAAATTGAAGGTGACATGGGATGCTTGGCGCTGCCAGTATTGCTCTACCTCGCTGAAAACAGACGTCAAATAAATTTACAGTCAATTCGGAGAAGGTTGAAACCAGTTGAGGTGAAAACGCAATTTTGTTAAGTTCATTGGTCAAAATGTAATTTGATAAGAAATAGCTTTTTTGTTTAATTAGATAATCATTGTGGACTTCTTTGTAAAATGACCCTAAGTCTATAAATAGCCATGTAAGACTAGGGTGTTGAAAGTAGGCTATTTTGTTTTTACTTGTAATTTAGATCTTTCAGATTTTAGTTTTGATGAACTTCTCTCTTTTTGATTTTTTTGCCTTATATTTTTGCTTCCTTCGGCGCTCCAACGAAGGCGACAGATCGTCATCCTTCACAGGCGCGCGGTTTCCAAAACAGCTTACAGGTACTTCTTTACGTACATTGAAGAAAGGGAAAAAAAGGAAAAAAAAAGGGAAGGAGCGGAGAGGCGCTTAACAAAGCGCCTCTCTGTCATAGGCGCTTAGGTAAAAGATCTCATAGGTGTTAGAAATTAAAACTATCATGCGGATTAAATTAGCATGGATCTAGAATCAAAACATCTCAAGAATTGAATACACATAATTAAACAATACACTAAATTCACCATACCTGAAGCCATTGATGAATTGACGAAGGTAGATGGATGAAGACCTTAATCCTTCTCTTTAATCCTGCAATTAACTTTAATCTGCAATGACCTTCTTCTCTCTGTCTCCTTCTCTTATCACAAACCCTAATTCTCAAAAGTGATGGAGTCCTCAAAACAAGGGAGGGAATTTGATTTCATTCACAGGAGGAGAGAAGTGGGTCTCATTTGCAAGTAATCATGTTTGATAAAACCACCCATCATGGTTACTTTATACCCCACATGATTATTAAAAATATTATACAAATGTAACTTTAATATGGGCATACATAATATCAGTTTACTTTAATTAGGAATCCAATTAAATAGGGTAGTGGGCCACTTATATTTAATGTGAGATTAACATTCTCCCACTTGGACCACTAGCCGATTATGTAAAAACTTTAGAAAACAAATAAAAGAAAAGACTCATTTTCAAAATATTTTGACTCCATTGGATTCCATACTGAAAAACTTTGACACGTGATCACGAATTTTAAAAAAACAACAACTGATAAGCTCAAATCATGAAATACTGTAATACTGCAATTAGCTTGGACCACCAATGCGAGTCATAGCGGTTATATAACTTCTATGTCATACTCCCTTCTATGTACCACAACATTGATAACCCTTACTAATTGAGTCCATAACCAAAGTGACCCCTGTAATTGTCTTGTTAAGACATTTCCTGTTTAACAACATCCATACATAATATGTGCACACATAATTGGATAACAGGAAATACAGAAACAAACTTTTATTGCGCAATATTGTCAATTATACAAGTACCAAAATATACATTTACAGATTGCTCAAAAGACCCATTCTAACAACATGTTCCTTGAATGTCTTTGGAGGCAATCCCTTGGTCATTGGATCAGCAACCATTAAAGTGGTACTTATACTTTCAATTGACACCCTTTGTTTCTGAACTCTTTCTCTAACCACCAAGTACTTAAGTTCCATGTGTCTAGAACCACTAGAGTACTTTTCATTCTTAGAGAAGAAAACGGCTGCTGTATTATCACAAAATATCTTCATCGGCCTGGCAATAGAATCAACTACACCAAGTGCTGAGATAAAATTCCGTAACCATAATGCATGATTTGTGGCCTCAAAACATGCTACGAACTCAGCCTCCATCGTGGATGAAGCAGTGATAGACTGCTTTACACTCTTCCACGAGATTGCCCCACCTGCTAGCATGAATATGAAGCCTGAAGTAGACTTCCTGCTATCTGGGCAACCAGCAAAATCTGAGTCCGAATAGCCGATCACTTCCAACTGATCTGATCTCCTATATGTGAGCATATGGTCCTTCGTTCCCTGAAGATACCGCATTACTTTCTTTGCCAATTTCCAGTGCTCCATTCCTGGATTGCTCTGGTATCTTCCTAACATCCCAACAGCAAAACTGATATCTGGCCTGGTACAAGTATGTGCATACATCAAGCTCCCAACAGCTGATGCATATGGAACTTTCTGCATTTGACCCTTTTCTAAGTCATTTCTAGGACACTGGCTCCCACTTAATTTGTCACCCTTCTGAATGGGTGCACAACTGACTGAACATAATTCCATATGAAATCTTTCCAAGACTCGATTGATATAACCTTTCTGAGACAGTCCTAGCAATCCTCGAGATCTATCCCTGAAGATCTCTATGCCAATAACATAAGTTGCCTCACCCATATCAACCATCTGAAAATTCTTGGTAAGATAGCTTTTAGTTTCATACAGTAAAACCAATATCACTACTGGCTAACAAAATATCATCCACATACAGAACCAGAAAGATAAACTTGCTCCCACTGATCTTCAGATATATACACTGATCAACAGTGTTTTCTGTAAATCCGAAAGAGGTAATGGTATCATTAAACTTTATATACCATTGCCTGGAAGCTTGTTTAAGTCCGTATATGGATTTCTTTAATTTGTAAGCCAAGTGTTCTTTTCCTTTCTTTGCGAACCCTTCAGGTTGCTCCATGTAAATTTCCTCATCCAATCTCCATTCAGAAAAGCTGTTTTCACATCCATTTGATGTAACTCCAAATCATAATGAGCTACAAGGGCCATAATGATTCTAAAAGAGTCCTTCTTTGATACTGGAGAGAAGGTTTCTCTATAATCAATGCCTTCTTTCTGAGTGAAACCTTTAGCCACAAGTCTGGCCTTATATCGTTCGATATTGCCTTTGGAGTCGCGCTTGGTCTTAAAGACCCATTTACACCCGACTTTCTTACAGTTATTAGGCAATTCGACGAGATCCCAGACTTTGTTTTGGTCCATAGATTTCAACTCTTCATTCATAGCATCAACCCATTTACTAGAATCATTGCATTCTATGGCTTGTGAAAATGAAACTGGATCTTTATTAATCCCAATATCAAAATCAGATTCCTGTAGATATACCACATAATCATCTGAAATGGCAGATCTTCTTTCCCTTTGAGATCTTCTCAAAGCTACAGGTTGTGGTGGTTCTACAATATTTTCAATGGCGATATCCTCATGAAGTGGTGAACCAATATCATTATGTTGTTCTGGTATCTCAGCTTGATGATCAAGCTGAGGGACAACAATTTCTCTTGCAGGAAAGGGTATTGGGATATTTACCCTTACCACCTCAAGATCCACCTTTCTTGGTTCATCACTCCCACTAATTTCGCCATTCTCAAGGAATCTGGCATTACCAGTTTCAACAATTCTTGTACTATGGTTAGGACAATAAATTTGTACCCCTTAGACTTATCTAGATAACCAATGAAATACCCAGATATTATCCTTGAGTCTAATTTCTTTTCTTGTAGATTATATATTCTAGCCTCTGCTCGACAACCCCAAACATGTAAATGTCTTAAACTAGGTTTCCTACTAGTCCACAACTCGAAAGGAGTTGTTGGGACTGCTTTACTAGGAACCCTGTTTAAGATATACATAGCAGTCTTTAAGGCTTCATTCCACAATGAATTAGGTACATTAGAAAAGCTCATCATGCTCCTAACCATATCCATAAGTGTTCGGTTTCGCCTTTCAGCAACACCATTCTGCTGAGGCGTACCTGGCATTGTGTATTGAGCACAAATACCATGCTTTTCTAGAAATTTGGCAAATGGGCCAGGATGTTGTCCTGACTCATCATATCTTCCATAAAACTCACCACCTCGATCTGATCTTATGATTTTAACTTTTCTATCTAATTGTCTCTCGACTTCTGTAATGAACACCTCAAGGATGTCAACAGCCTGAGACTTTTCATGAATTAGATACACATAACCATAACGTGACAGATTATCTATAAAGGTAATGAAGTATCTCTCTTCCGTAAAACATTGAATGGAGAGTGGTCCGCAAATATCCGTATGAATTATTTCAAGAAGCTCTTTACTTCTTGTGGCACCTTTCTTGGTGTGTTTGGTTTGCTTTCCTTTTATGCAATCCACACACACACCAAAATCAGTGAAGTCTAGGTTATCCAAAATCCCATTCTTCACTAATCTTTCAATTCTATCCCTGGAGATATGCCCCAGTCGTCTACGCCACAAGATAGATGAATTTTCATTAATTAAGCCACGTTTAATACCAACATTCGAATGCAGAGATAAAAGAGATTGTGCAAACTCATCATTCAATGAAATTTTATATAAACCATCACATAAAATTCCGTGTCCAACCGACATTGAATTATACATTAAACTGAGTTTTCCACAACTGAATAAAACAGAATATCCAATAACATCTAATTTGGATAATGACATTAAGTTTCTAGAAATCGAAGGTACATAAAAAGTATCTTCAAGATTCATCTGATGACCCGTCTCTAAGAGTAGTCGGTAAATACCAACAGCCTCGACCTCCACTTTGAGACGGTTCCCCATAAAGACAAATCTCTCACTTTCCTTCGGTTTTCGGGTTGTAAGGAATCCCTGCATTGAATTAGTTATGTGAGTTGTGGCTCCAGAGTCAATCCACCCAGTATTAGAAGGAACTTCAGCAAGATTTGATTCATAACATACAAAAGAAAGATTCATACCTTTCTTTTCGAACCAAGCTTTCCTCTTGTTGCAGTCCTTCTTCACATGTCCTTTTCTGTCACAAAAGTAACATTTGACAGTGAAAGTCTTTCCATGACCCTGGCTACTTTCCCCAGGTTCATTCCATTTCTTTGGTGGAAACCTCTTACCTCTTCCATATTTCCTTTCTTATGGATAGCTCCTTGAGATACTGCCAACACTGAGTGATGCCCTTCTTGCCTCAGTCTCACTTCCTCTTGTACACACATACCAGTCAGCTCATTCAGATTCCACTTATCCTTATGAGTATTATAGTGGATCTTGAATGGCCCGAACTGAGGAGGAAGTGAGTTGAGGATGAACTGTACTAAGAAGGATTCATCCACTTTCATTCCCAGTGATCCTAACTTGGCAGCTTTATCAGTCATATTAAGAATGTGTTGTTGAACTCCTCTACTACCATCATATTTCATGGTAGTCAGGTCAGCCATAAGGGTGCCAGCTAATGACTTATCTGCAGACTTAAATCGGTCTTTAACATCAGTTAAAAGTTCAGATGCACTAGTAGTATGTGGGAGTGAAGTCTTGATGTTATTGGCTATGGTCATCTTGATGAACATGAGACTGAGTCTATTCGACCTTTCCCAGGCTTTGGCATGGCTAACCTGGTCTGCTGTGCTTTCAGCAGTCACTTCATCAGGTTTCTCTACTAAAAGAGCCATGTCAAGGTCCAGTACACCCAGTGTGAATTGGACATGTTCAAACCACTCAGAGAAGTTTGTACCATTCAGGGCTGGAATGCTAGTTGCATGAGTGTGAAGGGAAGTGGGAACGTTCACTGAAACAAAATAGGACAAGCTCACATTAAGGCCTCGAATCAATACAAAATTTTAAATTTTAATGAAGATGAACTACTGATATCACTTTGATTTCTCCTTTGGGCGAAACCTAAGCATATCTAGTGTTCACTCTTCAGATGAGATTCTTTTATCACCTATGTAGGTCTAATATAATTTATGCCACTTAGACAGTAAGTCATGTTACCTTTGGGTATCCAATTCTACACCACTATGTTACATAAATTATACTACCCTACCCCGGTTCATAATTATTTGAAAGAGACTTTCCTTTGGGCCAGTCCCAATCTCCTAACTATAACCGCCATCGAGAATATTATTGTCTTTAATGTCACCCTCATTGACAAGTCTTTTATGTAGTTGTATATTCATAAGGCCTACTAACATAGGTCACTTTGGCAACTACTAAATCAATAAACCGTATGAATACAAAACTAACCAACAATATTCTCTAATTTTTTATTTGAGTAATACTATAATACTTCAATTCATTACTTGACCAACATTAGTCGACTGGTCAAGAAACTAATAGTCGACTTGGAACAATATAAGTCGACTATAGTGGAAGACCCAGTCGACTAGGGTCAAGTCAAGTCGACTTAGGGTCAAGTCAAGTCGACCAACTATTATCAAGTCTAGTCGACTAGGTCAAGGTAATAAGTCGACTATACTTATTATTAGTCGACTGCTCAAAAATCAAGTCGACTCCTGAAGTCAACAGAGAGCTCTCAACTTTCGGGTCACTCTGTTAGTCGACTTGGACAAAAGGATTAGTCGACTATACCCTTATTAGTCGACTACTTAAAATATCAAGTCGACTATACATTTTATTAGTCGACTATACAAAATTATTAGTCGACTCCTGTTCCAAAACAGAGAGTTCTTAAGTTTTTTGGAAAAACTTAGTCGACTAGTGTTTCGGGCTAGTCGACTAACAGTCGACGAAGCAGTTATCAAAGGCAGTTCCTGCTTGATCGACTGAAGTCTTAAATTAGGGAAAATTGGGGGTTTTTTTTAATTCCTGAAATTTGATCCCAATTAATTGTACTATTAGAGGAAATTGACCAGAACATTAGGGTTATTAAATCCTCTTAAAATTCTACAATTAAAAGATCAAAATTTTGATTTTTTGAACTGTTAATCAAAAACTCTAATTTCCCATAATCCATAATCCAAGATGTATTGATTCTAAAAAACTTGGCTCTGATACCAAATGTTAGAAATTAAAACTATCATGCGGATTAAATTAGCATGGATCTAGAATCAAAACATCTCAAGAATTGAATACACATAATTAAACAATACACTAAATTCACCATACCTAAAGCCATTGATGAATTGAGGAAGGTAGATGGATGAAGACCTTAATCCTTCTCTTTAATCCTGCAATTAACTTTAATCTGCAATGACCTTCTTCTCTCTGTCTCCTTCTCTTATCACAAACCCTAATTCTCAAAAGTGATGGAGTCCTCAAAACAAGGGAGGGAATTTGATTTCATTCACAGGAGGAGAGAAGTGGGTCTCATTTGCAAGTAATCATGTTTGATAAAACCACCCATCATGGTTACTTTATACCCCACATGATTATTAAAAATATTATACAAATGTAACTTTAATATGGGCATACATAATATCAGTTTACTTTAATTAGGAATCCAATTAAATAGGGTAGTGGGCCACTTATATTTAATATGAGATTAACAATAGGCGCTTCATAAAAGCGCCCACAGGCGCCTATAGGCACTGTAACCGGCGCCTTGTCACAGACGCTCATCAAAGCGCGGTCCCCACAGGCGTTCACTTATTAGTCTCTGATTTTGTATAATTTTTATCACATCCGCATATTTATTTGATATAAAATTCTGCTAATAAAGCTTTGCTTCCTTAATTCTAGGTCCATGGTGTGCAATGAAGAAGAAGACCCTAAATCACCATTTAATTGGTGATTAGAAGCCTATATCATAGCCATAGACCTAGAAGAACTGATTCGTCAAAATCAGGGGCTGCAAACTAGAAATCAGGAGCAGAACCAGACAGGAGACTGACGGGACCGTGCGCGCCCCCAGTAGGGCCGCGGCCGCGGACACGTTTTGGGCAAGGGTTTGTCCCCTGGCCCCCCTCTTCCCTGGTGCCTATAAAACCCCCCCTGGGTTCTTTAGTTGGAGCATATACAGAGTTTAGGGTAGTTTTTCATTCCATGTTGTAGTTTAGGATAGTTTAGGTTAGGTTAGTTCTTCTTCCTCCCTTGTATTTTTCATTTTGTAGATATTGTAATAGGGAGAGAGAGTGGTACATGCTTGGAATGTAAGAGTGCTTGTAATAGAAGGTGACAATCTATGAAAGGTGCTCTCTTTACCTCTCTATGTTTTCTTCTCTCTGATCTCTTTTACATGTGTAGCTAATTTTTCTCTCATGGTAACTAACTACTAACCACCAACTAGTCTAACTTCTTTTATGATAATCCACATGAATCTAATAGCCTCTACTTGGCCTTGCTCTTGCAAGAGCTATTGATGGCTCATAATGATGGATCTAACACTCTAACTTCCTAACCACTAACAAGCTAACATTACTTTACTTCATGCTTGCTCTTATTGGGTTTTGATGATTTAAGTGTAGCTTGCACTTGTTTGTTGAGTTGGGTTGTGATGAGTTACATATGGGTCATGCTTTGTAAAGCTCTTGAATCAAGGACTAGTGATGGCCAATGATACATGTGAGGCAACTATTACTAAGAGGTTAGCATATTGGTGGAGTCATTAGTAGTTAGTAATTATGGGTTTTCTTTCTTCTTCACTTGTTTTAGAAATATTCTAAAAACCACAAATACATTCTTTTCTATGTTTCTCACTTCCTTATTTTCACCGTACACTTCTCTTTTCATTCTTTCTTCTATTTTCTTTTCATTCTTTAAAACTTTGAAGAACTTTTTAATAAACACGTGAATCAATCGATAAAGCTTCTATCGCCTCCCGTCCTTGAAGATTCGGCTCGTTTTAGCCTCTATGCTATAACCGAAGTATCAAGGAAGCCAAAGCACACACACTTTAAATATCGATTTCAAAACATACACTTTTTGTGCGCGATTTTCCCCGATCAAATTTTGGCGCCGTTGCCGGGGATGGGAACGGTTTGATTTCACATTTTTGTTAACTTTTCTTTTTGTTTTTTGGTGTGAAGGTTAAATTTTTAGCGTTGCAGAAGTCCATACTTGCTCTTGTGTGATCGGGTAATTCTTGTATATTCTTATTTTCTGCTGCTAATTTTTTTTTATATATATTGCCTGTACACTGTAAATAATTTTAAAAATTAAAATACGGTAATTGGATGCTTTAAAATGGTTTAGACATTTACATATAGGCACGTGTCAATTTTCATTCCAATACACTGTATTTTATTTCTTGTGTTGTGATATTGATAGGAGGTGTACATATTGCATTGCATATAGTATAGGTCAAACACCTCAGTGATTTACTCGCTTTTTTGTATTCATTCTTATATATATTGCACACTTGCACAAATTTAACTTAGGGGCAACACCCAATACAATATAAGATGGGGAAGTCAGTACTCTCCCTTAGCCCAAAAATCACCTCCGCATTCACACAACCTTAGCCTAATAAAATTTACTAGACGTTGGCCCCTAGGGACATCTCGGACTCATTTAGGAGATTGACCTAAGGGGAAGTTGTTAGAAGTTGATTCTTGTCAAATCGGTGTCTAAGGTTGGGGATTGAGAGGCGAAACCTCGAAGAACAGTGGTTTGGCATAATTAGGCCCGTTGCTCCGGCACGGATACATCCCACTGATATTGGCCCTACCTGGCCGATTAACTCGTGGTCAACTTCCGACAATATACCCCCCGTAGACAGTCTAACAAGTTAGGAGTCGTCTAGGTCTAAGTCAACCCTAGTATAGGCTTGTTTTCTTTTTCTTTATTTGTTTGTTTGTTTGTTTGTTTGTTTTCTTTCTTTTTGTATATTGTGAAATAGATTTTAACAACAATAATTCTTTCAATCATAATATAAATCCATATTTCACTCCGACCTTATTTGACTCAGATAACTCCAACCCGGCTATGTACAACATGAACCAACCATATATGCCAAGTTGGGATTATCCGACTCAATATGACCCATATCCTCAATCTTATGACTATAATTTTCAAAATAATTTCAATTCTTCACAAAGTCAATGGGATTCACCTCCCCCGAGTCAAACTTTCAACCACCTTGTCTACAATTTTCACAAAGTTCATTCCCCGATTTTAGTTCATATAATCCTTTTCATATTCCAGCAACCGAAGAAAAATCTGATTTGGAAAGGAGTATGGAAGAGTCCCTACAACAAATGCAAAATTTGCTCAATTCATAATCCTTCCTACATCAAACTCCACATATTCCTTTTCTAGAGTATCCAATTGAAGAAGAATCTGAGCTAGAAAAGCATTTGGAAATCTTTTGTGATAGAATGCAAAACATGTTGGACTCCTCATCGCAACCAAATTTTCAAGAGTCTTACTCATCTTTTCCAATCTCACCTATTCAAAATGAACAACCATCAATACTGGACTTGAGTATGGAATCCTTGCGTGAGTCCGAGCAGCAATCGCAACATCCGATGGACTCACAATTTCACCATAATTTTCAAAATCGACTTCATGCTCATATTTTCAAGAAGAATCAATTGCCACGAGTATGGAAGACATAATTCTAAATTCAAATTCTGTTACGCAGTCTATCAGTAGGTTAGACTCACTTATGAGCGAATTGATCAATGAGAGCGAGGAAAGTCTTCCTTGTCAACCTTTGACCGATTCTTATATCCCTAACTCTACTGATTGGACCCAAGAATCATGTCATTTTAGAAATCTAGTTTCAATTTCATTATACCAACCTGAACTTGCCCAACATCACATCCTTGACATTTTGGCAAGTTATCCTTTTTCCGAAAATGAACTTGAGCTTGAAAGTGATCCTGAAACTCAAGTTGGTGATTCCTTTTCACTTTTTGATTAAATAATGATTCCGGTATCTCTACCAGATTTTTTCTCTATTCTGGAGTTAACATTGAGTCCTGTACCAGTTCACCGTGAAATAGAATCACCAATATCTTATGATCACACTTCATTAATGGGGACAGTGTGTGAACATCAATTTTTTAGTTTGGACCATATTTTTGAACCAATTTCGACTCATTGTTGATTCTCGACTTGATCTGAGTCAACTTCCTGAGTCGGTATCGATTTTTGTTCCTATTTTATTTGAGTCCAAATCAATCATCTCTCAGAATCACCCTTCATTGTTGGACAAGAATGTTGAAGAAAATGACTCAGTAATTATTTTTTAAAATTTGAAATTAGATGGGGATAAATTTTTACATAAGATCATTTCATCAATCATTCTTTTAGTGGGTCATGTTAGAGAGGTCATTGGTGGGTTCCTGCAAGATCCATGCTATTTTGTTTGGGTAACAACGCTTGGCCCAATCAGACCACCACCGGAGCCACCATCATGAGGTAATCTTCCTTCCCTCTCATTTGTTTCATGTACATACATATTCACGATGCATTACAGATAATGCATGAGATAAGTGTGGGGGAGGGTTTACTAACATAGTTAGTTTTATATTTTTTTCTTTTGCACTTCTTTTTAATTTTTAAAAAAATCTTTTATATAAAAACTATTTTCTTTTCTGTTACAAAACTTTTTGAAATAAGATAAATAGTTTTAAGAAAATTAAGATTATCTTAGGAATTAGGAAGACCTAGAATTATGAAATTTTAAACCGAGTCAAAATAATAGATCTTGTTTAAATTTTAGGATAAGAAAGTAAAATTGAAAAGATAATTTGATCTTAAATTTTTTGCCTTAGATTTATGTACTCCACACTTACACAATTTTTGGGATTGAAACAAAGACTGAAAATGCCATAATATATATATATATATAATTATTATAAAAATCACTTATTGAAGTTGGGTAATTATGCCTCAGGAAGTATGATTATTCACACCTAAAATAGTGGATTAAAAAAATAAATAATCCCTTTTAGTTTTGTGGCGTTGTTTACTCGAGTTCTTAAGTCTGAGGGATGTTTTCTTATCTGGTTCCCTAAGACCATCTGGTTTGGGAGTCACTGGCTAAAGGCTCACTACCCGGTAAATAAGAAAGCCTAAGAAAACTAAGGGAAGGAAAAAAATAAAAAAATATATATTTATAATAATATAAACAAATGGCATGAAAGTTAGAGTCGATATCCCAAAAAATCTTCACAGTTCACAAAGTGCATATTTTCCTAAGAATTTTATGAAAGATCAAAGAGTCAATTCAATTTTAAATTCTTATATTTAATTTATAACAAGATTTTTTTGCATTTTGACTTAGTTTAAGAAAGAACAATTTCTGGTTAACCTCTGACCTTAGATCACTTATATTTTCACAAAAATACTTCAACACTTTTAATTATTTCAAAAAGTCATTTTAAAAATACTAACATTTGATTTCTTTCTTTATAGATTTTGTGGGTATAATCCGCTGAAAACACTCAGGAGACAAAACTCCTCCTCTAAGGGAAACTTAGAGGTTTAACGGCTTCTTGCACAAGCTTAGTGCAATCGCGTCACCTGCGAAAGTGATGTAATAATTTTCTTAGTTTTTTGTTTTGCTCGGGACGAGCAAAAGATAAGTGTGAGGGTGTGATTAGTCTCTAATTTTGCATAATTTTTATCACATCCACATATTTATTTGATATAAAATTCTGTTAATAAAGCTTTACTTCCTTGATTCTAAGTTCATGGTGTGTAATGAAGAAGAAGACCCTAAATTACCATTTAATTGGTGATTAGAAGCCTAGCCATTGACCTAGAAGAGCTGATTCGTCAAAACTAGAGGCTGCAAACCAGAAACCAGAAGCAGAACCTGACAGGGGACAGACGGGACCGCGCGCGGCTTGAAGTGCCGCGCGCGCGGCCCCAGTAGGGCAGCGAAAACACAGCCCAGGCCGCGGCTGCGTTTTGGGCCAGGGTTTGTCCCCTGGCCCCCTCTTCCCTGGTGCCTATAAAACCCCCTGGGTTCTTCAGTTGGAGCATATACAGAGTTTAGGGTAGTTTTTCATTCCATGTTGTAGTTTAGGATAGTTTAGGTTAGGTTAGTTCTTCTTCCTCTCTTGTATTTTCCATTTTGTAGATCTTGTAATAGGGAGAGAGAGTGGTATATGCTTGTAATGCAAGAGTGCTTGTAATAGAAGGTGACAATCTATGAAAGGTGCTCTCTTTACCTCTCTATGTTTTCTTCTCTCTAATCTCTTTTACAAGTGTAGCTAATTTTTCTCTCATGGCAACTAACTACTAACCACCAACTAGTCTAACTTCTTTTATGATAATCCACATGAATCTAATAGCCTCTACTTGGCCTTGCTCTTGCAAGAGTCATTGATGGCTCATGATGATGAATCTAACACTAACTTCCTAACCACTAACAAGCTAACATTACTTTACTTCATACTTGCTCTTATTGGGTTTTGATGATTTAAGTGTAGTTTGTACTTGTTTGTTGAGTTGGGTTGTGATGAGTTACATATGGGTCATGCTTTGTAAAGCTCTTGAACCAAGGACTAGTGATGGCCAATGATACATGTGAGGCAACTATCACTAAGAGGTTAGCATGTTGGTGGAGTCATTAGTACTTAGTAGCCATGGGTTTTCTTTCTTTTTTACTTGTTTTAGAAATATTCCAAAAATCACAAATACATTCTTTTTTATGTTTCCCACTTCCTTGTTTTCACCGTACATTTCTCTTTTCATTCATTCTTCTCTTTTCTTTTTATTCTTTAAAACTTTGAAGAACTTTCTGACAAACACGTGAATCAACCGGTAAAGCTTCTATCGCCTCCCGTCCTTATGGATTCGACTCGTTTTAGCCTCTATGCTATAACGGAAGTATCGAGGAAGTCAAAACACACATTTTAAATATCAATTTCAAAACATACACTTTTTATGCGCGATTTCCCCCGATCACTCACCCGTCGCTCACCACTCGGTGTGCGGATTTCGAGGCGCAGGTGCGTGTTTTCCTTGGTCCAATCGGAGCGATCTTTCATAACTGTCAAAGTGCTGAATTCAGGTTAGTACTTTTATTATTTAATTTAGTTTTAGATATATTTATTTAGGGAAATTATTTAGATCATTGAGTTCATTAATAATTTAGTTAAACAACATGATGATTAAATCTAATATGGGTTACTAATTTAAATTTCATTTGCCTAGGGCGATGAGCATAGGCTACAAGATTTTGGTGAACTTTTAAATTTCATAGATAAGATATGAAAAACACATTAATTGATTTTTAATCAATGGAATTTATTACTAGATATTTGAAAATTTGAATAGATATGTTTAAATAATCGATATTCCATGCTTAGTGTTTTTCTTATTAGTTACTTTAATTTTATTTTAGTACTTTGATGAAATATGCGATTAAATTTTATATCTTGTGCTTAGGACAACAGTTCTAGAATTTTATAATTGATATAATTTTTTACCATTTTATTACTATCATTTATCTATATTTTTGTATATAAATAATGCTACTCGAGTATTTTTAGTGGTTTTATAGTATAGCTTTACCAAAAGGAGAAAAGACTGCAATTTAGCATTTTAGAAGAGTGACCAAGCCAAAAAATAGGTTTTAATGGAAGACTTGATGTTGCCAGGACTGCTCTACGACTATTGAAAATCACATGCAAGAAAGTTACAATTAAATCAAAAAAGTTGGAGTCCAGTAAGAGCTGAGAAGCAGTTTCACAAAAGTTCAGGGCTTAAATGCAAATTATAGCTAAAATTCTAATTTGTTAATTTGTTATTCTCTTTTCTGTGTAAAATTGTATTTGTGGTAGACTTTTATGTAAAATAGTTAAATCCTAGGCTATAAATATTCATGTAAAGCCTAGGGTTTGAGGGGGGCTGCCTTGATTTTGACCGAATTTCTTTTTATTTTGTGATTTGCTTTTGACAACATTTCTTGTTTCTTCTTCTAGCTGATTGATTGTACATCATTATTGCACTGCAATATTTGAGTTATCATCCCCCCTCTTTTTGTTCTGCATGCGCAAACTAGAAAGCAACTTCGCCCTTGATTTTTGCGACGAGACAACGAGCGTGAGGGGTCATCCTTGCTCTATTTTTCGCGCCTGAAGGGAGGGTTTCGACACTGTTCACCAAAGCAGAGAAGGTGGAGAGGTGGGCCCCATGGTCCTGTACGCGCGCATGAAGGCAAGCTATTTTTGGTTGCAATTTGGGATCCTCATGCCATGTTCTCCCTTATTCTCATTCACGCACATGCAGACTCCAAAATGGCTTCATGTACGACAATTTTGGTGGTGCTTTGTTTGGTGGGGACCATAGAAGTAAAAGTCAAGGTAATTGTTTTAAGTATGTTAGTTATTTAAAGTAATTAATTTGTTATTTATTAGATTATTAAATTAGGATAATTTCTTTAGTATGTAGTTGCCTGAATTAATTATTTAATTTAACTACATTTTATTTATTTGAGTATCCTATTATTAATTGCATCATGAGTAGCTAATTTTGTCTCAAGTACTTAGGAGAGATGAATCTAAGATAGAATCCAGTTTGATCAACTGTAAATCTCTTATTTATAACTGTATGCACATCAGTTGACCTACTACTTTTAAGAGACTGATTTCTGGAATCACTAGATACTTATCAATAGTCAATGGTTCATTCTTAGGGCTTTACTGTTTTTTTTACTTTTAATTTATTTAGTCATTTTATTTACCTTTGATCGACCATGTGATGAAGACAATACTTTGTACTTAGATTTAGTATTCAGACTTAGTTTACCAATTAGAAGTAGAGATTTTGGTGAGTAACAACAGACTGGTAAAGAGATCAAGCTTATCCACTTGATGTTAGTTTAGGGGATTCGACCCTTGATGCTTGACTTTTCTTTTATATAATTAGTTTAAACAACTCAAAACTCACAAAACATTTGACTAATTCGCCTAGAAGTGTTAAAATCATAAGAGCCACTTGTCCCTGTGGATCATCTTCAAGTGCTACATCGAACGACCGTGCACTTGTGGTTATTTAAAACGGGAAAGCGAAATCTCTCCATCATTATACCTTTTGAAACATGAATTTATTATTGCGTAAATCATTTAGTTGAGAGATAAATGCCATCACATGAACAATAGTCTAGGGGATTCTACCCTTGGTGCATAATCCTTCTCTTTGACAACTTAGTGCACACCAACTTCTAAATCTTTCCAACCAATTCGCCTAATTTGTGTTAGGATCATTGAGAAACACCTTCCTTGTTGACCAACCCTCAAGTGCTACAATAATCTACCGTGCACTTGCGGTTATTTTAAAACATGAGAGAGAAATCTTACCCAACAAGTTTCTGGCGTCGTTGCCAGGGAAAGGTGTTTTCTTTAGTCTTAGCACTTTTACCCAAAAAAATCAAAAAAAAATTAGTATAATCCACACATCACACTTTTCAACTCGATCCCTACGCTGATATATGTCAGCTTGGGTACGCGATTCAACAGAACGTCTAGTCAACATAGAATCGAGCGAGACTAAGATGACTGACCCTGTTCCACCTATGTTCCTCATGGACTGATGTTACTCGGCTCGATCATCACACCCATTATGCATTAGATTGTCGGAAGCCACCGAGAATAACTACGAGCTGAACCCACGATACATAACGATGCTTCCTAAATTCTCAGGGCAAGAATCTGCAGAAGCGTATATGTTCATCAACGAGTTCGAGGAGGTTTGCGCAATGATGAGGATCAGGCAGCTGAGTAACGATGGAGTCAAATTATGGTTCATCCCTTTCTCACTCAGGGACAATGCTAAAAAGTGGCTATATAGCATCACAACAAACTCAATCACCACATGGGCAGAGTTTGTTGCAGTCTTTCTGAAATGTTTTTCCCAATGCACAAGACTTGAAGAATCTGGTCTGAAATTAATCAATTCAGACAACAGGGCAAAGAACCATTTTGGAGATACCTAGAAAAGTTTAAGGACCTTTTAGCTCAATGTCCCCACCATGCCATAGAAAAGTGGCTTTTCTGTCAAATAATCTATGAGGGTGTCGATTACTGTTCGACGACCCTTCTTGAATCCATGAGCCATGGTGACTTCATAAGAATGACAGATGGTACTGCATGGAAATTCCTTGAAGAAATGGCAAAAAAAACCATGTAGTGGGAAGGGTTTAATGAGAAGCCACCAACCACAAAATCAACCATCATATCAAGGAGTGGCATACATTCGATTGAAAAATCCATTGCAACCAAAGCAAAGATGGCAGCACTAATGAGAAGGATTGAAATGTTGGAAAGCAAGGGGACTCCTAAGCAGTTCGATCAAGTAAATCAGACCTTTGTACCAGGTTAGTTTAACTGTCAATCTTCAACTCTTGTCAGGAAGATTGCCCTTTCCTTCCAAACTCACTGATGAACAGTCAAGGACAACAGTTAAACGCCACCTATCAGCGATAAAGGAATAATCTATATACACCAACATATAATTCAGGGTGAAAGAATCACCCGAACTTTTCATAAAAATCAAGGAGGAGGATATCAAGGAGGGACAATAAGTGCAACCCAACCAAGTGGTTCACAGTATGCTAGGACAAACACATTCCCTTATCAACAACAGCAACTGACCTTTGTGACACCACAATCCACTCCAATATATGCAAATCCATCAATGCCACCACCTAGATTTGGGCAAACAAATGTTGAATATCATGGAGAAGAACTTCAACTCATTTATGTAATCGACGAATCAGCTATTGTAGTCCAATCAATAAGTCATACAACAACTCACGTTGCAAATGAGTAAGATGTCTTCTCAAATGAGTGAAAGAGAAAGAGCGATTTTCCCCAGCCAACCTGAGATTAATCCTAGGGATACCAGAGCTAACATTAACACTTCAAATTCAGTTCAACTGAATGCGGTCCACGTTTTACGGTCAGAAAAAGAGGTAGACAATCAGGTGGAAGTCCCTAGTCCCACAAAATCAGTTGATCTGGTGACTGACCCATTATCCTTAGGCTCTAGCAAAGCAAATTACAAAGAAGTTGAGGAAGTTATTGAGCCTACATATGATCGACCAGCTCCCTTTCCAAACAGGCTCTGATCCAAGAAGAACACAACGCAGATGGAGAAGATTCTAGAAATTTTTAAGCAAGTCAAAGTGAATATTCATCTCCTTGAAGCTATTGAACAGGTTCCATCATATGCAAAGTTTTTTAAGGACCTATGCACAAAGAAACGAACTTATCAGACTCCTAAGAAGGTCTTCCTCGCTGCAAATATCAGTGAGATCATAAAGAGCACGACACTAGTGAAATACAAGGATCCTGGATGTCCAACTCTATCTTGCACTATTCAAACCACAGTGATTGACAAGGCCTTACTGGATTTGAGGGCGAGTGTCAACTTGCTTCCATATTCAATTTACAAGCAGTTATGAGTGGATGAGTTAAAACTCACAAGGATTATCTTACAATTAGCTGATAGATCAGTGAAAATTTTAAAAGGTGAGATAGAAGACATGTTGATCAAGGTTGGAGAATTCATATTCCCAGTCGATTTTGTAGTCCTAGAAACTGAACTGGTGGAGAACCCAAGAGGGAAGATTCCTGTGATTCTTGGCTGAACTTTCTTAGCAACATCAAATGCTTTGATCAATTACCTTAGTGGGTTGATGAAACTCACCTTCAGGAGCATATCTCTCGATCTCAATATTTTCAATCTTAGAAAGTAGCCAACCTATCACTTTGACCAACCTTTTGATGTCAACATGATCCAAGGGATATCAAGCGAACAATTTGAAGATGAAAGATCAGGCATCGAGTATCTTGACCAAGGGTCAAAGCCTGACGAAGTGAAACAAGGGTTTGATGGAGTGGTCGAACAAGCCGATCAGGTGTTTACAACTCACTAGGAGTTTCTCTATGAGTCACTAGATGAGGGAATTCGAGTAGCACTTCGACCATCTGTGAAGGAGCCACCTAACTTAGAGCTAAAACCTCTCCCTAAAACATTAAAGTATGCCTATTTAGGTGAGGATGAAAAGCTCCCAGTCATGATAGCTTTCAATCTGAGAAAGAACCAAGAAGAATCGCTCCTGTCCATATTGAAGGAGAACAAGGAAGCTATAGGGTGGATAGTGGCTGATACAAAAGGGATAAGTCAAAAAATCATCAAGCATCGGAACCACCTAACTGGAAATGCCAAACCATGAAGAGACCACCAACGCAGAATGAATCCTGTAATGAAGGAGATAGTAAGAAAAGATATTTTGAAATATCTCGACAATGGAATCATTTATCCAATCTCTGACAGTTCATGGGTAAGTCCAGTGCAAGTGGTGCCAAAAAGTCGGGAATCACTGTGGTCAAGAATGATGATGATCAGCTTGTATCTACGCGAATTCAGACAGGATGACAAGTGTGTATCGATTACAGAAAGCTCAATACGAAAATGAGAAAGGACCATTTCCCTCTGCCATTTTATTGACCAGTTGTTGGAACGCTTAGCCGGATATGAGTATTATTGCTTTCTTGATGGATACTCCAGCTATACTCAAATTCTGATAGCCCTTGATGATTAGGAGAAAACCACATTCACATGTCCATTTGGAACATTTGCATATAGACGCATGCTCTTTGGGTTGTGTAATGCATCTGCAACATTCCAGCGATGTATGCTCAGTATTTTTCCGACATGGTGGAAAGATTCCTCGAGGAGTTCATGGGCAAAATTTCCATCTTTGGAGATTCCTTCTCAGAATGCCTTTACCATCTCAATCTGGTTTTCGCCCGTTGCAGAGAAAAGAATCTGACTTTGAATTGGGAGGAATGCCACTTTATGGTCCAACAAAGTATTCTTTTGGGTCATGTAATCTCCAAAAAAGGGACTGAGATGGACAAAGCAAAAGTGGATTTGATATCTCATCTCCCACCTCCTACATCAGTTAAGCATATCAGATCATTTTTTGGATATGCTGGCTTTTATCGGCGGTTCATATAGAACTTCAGCAAGATTGCTCGCCCATTAACCAGTCTTCTCGCCAACGACATCCCATTTGTATTCACCCCAGAATGCCTTGAGACATTTGAGATCTTAAAGAAGGAGCTAATCTCTGCCCTTATAATTCATGCACCGAATGGGAGCCAACCCTTCAAACTAATATGTGACACGTCTGATTACGCGATCAGTGCAGTCATAGACAGCGGATTTATAAGCAGCCTTATGTGATCTATTACACCAGTAGGACACTGAACGATGCACAACTCAACTACTCCACAATAGAGAAAGAATTCTTAGCTGTAGTCTTTGTGCTTGAAAAGTTTAAATCTTACCTGATTGGCTCATAGATCACTGTTAACATTGACCACGCTGCTCTAAAGTATTTGTTGATAAAGAAGGATGCGAAGGCAAAACTGATAAGATGGGTATTGCTACTTCAGGAATTTGACCTTCAAATCAGGGACAAAAAGGGGACTGATAATCTGATAACTGATCATATGTCCCATCTGCCAAATATTCCATCCTCTAATGTACCAATAAACGAACACTTTCCCGACGAACAACTGTTCGCCGGGATAAGTGAGCTATGGTTCGCTGATATTATCAATTTTCTTATGACCAGGAAAATACCTGAAGAATGGTCAAGACAATACAAATATAAGTTTCACTCTCAATTGAAGTACTTCTATTGGGATGATCCATATCTGTAGAAGTACTGTCCCGACCAAATTTTTTGGAGGTGTGTTCCCAAAGAAGAACACAAGAGCATCTTGTCATTCTGTCACGAGAAGCTTGTTGGGGATACTTCAGAGCAAAAAAGACTACAGAGAAGGTCCTGCAATGCAGTTTTTAATGAACCACCCTCTTTAAAAATGCTCATGAGTTGTGAAAATGCTGCACTCGCTGTCAACATGTAGGCAGAATCACAAGGAGGAACATGATGCCATTACGCCCAATATTAACAGTCGAAATATTTTGTGTGGGGCATTGACTTCATAGGACTATTCCAAAACTCATTTAGAAATCTTTACATTTTAGTTGTTGTCGATTACGTCCAAGTGGGAAGAAGCTATGCCAAGTAGGACCAATGACAACAAGGTTGTTGTCAAATTCTTAAAGGAGAATATTTTTTCTCGATTTGGTGCACTGCGTGCAATTATTAGCGACAATGGCACCCACTTCTCTAACCGTTCTTTTGAGGCTCTGGTGAGAAAATACTTGATTACCTATAAAGTATCAACTCCTTATCATCCACAAACAAGCAGTCAAGTGGAAGAGAGCAACAAGCAAATCAAGCAGATTCTGGAGAAAACAGTAAACCTGAATCGTAAAGATTAGTCGTTAAAATTAGTGGATGCCTTATGGGCATACCGAACTGCTTTCAAAACCAATCTTAGAATGTCTCCATATCGGCTTGTTTTTGGAAAGCATGCCATCTACCGGTAGAATTGGAGCACAAAACCATGTGGGCTATAAAATAACTTAATTTTAATCTTGACATAGGAAGAGAACATAAAAAACATCAACTCAACGAGTTGAAAGAAATCAGGAATGAAGCATACTAGAACGCCAGAATCTATAAGGAAAAGATAAAGGTGTTCCATGACAAAGCAATTTTGCAGAAGTCATTTACACCAGGTCTGAAAGTCCTATTATATGATTCTAGACTGCATTTGTTTCCTAGGAAGTTGAGAATCAGATGGACGGGAACATTCGTGGTGCGTGTGGTATTCCTTCATGGAGCAGTGGAGATAGAAAATCCAAAAAATGGTGCAATGTTCATAGTTAATGGACAACGTTTAAAGCCATTTTTGGAAATGCCCGCGATCGATAATGAGGAGGTCATGAGTCTCTATGACCCCCAATACGCTGGATGAGTAGTTCAAATATTGTATCTGTACATATGCATATTATTAAAAAAAACTAACATACTGATTCTATGTCTTAAACACTAACAAAATAAGTGAGAGCATTAAGAATATGGCGGACCCAGATATAGACCACGGACTATGGGATGACGAGAATGATTTTTTGGACTACAACTCGCTGTTTTTGAAATTTGGTTTTGACAAAGGAGAGTCAGTGAATGAATATGTTAATCGAATAATGCAACCAATTGCTACCGACACCGAATTTCATCTGGGTATTCATAATTAGCAACACATGCTCTATCCACATGTGTTAATGCATGAGTATTTTGTCGGATTGCAAAACTTTACACTGCCATCACATACGGAAAGCAGTGATGAGTTAGAAAGAGCATTGAGATTCCTGCTACCAACCCCGAACGGTAAACCTGACCAGGACCTCCAATTGCTAATCAAGGTAGCTCAGGTAAAGGTATGTATATTTTACTATAGCCTGTTTCATCTTCATCCACTTGTTTTAAGATTTTTCATAACCTTAAGGAGTCAGTGTAGTGTTTAGAGTCTTTTATTTATCTCTTTCTCTAACTTTGGTGTCAAGTTTCTATAAATGTTATAGGATAAGCACAAGGAGCAGTCTTTTGATTGTCTCCACAACGATATTTCTCTTGGTACACTGTAAATTATCTACAATTTTAGTATATTTTATAAGTTCATCATTTTTCCTGTATGCGTGGATTGTCTGATTATTATGACCATGTGCATAATTTAAGAGTGCATCTTTTATCTCTGTATTCATTTACATGCATGAGGACATGACATATTTAGTGTGGGGGGGAGATTCAAACGTCTTTTTTCTTTTAGGAGTCTTTTTGGTTTTAGTGTTTTGGTTTTATTTTATTATCTTTCTTTACTTTACCTTTATTTTCTTTTAAGACCCGTAAAAAAATTAAAAGAAAAAAAGAAAAAAATTTGAAAATGAAAATTTTCTACAGATGATTAACTAGTATATGAGTGATTTAGTATCCTTGAGTAGATTTTAAAGGTAAGATCAAGATGAAAGAATCATAAAATCTTAAAATAGAGAATAAAATCTAGAACGGACATACCATCTAAACTTAGTCTAAGTGATTATGTGCCTAATAACACTTACACTATTAAGTTCATAGGCTTGGGATATTAATTACAACTAAAATACAAAAAAATTATTATATAGTAAAATATTATTAATAAGTCTTGTCTTGTGGCCTCAGTTGCTTGAGTAATTAATTCCGTAGGAATGTTTTTACACTTATTGCTCTAAGACCGTCTGGTTTAGGAGCATTGGCCCAAAGCTCGCTAACATGGATAGCTGAGAAAGCCTAATAGGATAAGACAATATAAAATATAATAATTTTAATTATCAATTAGCTAGGTGCCTTAGCCTCAGGAAGCCTCGGTATCTACGTGAAAGATAGTTAAAAAGTCCAAAGAATATATATATTTGTTATCTAAAAAAAAGTACGAAAGTTGTAGTTAAATATTTCAAGCTTAAGAACTATATCTTGATTACGGGGTGCATAATATCTGAAACTTAAAACAGGTGGTGTAAAGTTTTAGATTTGAGATTTTATTTTATAACCGGTATGATTTCTTAAATCGAGATTGTACTTGAAAATAAAACTCTTGGAAACTTGTGTCCTTTTTAACTGGTTAACTTGAGTAGATAAAAAAATGGATTTTTTTTTTCCTTGATTTTTGGTTATCCTTATTTTACTTTTCTTTATTTCTTGATCTCATTCTTTTATAGATTTTGTGGGTATAATCTACTGAAATCCTTCATGAGATAAAACTCGTCCTTTAGGGGTAATCTAGGGGTTTAATGGCTTGTTGCATGTGCTAAGTGCAACCGTGGTTCATACGAAAGTGAGATAGGATAGTTTTTCTATTTGTTTGTTTTTAGTTTTTTTTAAAAATTTTGCTTAAAGACTAGCAAAAGATAGGTGTAGGGTATTTGATTAGCCCAATTTTGTCATATTTTTCATGCCCATATTCGTCTATTATTTATCTATAAATAATGCTATTAGGTATTTTTTAGTGGTATTTTACAGAGTAAGCTATCAGAAGAAAACTGGACCACGAAGGCGTGCTTCGTAGACTATAAAATATGCAAAAGGAGATTGAAGGCGAAATGGAATGCTTAGCACTACTGGTATTACTTTATCACGTTAAAAATAGACGTCAAATAAATTTACAGTCAATTCGGAAAAGTTTGAAGCCAGTTGAGGTGCAAACTCAGTTTTGTTAAGTTCAGGGGCCAAAATATAATTTGACATGAAATAGCTCTTCTGTGTAATTGGATAATCATTGTAGACTTCTTTGTAAAATGATCAAACCCTAAGTCTATAAATAGCCATGTAACGCTAGGGTTTTGAAAGGAGGCTATTTTTTTCACTTGTAATTCATATCTTTCACATTTTAGTTTTGACGGTTATACTTCTCTCTTTTTTGATTTTTTTGTTTTTTATTTTCTCTTCGTTCGACGCTCCAACGAAGGTGACATATCGCCATCCTTCACAGGCGTGCGGTTTCCAAAACAGCTAAGATTGCAAAGATTTGAAAGAAGAAGAGTTGGCATGAGGAGAAGAATGAAAGCAATTGGGTTTCTTGAATTTCTTGCCCTTGAGATTCATGAATTTGTGCTTAGGCTTATCTTCCACCAAGTTGATTTTGGCTTTCAGTTTCGAGTTGGGTTTGAAATTTTGCCTTTGTTGGTCTTTTATGCGAATCTCTTTAAGAGCTTGAACAAGGGTAAGGTCATCTTTCTTGTGATGGAGGTCTCCAGCAAAGGCTGACTATGGAGGAGAGAGTTTGTCAATGAGACATGACACCTTGTAATCGTTGGAGAATTGATTCCCTTTTGATTGAAGGTGTCAGATAAGATCTTGAAATTCATGAAGTTGATTATTGATAGGTTTGTTGTCAGGCATCATGATTTATTAAAAGAAGAGGAGTGAATCCTTTGATTTCAGCATCATCGAGGCCATATTCTTTCTTAAATGCTGTCTGCAGATCTTTAGCACTCTTATATTCTTAATAAATGTTATATAGACTATCAGAGAGTGCATTAAGAATCTTATGGAGACAATGGTAGACAATCTCCTCAGGTTTCAAATAAACGAAAAAGGAAGTAGCTAAACGAGGAGTATCAGCAGATGATGATTTGGCAGGTGATGGTTTAGGAGAAAGTATAGGAATTGAATCATCTATGGCTGAAATGAATCCTAAAGTAGTCAACCAGTACTTCATCTAGTTTGCCACCTCTTAAAATATGTTCCAGTGAATTTTTCAGGTTTCACACCCTTAGAATGATCAGGGTTGGCTGATCGCGGTAAATCGTGCACGAAAAGTATGTATTTTGAAATTAGAAATTAAAGTGTGTGTGCTTTGGCTTCCTCAATGCTTCCGTTATAGCAAAAGGCTAAATCAGTCGAATCTACAGGGATGAGAGGCGATAGATGTTTAATCGATCGATTCACATGTGTGTTAACGGTTCTTCAATATGTTAAATATCAAAAGAAAAGAAGACAAATAATGAAAAGAAAAGAGTTTGGTGAAAACAAAGATAGAAACATTGAAGAGAAGGTATTTGTGATTTTTGAGATTATTTCTAAAACAAAGTAAAAATGGAAGAAAAACTCATGGTTTCTAACTACTAATGGCTCTACTAACCATGCTAATCTCTTAGTGAAAGTTACCACACATGTATCCTTGGCCATCACTAGTACTTGGTTTCTAGAGCTTTTTAATGCACGACTCATAAGATTACTCTTCACATCCAAACTCAAATAAACAAGTGCAAACTATAATTAAACTATCAAAACTACACTAGAGCAAGTATTGTAGACTATTTCAAAATTACTGAAGATAAGTAATCAGATAAAAGAGTCCACATTTCAGACGCAAGGATGATCAGAGCCAATGATGCGGCGTCAAGACGTGGAGTTCGAAGTCCGTGCCTCAAACATCACAGCAGTACCAAGACCCAGGGCTCGAGACCCGTGTCTTAACACATTGCAGTACCAAAATGCAGGGCTCGACGCTGCATTTTAACACCACAGCAACGTCCAACGTGAAGCTCGAGGCCCGTGTCCAGCATCACCTCAAGGGCTAAATGCATAGCTCAAGCCAGCGTTTCAACTGTAAATGAGCCTTGCGTCTCAGTTATAACTACCCCCATTACTGGGTTAAGTACTGCCTACGTAATGAGGAAAGTTAACTCCTATTATGGAGAATTTTTAGGGGACAATTTTACCTCGGAACCCTTATAAATAGCTAGAGCTACTATTGAAGAGGGGTCAAAAAATTTTCAGCTGAGGAATATTGGCTTTACAAAGAGTTCAACTCTTCTACACAAACTTTTTGAGTTTAATTTTTTTTCAAATCTCTTTAAGATTTCATTGAATTGGAGCTGTGCTACTCCATCCGTGATCCAAGAGGAAAGTTCTGAAGGAGCTTGACGTTCACCCAGTCAACATTAAAAAAGATTCACTTTCCATCACTACGTAAAGAACTCAGCACTAAACAAAGAGGAGATAAGAGCTTGAGTGTCTTCTCTCTCTGGTAATTGAAATTTGAGTTATTGTAATTTTTCATTGATTCAAGGAAACTTTGCAAAATACTTTCAACTTTCTGTCACATACAAGAGATGGCGACTCCGCTGGGGACTACTTTCTATAATGACGAGCAAGTTAGAGCGTAAGGTGACTTTAGCTTCATGGGAAGGATGGTCGAGTCACTTGTCATAGAATTCGACCAGGCAAAGTACAAGGAGTTTCTCTCTTCTGGCTCGAAGAGCCCCTGAGTGACACAACAATACCGCAGGGTCTCCTCAGAGATCCTCTCTCAAGTCTGTTTGGAGGCTTCCCCAAGAATAGTCTATGATAACAGGGCCATTTCAGCCGCGTCGTTTGCATCAACATCTCCCACGAGACACGCGAGGCTAACGACGATGAAGGCGAATCTTGCCATGCTCTCCTCTCAAGATTCCTCAGCTCCAGATTACCGGGGTTCTCAATAACCCGTGAAGCATAACCGGAATGCTGAACATCGACAAAGGCATCATGAAGTCTGCATCTGGATACCAAAATGTAGAGCTCATGAGGCTCACGTTTCTAAGGCCCTACCTCATAGGAACGACATTTAGCAATGCGAGGTCCGTGTCTCTTCTTAGAGACACGAGATCCGCGTCTCTATGCCAGAATACGGGACTCATGAAGTCCGTGTTTCATAAATGTCACAAGACAAACGCGACAGCGTGTTTCTTCTCAGTAGAGACATTAGACCCGTATCTCAAAGCCAAAATGTGAGAGCCGCGTCTGTCCTACAAAACATGAACTCCGTGTCTCTGAACCTTACGTCCCTGTGACTTGTATCTCAAAGTTGTGACGTAAGGTTAAAATTCGCTCTTCGTTGGCTAAGGTCAGAAGGAAGCTGAAAGTCTTCATCCTCAAAGAGGAAAGGATAATCCCTTCGATCCCCCTACAATGGATATAAGGGATTATTTGATAAAGAAGAGGAGTGCACATCAAATCACTCCACAATGCTTCTGTGAACGGCTCATGACAACAATACTCTCCAAATACCACTGTAGCTCAGATGTAAGCAAACAGTCTGTGTTTAACCGGTTATCAAAGGCACCGCTCTCCCGCTCGGCCTAGAAGCGTTGCTCCCGCGCGAGGAGAACCTTCTCTGATACAAAATATCCTGAAGTCTCTACAATCATTGAGGGTCAAAGCACTACGCCAAACAAGACTAAGGGGAAGTAGCCAATAGTCAGCTCTGACGAGTCTAACACTGAACCGAAAGGAGTGTACCAGCATACCACGCTCGGACTGGTACAATAGCCACAGTGGAATACAGTGCCCTAGCCCGGGGCATTGAAATAAGCGAGGCACACTCTGCTATGGCGGAATCGCAGACCTCGAACTCTTCCGTGGAGAAAGAAGACTTTGCATATATGGCGGGGACTCCGCAAAAATGGCCAGGCGCTTTGAACAACAATCCCAGGTTTAGAAAGAGAAACTCGATAATTTCGTGCCCAATAAGAATCTATCGGCAACCTTAAGCAGATGCTTTCGCAATTGCTTGAGGATAAAAAGAGGAAGCCGAAAGCCAAGACTCTTTCTAAGAAGTCCAAAGGCAAGTAGAAGGAAGGGAAAAGCTCATCTTCTGTACATACCAAAAATGAAGAGCATTCCAACTCTAAGCCATCCAAGCCTCCATCTAAAGAGGAGGTTAATTAAGAGAATGACAACACTCATTTTAAAAGAATGAGCAAACTGGAGCAACGTCTTGAGGCTCTCACCAACTGAAAAGGCCTTCTAGAAGCAGGAGTGGTTCGGCTTTACCCGGCCGAGTGGGATCTTGTCCCGTACCCTCATAAGTTCAAAGCTCTGACCTAACAGGCCTTCGACGGTAAGGGACCACCGAACCAGCACATATACTACTTCAAATCTCATACTGGAAATGTAGTATCAAATGATGCCATCCTAGTACGTTTGTTCATCGGCACCCAGAAAGGGATTACTTTTGAATGTTTCATGAAGCTCTCAGAAGGCTCTATCAAGAACTGGGGTGCCTTGGAGAAGCTTTTCCTCGCTCATTTCTTCGAAGATGACTCGGAGATTGCCATGCCAACTCTCCTGACGATGAGACAGTTGATAGGAGAAGCAGTTATGGCATTTGTGGAGAGGTTTCGAAATATGGCACTCCGATGTCCCAGTGGTGTGACCCAAGCCACCTTGGTGGAAACATGCCTCCATAATTTACAGATCTCACTCCTACCTCAAATAGGAGTGGCTGAGAGCTACACCTGAAAACCGTTAGTGAAAACCGTTAGTCCAGCAAGACAAGCAAGCAGAGGAGATCGTCACCAGGGTTAAGGCAGAAGAAGGCAAGCCCAGACCTGAGAAGTCGATGAGGCGCGCGCCAGAAGAATCTTTCCAAGCTAAAAGGAAAGACACACTGGCAGTAGAGATGAAGTCTTCCTCTAAGCCCTAACGGGCTTGAGATGGTAGTTCTTCAAGTCAGCACATGCCAACAAACATTACTCCTTCAAGAATGAGCATGTTGATTCGTTATTCAAGTTACTCAACAAGAGCAACAGACTGAAACTTTATGAAGCTTGATGTCCTGAGGAGGTGGGCAAGACCTACAATCTCAATTACTGCTTATACCACAAGATGTTGGGGCACCCTACTAAGAGTTGCTACATCTTCAAAGATATTCTCCAAGATTTGATTGATGCAGAGGTGCTCAAGCTCCGCCCAGAACAAAAGAAGGTGACAGCTAACATGATGTCATTTTTTCAGTTCGGAGTGCAGCCTCCAATGCCAGTAGGAGTAGTTCCCATCCTGAAAGGGGAACTAACGTTAATCAATACAGATCCACATTACCAGAGGGAGAAAGGTCTCGTACCTATTCCTACTCCTCAAGGAGAGATCATGTGAGTTCATCCCGATCTCATGGAAGGCCAACACTGGACTACTATGACCAACAGGATGTCCAGAGGTAAAGCAAACGCCTCACCTTGCAATATGGTGTGTGCTTCCTCTAGAGAATCAGAAATCGATGTCGCCTCTCTAACTGATTCTGAGGAGGAGATAATCATTCTCGCTGCAGAACTGAATGCACTAGTCATAGCAGGGACTCATTCAGGTCAGTTGTACTTGAAGAAGTATGATGAATGGTGGTAAATCTGCCTAAACCCACCCAAGAGCCAACTAAGCAATCCACGAAGCAACCCGTGGAGAAGCAAAAGGAGCTTCGGTACGCTAAAACTCTCCTAAAAGACAAAGCGGAGGGATCTTCAATACCTACCGCTTTGATGTTTTGGCTTAAATGGCCAACATCTCGGCCAAGGTTACCCTCTATGAGCTTCTGAGACTGTCCAAATCAACAAGGGAGACTCTGAGAGAAGCTTTAGCCGATGCTGAGGCCTTCATAGCCCGAATTCCAGCTAAACCAAAGGAGAAAGATGAAGAAAATTGTCTCTACGCCTCCTAATATGTCCCCTTGCATGACCTTCACTGTAGATGACATGCAGGTTAAGAGGAAACATAATAGGCCTCTGTACTTCATAGGGTATATTGGATCATCCGAGGTAAGTCGCGATCAAGTGGATCCAGTGTTCTAGTTGAGCATCATGCTCCGCTGGGTCATGCAGCACTTGAAAATCCCCACACATCGATTGAGCGTCACTCAAACTACCATTTATGGCTTCAATGCCAATGGTACACGCCCGATGGGAAAGATCAAACTAAAATGCCATATCGGGGACCTGAGATTGAGGTGACGTGCTATGTTATTGACACCGACACTTCGTATAATTATTATTGGGACGACCATGAATTCATCACAATTCCATCATCCCTTCTACTCTCCATCAAGTCATGAAATATGTTGAGATGAAAAGTCTATACGTTAATTGCCGTAAGGCATCCGTTCAAGGGGGTAGCGAATTACTTCACAGACTCCGTCATGTACCAAGATTCTCCAGAAGCAGACAGAAAACCCCAGCCAAAAAAACAAACTCTGGTAATGAAGCGATGTCAAGCAGAAGAAGAATATCTTTAGGAGCTGAATCCTCTTATAACGAGCGTTAGTAAGCTCGATGTCAATAACACCGTCAATGATGTAGGCGAGTGGTATATTAATAAGAGTTGATTTGGCTTATTTTTTATGTTTGATTGTGACTGTACCATCAGATACTAGTACCAATGTAGATGATGACCCATGGTTGGCAATAGATACCCTGACATCATTGCATGCACTGGTGAGATCATCTCTCATGGCATATCAAAGCATCAATAACGTGCAAGGAACCTTCTTCGAGGTCCCAGCAAGACGCAAAGTCAAAAACTGATCTTTTTTGGAAGAGTCGAGTTCAAACCAACGATTTGTGAAGATTCAGAAAGCGAGACTGAACTTCCTCAATTCTCTTATTACGAGGCAAATGTACTCAAGATGATGGACAACATGGGGTATGACTTAGCAAGTAGTCCTGGCTTGAACTTTGGCAAAGGAAGGCGAACATTGCTTCGATCTTTCGTTCCAAAAGGGAAAGCCCCTGACTATTATCACCAAGCTCGCAAGGGTTGGGCTATGTCTCAACTCCAATCCTGTTAGCCTCTGAGTCTGAAGAGTCATTATATCATAATCACTCATCAGGCACGTCATCATGGGAGTCAGATGTCAGTGTTGGCGACATCTTCAATGATTTTTCGGTAAACATGGTTTCGACAAGCCACCCAGAAGATGAAAATGAAGAAATGATCTAGTTAGATACAGATCCTTACATCAAATACCTAAATACTCTCTAGCATATTTGCTTTGAACAACGTGAACTACCCACAGAGTGTAACGTAACTCAGATCAATCTAGGAGATGAGGCTAATCCTAAGCCCATCTTCATGTGCGAAAGCTTATCACCTCTCGAGAAGAAAGATACAATATCTCTCGTGTGAGAATATATAGATGTATTCACTTGGAACTACGAGGATATGCCTGGGCTCGATCCACAGGTGACTATGCATTGCCTCAACAATAATCCAGATGCGAAGCCCGTTAAGTAGCAGCAATGACGGTTTCGCCCAGAGATAATAGAGCGATTGATTGAGGTTTTACGTGAACAGAAAATATAGAATTTCAAAACTTTATAACAGTAGTGTAAGGTGCTCAATTCTGCTGCTATAACAAGTGACTATGCCAGTCGTAATCCACAAGGAGGGACTAGCGATAGAAGCTTTTTTGCAAGTTCCCTTTTAGGTTACAATCAATGGTTAAAGATCTTCTTTTAGTTCTTAAAAAGAAAAAGGAAAATAAATTATAGTTAAGTTAAGAAGAAAATGGTAGATTGAGACGGTGTAGAAATTAGAAAATTGATTTATACAAAGAAATTAAAAAGAGTGAATAGAGTTGAGAGTTGATGGTGATCTAAACTAAAAATTAAAAGAAAGGAAGAAAACCTAAAAATTCTTACTTACCTCTTCGGTGCTCATATACCTTTGATCCTTTGCTACAACTTACCAAGTCTTTAAAGGCGATCAAGCATGTCGTGTAGGATCTTCCCGTTCCCGATCTACACTACAAATAAAAGAGCTTGGCTAAACTAATAAAGGAATGGTTATTCATCACCATAAGCCATCAAGGCACTTGCAATGGCGAAGCAGTCTCGAGGCTATTGGATTCACATGGAAAACAAACACATCAAAGGAAAGTAAATGAAAATAAGAGTAAAAAAGAAACTTTGATTCAATTCAAATAACAATGAAAGAAAAGATTTACTTACACTGGTGTCACTCTCAGTACAAGCTTGCTCTCATTCCTCCATGAAACTCGCCTTTTCTCTCAGTTTCATAAAGAAAAGTAAAAATTATATTAAAGAAAAAATAAAAGCCTACACTAAAAAGAATGAAAAATTGGCCTAAGAATCTACCTCTGCTTGGTCGTTCCTGTAATCTTCGAAAACCCAGTATTTATAGGTAAAAACCTAACAGAAGAGAGCGTACGAAGATAGGGGGAGCAAATGCTCCCCTAACAGATCCAACCAAGCCGCGAAAATGTAGCTTTGGCCGGGTTTTTACGGCTAGGGTGTGGCCAGGTGGCACACCCGGGGCCCTAGTTTCGCGATTTGTTTTTATCTCCAGCTGGATTTTCAGTTTGGGTCCGGGATTTTGACGAAACCTTAATTTATCTTTAGGTTTAACCAATTGATTTGTAGAGATTTGTTTTAACTGATTTTCAACCGATTTTATCTTCTCTGATTTATCCTGATCTGTCCTGATTTTCTGATTCAAATTAATTCTGAATTAGATCATAATTTTGATGGGCTTTTGGGCTCGTTTCTCTTCCCTCTCCTTTAACAGTGAATCTGCATATAAATTAGATAATAAATAGGATTACAAACAGAGTTTATTATATAATAAGTATGAGAATGTGATAATAAATATGCAATATCAGTGACTGATCACACCCCCATACCTATCTTTTGCTCTTCCTCGAGAAAAATAACTAAACTAAAGATTATTAGACCATTTTCGTAGGTCATGCGATTGCACTGAGCATGTGCAACAAGCCATTAAATCCCTAGGTTCCTAGAGTGAGGGTTTTGTCTCGTGAGGGTTTTCAGTGGATTATATCCAAAAAATCCATAAAGAAAGAGAAACAAAGTGTTAATATTTTGAAAATACATTTTGAAAGAGAAAAATATTTGAAGTATTATTGTATGAATTAAGTAATCTATATGTTATAGGAAAACTGAAATTTTCATCCTTAAGCTAAGTCTTAAGTCAAAAACTGGTTATCAATCAAAGCATGGAGTCAAACAGTATTTCTCATTTAGTCTATTATTTTATCCCAAGTTATATGCACCTTTGTGACCGTAAAATTTTGACTCGGGGTTCTTTAACTCAAACTCTTATGCCCTATTTTCTTTTGTTTTATTTTTTTATTTTTGGTGATATTATTTCTTAGTTCTATTAGGCTATCTAATCTGCCCATGTAACGAGCCTTTATTGATGACTCCCAAACCAAATGGTCTTAGGGCACCGGATGAGAAAATACCCCAAGGACTTAAGAACTCGAGCAAACTGGAAAACAAAACTAGAATTTTATTATATGAACCGCTTTTAAGCGTGGATACTTATGCTTTATGAGGCACAAATACCCAGCTTAATCAGAGGATTTATATATATATATATATATATATATATATATATATATATATATATATATATATATATATATATTTTTCCTTTTTTTATAAGGCATAAGAATCTTTGTTTTTGAACCCTAAGTATGTAAGTGTATAAAGCATGCATATATCATCAAGGTAAAAATTAAAACTAAATTACTTTTTCAAATTTTCTTTCTATCCTTGGAAATCAAATAAATAATCTTATTTTGACCAAGTATAAGAAATTCTAATTATGATTCTCCTATTCCATAAAATTGACTTAATTTCTTACAAAGAATATGTCAAATTATTGTTTCTATTTTCAAAAAGGTTTTTAAAGTAAAGAAAATGTTATTTTTTTATTGTTATTTTTTAATAATAAAAGGAAAACTTAAGTTATGTTAGAACCTTCCCCCACACCTATCTCATGCATTTTTCTCAATGTATGAATTAATGCATAGATGCATGAAAAAGAAGAAAGGGATGAAAAATATTACCTTATGGCAGTAGTTCCGGTGGTAGTCTGATTGGGTCATGTGTTGCTACCCAATCGAGATAATGTGGTGGTTCATGGAATCCACATTTATTGACTTCTTTTCTATTTATATATTTGTAGTCCCCAATATGAATAGGATCATGAAAGATCCTATCGTGAGACTTACTCCTTTTATATGACCAGTTCTGAAAAATCATCATGGAGCCATCATGGTACATACCTATGTCCAACAAAAGTATGTGACTTGGTGGAATGGTTGACTTGGGCTCAAGAATGATAGGTTTAAGAACCAATACTAACTCGAGAAAATTAACTTTGGATTCGAGAGTCAGTTTTGGTTCAAGAGTTGAGTCCAAGTACAAGAATTGAAATTCACATTCTTTTCCATCAACAGAATGTGAGTATCCAAAATTGATAATTCCATTTCTAGATCTATAGATACAGGAATAAATGTTAGCTCAGGAAATTGGTCCAAATTGGATAAGAATACTAGAGTCAACATAGATTCGAAAATGGAAACTGAATCACAAAGTTGGGGATCGGGTTCACGTTCATAATCAAGTTCAATCTCATTAAAATGAAAACTTGCCAATTCATCTATGGGTTGATATTTGGTTAGTTCAAGGTTTTGTGCTTAAATTGAATCCTGGTCAAGGTCTTCAAGATACCATGATTCTTGATTTTCATCAATATGGCTAGAAGTGTCAAGAATAGTCAAAGATTGGGTGGAGAGTTTTCTTATTCCTACGCATGTTTTCCAATCTACTAAGTCTTGCTTCTATTATATCAAGTGGATTATTTTGGAATTGAATCATGGATTCCATACTCTTTTCTAAATTGGCATGTTCTTCGTGAAAAATAGAGTAAGGATCTATGATTTGAAAATTTTGACAGGATTTTGAGTCTTCTAAAATCTGAATTCATCGCTCAAGCTCATCTAAGGCTTCTATCCTCTTTTCCAGTCAATTAATTCTTCTAATGGTTGTTCGAGAGAAGGAGTATATGAAGATAGATGTTGGTAGGTTGTTGACAATATGACTCGGGAGAGTTGTATCCCCATTGACTTTGTGAAGAGTAGTGATGATTATTCCAGTCTTGTTCATAGTATTGGGACTGGGGCATGTATTGATTCAGATAAGACCAATCTGACATACTAGATTGGTTAAAGTTATGATATGCCGGGTTAGTAAAATTCAAAAAAGAGATTAGAGTGTAACATGGATTACCATTAAAATTGAAAAAATTGTTGTTACAAGCCATATCACACAAGAAATGTCAAACACAAATAAGGAAAACAAACAAATAAGCAAACAAATAAAAAAAATCTATCCTAAGTTAGGGTAGACTTAGACCTAGATGACTTCTAACTGGTAGACTATCCACAGGGGTATATTGCAGAATCTGACCACAAGTTAATCGGCTAGGTAGGAAAAAGATCTGTGGGAGATATCCGTGCCTAAGTAGCGGGCCTAATTATGCCAAACTATCAACCTTCGAGGTTTCGCCCCTCAGTCCCCAATCTTAGACATCTATTTGGCAAGAGTTAAATTCTAATCAACTTTCCCCTTAGGTCAGTCTCCTATATGAGTCTGAGATATCCTTAGGGCCAACGTCTACTCAGTTTTAGTTAGGCTTGGTTATTGAGTAAGGAGATTGTTTATGGGCTAAGGGAGGGTAATGACTTCCCCACCTTATTTTGCTTATAGGACAAGTCCTTAAGATTGATTATGCAAATTGTGTAGGATATAGAAAAGTAACATTCAACAAGCAAATAATCTCTTAAGAATATTTTCTAAACTATATGCTATGCATACGTATCTTTTGCTCTAGCACTCTTCAACAGTAATATAAAATATAAATGAATTAGACACGTGCCTAAATGCAAAGTCCAAACCGTTTTTAGAATTTAACAAACATCATTTTACTGTTGGGTTAGAAAGTAAGTACAATGAGTTAATCAAGAAAATAGATAGCTGCAGAAATTTAGCTTTGCAATTCAGCCAACCTGTAAAAATACAGGTTAGTAGTTCACTCAGATTGCCACTGGAATGTAGCAAATCTAAGGGCTTCTAAGCTCTACTTTCTTGAGCAGAGTTCAGGGTCACTTATATGTCCACTGCAGCAAAAATTTCCTTGTTGTTAAACATGTACACCAAGAACAAAGAAGAAGGTTAACCAAAAAATGTAAATTTAAAAAAAGAATTACTTACCATCCCTCCCCGGCAACGGCGCCAATTTGGTTGAGTTAAAACCTGCACACAAGAATACATAATTTCAGAACGTAAGAATAAAGAGTGCAAGGTGCTTAATTCTACCGCTATAGCAAGTGATTATGTAGTTTGTGATCCACAAGGAGGGACTAGCAATGAAAGCTTTTTTACAAGCTCTCTTTTAGGTTACAATCAATGGTTAAAGATCTTCTTTTAGTTCTTGAAAAGAAAAAATAATTTATAGTTAGGTTAAGAAGAAAATGATAGATTGAAAGGTGGAGAAATTAGAAAATGGAAACAAAAAAATTAAAAAGAGTGAATAAAATTGACAGTTGATAGTGATCTAAACTAAAAATTAAAAGAAAGATAGAAACCTAAAAATTCTTACTTACCTCTTCAGTGCTCATATACCTTGGATCTATTGTTACGACTTACCTAGTCTTCGAAGGCGATCAAGCATGGCGTGCAGGATCTTCCCCATTCCCGACCTACACTATGAATAAAAGAGCAAGCCAGACTAATAAAGGAATGATTGTTCATCACCATAGGTCATCAAGGGCACTTGCAATGGCGAAGTAGTCTCGAGGCTATTGGATTCACTTGGTTTACAAACACATCAGAGGAAAGTAAACGAAAATAAGAGTAAAGAAAAAAAAGAAACTTTGATTCGATTCAAATAACAATGAACGAAAAGATTTTCTTACACTGGTGTCACCCTTAGTACAAGCTTGCTCTCATTCCTCCATGAAACTCGTTTCTCCTCTCAGTTACATAAAGAAAGTAAAAATTACATTAAAGAAAAAATAAAAACTTACACTAAAAGGAATGAAAAACTGGCCTAAGAATCTATCTCTTCTTTGTCGTTCCCTTAGTCTTCGAAAACCAAGTATTTATAGGCAAAAACCTAATAGAGGAGAGCGTATGAAGATAGAGGGAGCAAACGCTCCCCCATAGATCTAACCAAGCCATGAAAACGACTTTGGCCGCATTGTCACGGCCAGGGTGTGGCCAGGTGGCCACACTCGGGGGTGGCGCTCCTGGTTTAGCGATTTGTTTTTATCTCCAGCTAGATTTTCAGTTTGGGTTCAAGATTTTGACGGAACCTTCTTTTATCTTCAGCTTTAACCAATTAGTTTGTAGTGATTTGTTTTAACTGGCTTTCAACCGAGATTTTATCTTCTCTGATCTACCCTGATCTGCACTGATTTTTTGATTCAAATTAATTCTAAATTAAATCAGAATTTTGATTGGTTTTTGGGCTCGTTTCTCTCCCTTTCCTCTAGAAATGGGCCTGCATTTAGACGATAAATAGGATTACAAATAGAGTTTATTATATAATAAGTATGAGAATATAACAATAAATATGCCATATCAGTGACCGATCAGTGATTCAATTGGAAGTAAGCTTTTAGACTCTGGTTTCATTAGGAAAGAACAACACGCTGACTGGGTAACTAATATCGTCCCCATCATCAAGAAGAATGGAAAGATCTAGATTTGCATTGATTTTCGTGATCTAAATAAAGCTTGTCCTAAAGATGAGTTCACCTTTTCAATCACGGATGTCATGATCGACAACACATGTGGGTTTGAATGAATGTCTTTCATGGATGGACTCTCTGGATACAATCAAATTAAGATGTACCCTGACATTGAGAAGCATACATCCTTCAGGATACCAATAGGGGTGGATTGCTATATTGTGATGTCCTTTGAATTGAAGAATGCGGGGGTGACATATCAAACAGCTATGAATACAATCTTCTATGAGCATATACACAAAATAGTAGATTGCAGTGAAAAGTCCTACCAAAGGTGATCACATAGCAGATCTGAAGACAGTATTCGATATCAAGCGGGTGCATCAATTGAAGATGAATCCTACTAAATCCACCCTGGGGGTGGCCAATAGTAAATTTCTTGGTTTGTCATGACATCCAAAGAAATACATGTCGACTTAGAAAATTCGTGCCATCTAGGAGATGTAACCTCCAAGAAATTATAGAGAGCTCAGAGGATTGTAAGGGCGACTAGCCTACATCTAAAGATGTAGCACTCGGCTCCCGAATTACGTACTTAGTTGCGTATTCATATTTCCAATCATATTTTTTGATTTACTTCCTGTATTTATTTTGTATTATGAATTATTTATATGATCGTTTTGTCTTGGATCTGGAATCGTGGACTCAGAGTCAGCCCTAGTCTGACCAGGGACCTGATCCTAGAGTATTACTTTATTTGATCTTTCTGATATTCAAATTTGACCAATTTTAGTTTTTAACATCATTTTCTAATATTTTAGATTTTTAATGATTTTTTTGATTTTTTTGAATTAAATTGAAAATCTTCAAAACCGGTGTCGACTAGTGCCGCTGATTGATTCTCGAGTTTTTAATTTACAAATGGAGTTGAATTTCTAGAAATGACTTTCACATTATGTATTAAAATCACATTTTCTATTTAAATGTGTTTTTTGAGATTTTTCTTAATTTATAAAAGTTCGACCGGTTTGGTGTCGACCGGTATCGCTAGTCGATCTAGGAATTTTAATTTACAAATGCTGTCAAATTTCTAAAGTTTGCTTTCATATTATTTCTTAGAATCATATTTTCTACCTTAATGTATTTTTAGAGAATTTTCTGAATTTATCAAAACTCGGTCGGATTTGGTATCGACCGGTATTACTAGTAGATTCCAAGAATTTTAGTTTGAAAACCAGCACAAATTTTTGAAAACTGTTTTTACCATGTACCTTAAAATAATATATACTAATTTTATGAATTATTTGAAACCTTTCTGGATTAGTTCAATTTTCTGGCATTTTCGGTGTTTTTGGAATTTTCTAGGGTCTGGAGTATTATCTATATATTTTTCTTTTCTTTCTTTTTCTTTCCTTCCCTATTTTCCCCATCCACTCTGTTTTGCTTTATATTTCCTTTTTTCTTTCTTTTCTTTTCTTTTTCCCAAAAATTTTCCACCACACAACACCCCAAAATATCTTCCCTTTTCTTTTTATTTCCTTTTCCTTTTTCTTACCTTTTTCTTTCTCTTTCTTTCCCATTTTCCTTCTTCTTCCCTGGCGTCGACGCAGCCCCCTCCCCTCCTTTCTCCTCCTCTAAAAATTCTCTCCCTCTTTCCCATGAACTCTCAATCTCTTTCTAATTCATTTTCTTTTCTCTTCCTCTCTCTACCTCACTCCTCAATTTCCCCTCAATCCCTCTCTCCTCTAAGATCCGACGCCACCATTACCTCTACCATGCCAGCGGTGGCCCCACCAACCTCCGGCCAAGCCCACGCCAGCCACCCAACCTCCGACCATCTCCTCTCCTATCATCAACATCCACAACAACATCAACTACACCATCAACCACCATCTCCAATTTCTTCTTTTTCAACCTACCACCACCATCACCACTACCACCACCTCTTAGCTTCTTTAATTCCATCTCAACAATCTTAACTCCCCTCAATTTCTCCACCTCCACCCAAATCATCAACACTACCATAATATCACCACCATCTCCACCATCAACTCTACCTCCTTCTCCCTTCTCCCCTCTCCCCTCCCTCTCTTTTGGGGTGGTCAGTGGCCACCCCTGCCCGCCGTTGGCCGGCGCCGCCCTGGCGTAGCCTGGCTGACCGCCTGACCGTGGGCCCCCTTTGGGGGCACTGTGCGTGAGTAGAGGGGCAATAACCCCCTGTTCTCTCTTTACCTTCCCCTCTTCTCTCTCTCATCTTTCTCCAGTTCCTTCTCTCTCCCTCCGTTGCTCATTCTCTCTATTATCTCTCTCTCCCTCAATTTCTTTCTCTCATATTCTCATTCTCTCTTTCTCCCTCTAGTTTTTCTCTCTAGATCTCTTTCTCTCACTAGCTTCTTTTTCTCTCTCTAGTTTTCCTTTTTTCTCTTGCTTTCTCTCTTCTCTTTCTCCTCTCTCTTATTCTCTCTCTAAAATTATAAATATAAATGTAATATATTTTTGGTGACGTGCGCGTATGTTTTGGACTCCGGGATTTCACGGCATTTACAGAGATTAGGCGAGTGTCCTCGCCTCATTTTGGGTTTTCCCTCGTCGGGTCGATATATATTTTATTCTGTATTTATATGTATTTTGTGTTAGGCTATACCTCTGTATTTGTATGTGACTGAGTGCCCATTATTGTACATGTATATGCTGTGACGAATGCCTATACTAGGGTAGTTTACTTCTTAAACATATACCATGCCTTTGATGCACTCTTTTTTACTACTTTATACCATGCGTGGTCGACCCTTCGCAGTTGTAAGCTCTGGGCTCTCTACTCAGCCTTTGGGCCCTATCAGCCTCTGAGTTTCTCCACTCCACGAAAGTCTAGATATTATCACCCTTGCATGTATGCTCGTGTTGTATTAACATCTCGTACAGGTACTCTCGTATCAACTCTGAGTTTCTGCCCACTCCCGGGCTAGCTACCCAATTGGTTTTAGGCCTACACCCTTATGGGCATCGTGGTGGCTATCGAGAGTGTACTTGACCCCAAGCGTACTTTAATCTCCGGGTTCTCGCTCACTTTCTTGAAAGAGAAGTGTGCTTAGACCGTCAGGTCTCTCAGCTCCGCCTGGTAGGCATGCTTAACGCTTAGCGTTTTATCAATAGATTCATCTAGGCAAAACTCTGCCAGATTTTAGACTCACCCTCTAAGCCGAGTCATTCCAGTAGCTCCATCGGGCGCTCTAATTTTAAACACTGTTTGCTGATCGTACCTCCAGCTCACTTAGCTCCGCTTGGGTGTTCGCTTCCTTGCTTATTATCTACTTTCTAGCTTATCTATTATTTATTAATGGTTGTGAAGAGCTTAAAATCTTGATTATACTATTTTTCTTGAAATTGTTTGGTTTTCTGATATTCGTACCAATCTCGTATATCGGTAGTATTTTCCTGTATCGCTTGACGTGCATACGTATACCTTGTTGTTTCTTATCACCTACCTAATATCACCCACATGCCATGTTATCACCTGACATCCAGAATGACATACCTGACTCTTATACTTATCATGATAACGAGGATGATGACCTGATATCTTGATTACATCTTGATATACTCCAGTACAAACCGTACTCTTGATACACCTGTACTCCTGGCACTCTTGACTTGTTCCTGCTCATTCCTGAAATCTGATAATTATCTAATTAATCATAAAATGAGACAACTTATATTGAGTTGGGAGAAACTTGCGGATATCAATATATATTCGTGTTTATAATGGTATTAGGTATGTTGTGCAACTAAAACTTTCGGTTCGACCTGAGGGCCTCCAGGTGACTGAGGGGAACGCTGGCTCTCTCCTTCTTGGTACCATCTTGATAACGACATCCTATAAGACCCTCCTGTTGGCCTTGCGGCCGGTTCCATAAACCAACAATGGAACACCCTGTACCGTGGTCCCGGTCCACTGTAAACATTATTCGTTGATACCCGTTGGTTTTCAATAACAACCTTACTTTACTCAGATGTGGATATATGTGTGCTGGGATGCTCGTTCACACATTTAGCCATCTGGGTAGGACGAGTAATAATAATAATAAAAGATGCCAACTATGTATCTGTTATATATTTTGCTATGTTTACTTCCATCGGGTTTTACTATAGATTTCAGTTTTATTATTATTATTATATTATAATTGCTTACATCCTGCTTTACCGTTTATGCTCTATTCCACCAGTCTCCTGCCCTTATCTTATTATACCATGAGTATTTCCTGCTTGATATCACTTGCTATATATAAACCTCTTTCTGTATGCTTGTGCTCGCAACACGATTTTCAATGCCTGTTTATGATTCAGATTTATCGATACACGTGTGCTTATCTCTGCATGCCATTTGGCATTCGCATTACCACTCGTTGGGGAGTTCTGACTCCCCTGGATCCTCATGTCCAGGTCTAGGAGCTTGGAGCTGTGAATTCTCCAGGTTGTTGATCAGAGTAGCGCAGCGGTAGCGTGGATCATCGACAAACTGTCTGAAGCCCTATTCTTCCAGGCCCCTACGCATCTCTCAAGTTTTCCTTCTGTAAACTCGTGAGCACCCTTTGTACTGTTTATACTTTTATATCTCCTTTTATTCTCACAATTGCACCTATCGGTGATGTAATATTCTTATAACATTGTGTCACATCTGGTGATAACTTTGTAATTGTACTCATATGTTGGAATGTATAATGCACCACGTATTTTCGAACTCTAATTCTTACCTGTATTGATGCTTAGCGTATATACGTGAGGGTATTTTTGACCTATGTATATACATCGTAGTAACATCTCCGTACACACGAGATCGGAGCGTTACAGGATGGTATTGGAGCTGAGGCTCTCGTATTCTCAGTACGTCCAAATAGCAAATTAATGGTAAAGAAATTTACAATTGGAATGCATGAGTCTTGGTAATACAATCCAGCTAAAAGTGCAGAGTTATCTTTTCTTTCTTGATCATCCTTCCTTTAAATTCTAATCCCTTTTATCTCTCCACTATTTTGGTTTTTCGTAACCCTTATACCAACTTAAGATATGGATAGACTAGAGATGTAGCGGCTGGTTCTGAATGAAGCTATTATATGATCTCTTCGGCCAACTCTATGAAGCTCGAGTATTTTGATCCACGGTCGGGTTATCTTTCAGAAGTCAGTATTTGGGGTTTTTTACGGTTATTCTCTATTATTGGCTATATCCTTGAAAGTGATTGATGCCTAGTCTTGGGAATTCTTAACTATCGGTCTCCTTTATTTATGCTCAGTATTATCAGGGTTTCCTTTATCTTCGATATTTTGGTTTATTCTCAGAGTGATATTAAGTATGCAGTACAACGGGAATTCTATTACAATGCAGTGTTATCAGGTCCGAATTATTCGACATCGCTCGAAGATTTATATAGCAAGAAGTGCAGAAGATGTCTATATTATGATTATTATTCAGTCGACTTGAGAGCCCTACCTTCAGTGATTCATATCTTAACTGGTGTAATTCTCGTCCCTGTCTCTTTTACGTTCATTTTACCCCTTATCGAAACTACGAGGTCACAATTTTTGTAAGGTGGATGGAATGTAACACCCCGCTCTCCGAATACGTACTTAATTGTATATTCAGATTTTTCAATCATATTTTTTCATTTACTTCTTGTATTTATTTTGTATTATGAATTATTTATATGATTGTTTTATCTTGGATCTGGATTCATGGAGTCGGAGTCAGCCCCAGTCTGAACCGGCTACCCGATCCTAGAGTATTACTGGATTTGGTCTTTCTGATATTCAAATTTGACCAATTTTAGTTTTAAACATCATTTTCTAATATTTTAGATTTTTCATGATTTTTTAGAATCTTTCTGAATTAAATTGAAAATCTTCAAAATCGGTGACGACTAGTTGATCGATTCTTAGGTTATTAATTTACAAATGGAGTTGAATTTTTAGAAATGACATCCAATTATGTCTTAAAATTATATTTTTCTATTTAAATACATTTTTTGAGATTTTCTGAATTTATCAATGTTCAACCGGTTTTGGTTTCGACCGGCATTGCTAGCCGATTCTAGGAATTTTAATTTACAAACGGTGTCAAATTTCTAAAGTTCATTTTCATATTATTTCTTAAAATCATATTTTCTATCTTAATTTATTTTTGGAGAATTTTCTTAATTTATCAAAACTCGGCCGGATTTGGTATCGACCACTATTGCAAGTAGATTCCAGGAATTTTATTTTGAAAACCAGCTAAAATTTCTAAAAATTGATTTTACCATTTACCTTAAAATAATATATACTTATTTTATGAATTTTCCAAAACCTTTCCGGATCAGTCTAATTTTCTGACATTTTCAGTGTTTTTGGAATTTTCCCGGATCCAGAGTATTATCTATATATTTTTCTTTTCTTTCTTTTTCTTTCCTTCCTCATTTTTCCCATCCACTCCTTTTCCTCTATTTTTCCTTTTTTTTCTTTCTTTTCTTTTTCCCAAAAATCCTCTGCCACACAATACCCCAAAGTATCTTCCCTTTTCTTTTTATTTCCTTTTCCTTTTTCTTTTCTTTTTCTTTCTCTTTCTTTCCCATTTTCCTTCTTCTCCCTGGCACTGACGCAGCCCCCTCCCCTCCTTTCTCCTCCTCTCAAAATTCTCTTCTTCACTCCCACAAACTCTCATCTCTCTCTAATTCATTTTTTTTTCTCTTCCTCTCTCTACCTCACTCCTCAATTTCCCCTCAATCCCTCTCTCCTCCAAGATCTAGTGCCACCATCACCTCCACTATGCCAGCGGTGGCCCCACCAACCTCTGACCAAGCCCACGCCAGCCACTCAAGCTCCGTCCACCTCCTCTCCTATCATCAACATCCACAACAACATCAACTACATCACCATCAACCACCATCTCCAATTTTTTCTTCTTCTTCAACCTACCACCACCATCACCACCACCATCACCTCCCACATCCTTCAATTCCATCTCCACCATCTCAACTCCCCCCAATTTCTTCACCTCCACCCAAATCATCAACATTACCACGATATCACCACCATCTCCACCATCAACTCCACCTCCTCCTCCTTTCTCCCCTCCCGCTCTTTTGGGGAGGCTGGCGTCCACCCCTGCCCGCCGGTGGCCGGCGCCGCCCTGGTGCCGCCACCTGGCACCGCCTGATCGATCACAGGCTGTGGGCCCCCCTTTGGGGGCGCTGTGCGTGAGCAGAGGGGCAACATCCCCCATTCTCTCTCTATCTGCCCCTTTTCTCTCTCTTATCTCTCTCCAGTTCTCTCTCTTTCCCCCTCCGTTCCTCACTCTCTCTACTGTCTCTGTCTCCCTCGGTTTCTCTTTCTCTTATTCTCATTCTCTCTAGATCTCTTTCTCTCACTAGCTCTCTTTTTATCTCTCTAGCTCTCCCTCTTTCTCTTACTTTCTCTCACTTCTCTTTCTCCTCTCTCTTATTCTTTCTCTACAAATATAAATATAATTTAATATATTTTTGGTGACGTGCGCGTATGCTTTGGACTTCAGGATTTCACGACGTTTTCAGAGATTAGACGAGTGTCCTCGTCTCATTTTGGGTTTTTCCTCATCGGGTCGACGTGTATTTTATTTTGTATTTATATATATTTTGTATTGGGCTGTGCCTCTGTATTTGTATGTGGCCGAGTGCCCATTATTGTACATGTATATACCTGTGACGAATGCTTGTACTAGGGTAGTTTACTTCTTGCACATATACGATGCCTGTGATGCACTCTTTTTACTGCTTTATACTATGCGTGGCCGACCCTTCGTAGTCGTTAGCCACCGGGCTCTCTACTCAGTCTCCGGGCCCTATCAACCTTCGGGCTTCTCCACTCCACGGTAGTCTAGATATTATCACACTTGCATGTATGCTCGTGTGATACTAACATCTCGTACAGGTACTCTCGTATCGATTCCGGGTTTTTGCCGACTCCCGGGCTAACTACCTAATTGGTTTTAGGCCAGCACCCTTATGGTTTTCGTGGTGGCTACCGAAAAGTGCTCTTAGACCCCGAGTGTACTTTAGCCTCTGGGCTCTCGCCCACTTTTTCAAAAGAGAAGTGCGCTTAGACCATCAGGTCTCTCAGCTCCGCCTGGTAGGCATGCTTAGCGCTCAGTGCTTTACCACTAAATTTGCCTAGGAGGAACTCTGCCAGATTTTAGACTTGCCCTCTAAGCTGAGTCATTCTAGTAGCTCCGTCGGGCGCTCTAGTGTTAAACATTGTTTACTGACTGTACCTCCAGCTCGCTTAGCTCCGCTTGGGTGTTCGCTTCCTTGCTTATTACCTGTTTGCTAGCTTATCTATTATTTATCAATGGTTGTGAAGAGCTTGAAATCTTAATTATACTATTTTTCCTGAAATTGCTTCGTTTTCTGATATTCGTATCAATCTCGTATATTAGTAGTATTTTCCTGTATCGCTTGACGTGCTTACGTATACTATGCTGTCTCTTGTCAGCTGCCTAATATCACCCTCATGTCTTGTTATCACCTGACATCCAGCATGACGTACCTGACTCCTATAATTATCATGATAACGAGAATGATGACCTGATATCTTGATTACATCTTGATATAATCCAGTGTAAACCGTACTCTTGATACACCTATACTCCTGACACTCTTTACTTGTTCCTGTTCATTCCTAAAATCTGATAATTATCTAATAAATCATAAAATGAGACAACTTACATCGGTCGGGGGAAACTTGTGGATATCAATATATGTTCGTGTTTACAGTGGTATTAGATATGTTGTGCAACTAAAACTTCTGGTTCAACCAAGGGCCTCCAGGTGACCAGGGGATTGCTGGCTCCCTTCTTCTTGGTACCATCTTGATAAGGGCATCCTATAAGACCCTCCAGTTGGCCTTGCGGCCGGCTTCATACACCAGCAATGGAACACCCTGAACTGTGGTCCCAGGCATGTACGGGACCCACTGTAAACATTGTTCGTTGATACCCCGTTGGTTTTCAATAGCAACCTAACTTTACTCAGATATGGATATATGTGTACCGGGGCGCTAGTTCATATATTTATCCATCTGGGTAGGATGAGTAATAATAATAATAAAATATGCCAACTATGTATCTGTTGTATATATTGCAATGTTTTCTTCCATCGGGTTTTACTTCAGATTTTCGGTTTTATGATTATTATTATATTATAACTGCTTACATCCTGCTTTACCGCTTGTATTCTATTCCACTAGTCTCCTGCCCTTATCTTATTATACCATGAGTATTCCTTGCTTGATATCACTTACTATATATATTTCTGTTTCTTGTGCTCACGACACAATTTTTAATATATGTTTATGATTCAGATTTATCGATACACGTGTGCTTATCTCTGCACGCCATTTAGCATTCGCATCACCACTCGTTGGGGAGTTCTGACTATCCTGAATTCTCATGTTCAAGTCTCAGAGCTTGGAGCTTGTGGATTCTCTTGGTTGCTGATCAGAGTAGCGTAGTGGTAACGTGGATCATTGACAAACCGTCTGAAGCCCTATTCTTCCTATCCCCTGTGTGTCTTTTGAGTCTTTCTTTTATAAACTCGTGAGCGCCCTTTGTACTGTTCATACTTGTATATCTCCTTGTATTTTCGTAGTTGCGCCTATCAGTGATGTAATATTCTTATAATATTGTGTCACATCTGGTGAAAACTTTATAATTGTACTCATATGTTGGAATGTATAATGCACCATGTATTTTTAAACTCTGATTCTTGCCTGTACTGATGCTTAGCGTATATACGTGAACGTATTTCTAACCTGCGTATATAAGTCACAGTTACGCCTCTGTAACCGCGAGATCGGGGCGTTACAGGAGGTTTATGACAAATCTCTCAGGGTGATGCCAACCCTTCACTAAATTATTGAAGAAGGGTGTCTTATTCATTCGGGACAATGCTTCCAACAAGCGTTCGACGAAATCAAGCGATACCTCACGCATCCACCTGTTCTTACAGCTCAGGTGTTAGGAAAGCCTTTCCTAATATACCTTCGAGCTATGGATCATTCTCTATGAGCTTTTCTAGCCTAGAATAATGATCAGGAGCACGAGCAGGCAATCTATTACCTGAGTAGAACCATGATTGGAGCAGAACATCAATACAACCTGATCGAAAAAGAATGCATCGCATTGGTGTTCGCTGTCTAGAAAATGCGACACTACCTAGTGGACCAAACCATGCACGTTATAGCAAAAGTCAATCCTTTAAGATTGATGATGACCAAGCCATCATCGCTGAATGGTTGATTGGCGAAATGGGCCATATTGCTCTATCAATATGAGATGCAATCCTGCCACAAAAAGCTGTAAAGGACAGGCAATGGCAGACTTCTTGGCTGAACATTCAGATCCAAGAACGCCAAAACTTTATGAAATCTATCAGATGAGATCGCTGAAGTCTGTATAACCCAGACGTCCTTTGAAGAACAGGTATGGCAACTCTTCTTCGACGGCGCATCTAGAGCGGATCCTCAAAAAAATATCATAGCATGAGTGGGGGTAGTACTTGCCTCCCTACAGAACTACGTAACCTCTCGTGCATTCTCATTAACGGAGCCATATTCCAACAATGTAGTAGAATATAACGCTTTCTTGATTGAGATGCAGATTGCCGATGAGATTGGCATTAAAAATCTCGAAGCGTACGGTAATTCAAAACTCATCGTCAATCAGGTTCGAGGGAGTACGAAGTCTGACATGAAGACTTGGTGCCCTATCACAACGCAACCATCAACATGGTAGAGAAGTTCAGAAACTTCTACATTGACTATGTATCTCGCCAACAAAATGTGCATGCAGATGAACCGGCGTCCCTCGCCGCTTCCTTGGCCCTTCCAGCCAGAACGACAGAGAAAGTATTTGTCACAACCATGACTTGTACTGTCCAAAATTCTCCCTTGAAAATAACCAAACGCCAACAGGAAACCTTTAAGTCAAAGAAGCTCTAGAGACTTCAGCGAAATCAAAGCTCCAGGACTGGCAATTCCAATTCATAGACTATATCTTACACGGTTCTGCCCGATACCTTAAAGAGACGGCTGCCATCAGAAAGAAAGCCCTTCGATTCTATCACAATGCGATCACGCGAATACTGTATCGCCGATCACATGATGGAATCCTCCTCTGATGCCTGTCACATGAAGAAGCACAGGAGGCACTCAAAGAGACTCATGATGGTACGTGCGGAGCTCACCAACCTTGTCCAAAGCTCAAAGATTGACTCTGAAGACTGGGATATTAATGGCCAGAGATGATCTCTGACGCCATCGCTTACGCTAAACGATACCATGCCTGTCAAATCCATGGCGACTTCATTCATGAGGCACAAGGATATTTTCATTCCACGACTTCTTCCTGGCCATTTGAAATGTGGGGAATGGATGTGGTTGGTCCTATCAGCCTAACTTCATCCAAAGGGCATCAATTTTTCTTAGCTATAACTAATTAATTCTCCAAATAGGCAGAGGCTATCCCTCTGAAGGAGGTGAAGACATCTGACGTGGTCAAGTTTATCAAACATCATGTAATCTATCGCTTTGGCATGCCACGATGAATCGTCCACGATAATTGGATTTAGTTCGTCATCCAAGCATTCCAGAGATTCTGTAACAAGTTCAGAATATAAAGTGTGTCTTCAATAGTATACCACCCAGCCACTAATGGCCTTACAGAAGCTTTTATCAAAACCATTGGGAAGCTTCTAAAAAAGTTTGTCTTAAAAAGTCAACGCGACTGGGTGGACAAATTAGGTTGAATGCTTGTGGGCTTATCGCAAACGGTGAGAACCCTGACGAAAGCTACACCATTCTCTTTGGTGTACGGGTGTGAAGCTATACTCCTGCTAGAAATTTAGATCCCATCTCTGCATGTTGCTTTGAAAACAGAGATGACAGATGAGGAAAAGCATCGACTGCGACTCCAGGAGCTGAAAGCTTTGGACGACAAATGTCTGCAAACTCAATAGCAAATCGAGCTTTATCAAGCCCAAAATTTCAGAGCTTTCAACAAGAAAGTCAAGGAGCGGACTTTCAAGAAAGGCGAACTCATCTTGGCTGTTAGAAGACCCATGGTGATGATACATAAGATGAAAGGAAAATTTTAACCCAAATGGGAAGGACCATTTGTGGTATAGTTAGTCTACTCAAATGAAGCATATCAACTGATAAATCCAGAAAGCGATATACTTATGGTGCTGATTAATAGCAAATTCTTTAAGAAATACTGCCGTTGATCATGTTAACATTAAACCTTTGATCATTGGGTCAAGTATGTATGATACTTGTATCGAATGCATTCCCCTACTTCGGAATTCTTGATTGACGACTATGTTCTGCTCAACACGAGCATAATAGTTCTCATTGATCAACAACTATTCGGCGACAGATGGGGCCAGCGTCTACGACCAACCATCGCTGGAGTTCTAATCGACACATAAGAAGCTGGTTAAAAGGAATAGTCGGGTGACAGCGTAGGAGAACGCGGTCCAATCCTCGACAAAATTGAGCCAATAAAGGCAAGCTAACTGAGTATTAGTGTTGTCACTCTTCTTTAGAGATTATCAAAATCCAACGCCCTCAACGGCTAAGGATAGAGGAAAAAAATTGGCTTTTAAGTCCAATAAAAATTCTTGATAACTCATCATGCTGACGGGAATAGCATGGCTAGCCCAATCGAAATGGTAGTTAGTAAAAGCATACCAAATCCGTTGATAGCTGAGGGTTTGCTAAAAATTCTAAAGGACTTGGTCCTGCTTTCTGCTCCAAAATCCCTTACCAATTTCCCTCCATGGAATGATAGGATCGCAAAAATACCTGTATCAATTTTTCTGGTGAAATGAGCACAAACTTGTCACGTTAACAGTAAACTTCTGACAAGTTATTTTCCTCGATCCCCAGTGGAGTCAGTCAAGTTAACATTAAACCTCTAACGATAAATTTCATTAAATACCAACTCGAAATCTCTCCGCTGTTATGTTAACATTATACTTCAAATGACAAACTTGTCATACCGCTGGAAAATCAATGTTGTCACGTTAATATTACACCTCTGATAATTCATTCTATTTTTCACTAAAATTCCCTACAAATTCCTCCCATAGAGTGGTAGGTTCAAAAACTCAATCACTATTATGTTAACACAACATCTCTAATAGTGAAAAGTTTCAATACTCCCCAACGAGTACGAACTTCCACTTGACGACTCCCTTACATGGAGTCACAAGTTTTCAAAATTGTCAAGTTAACATTACTGACAATCCAAACTTCACCTGTCAATTCTCTTCAATAGAATGGCAAGTCCTCAAAATTGCTCATATCGCAAACCAACTCTTGTCATGTTAATACTACACCTCTGACAAATTATTGTTAAGTTTAATATCACACCTCTAACAGTGATCAAGTTTCTACCAAGTTCAATATTACACCTCTGATAGTCATTTCCCTTAGGCTTTCATATCGAAGCTGAGACGAGCGATGCTAAGTTTAACATCACACCTCTAGTATCTAGTTTATTATTAAGTTTAACACTATATCTATGACAACGACTTTCCCTCGAGCTTCCGCATCTAAGTCGAGATGACCAATGCTACATTTAAAATTACACCTCTACCATTACCTCCACTGTTAAGTTCAACGCTACACCTATGACAGTGGTATCTTCAGGTTTTCCCAATGAAATTGAAATTCTTGTGGGGCTAAGTTAACATTACACCTCTGAAAGTACACCTAGAGGGGAGTGAATAGGTGTACAAGCTAATATAGGGCAAATGATGCTGAATTTAATACTTAATTGCAAACATACTATGTGCAACCCGAATTTCCCATGAAGGGCTCTGGAACTACTCCTCTAGCTTTCTCTAAACTAAGAGTTAAGGTGTTATTAAAAGCTCTCTTAGTTGAACACAAGTGTGGGTACACAAACTATATCTAGCATATGAATATGAACAAGTAATAATGATACAAGATATAAAAAGAGAGTTGAGAGATAGTAGATCAAACGAAAATATCAAGATATGTTTCGAGGTTCGAGCCACTGCTCTACGTCCCCGCCTTCACATAGAAGGATTTTCACTATGTTCACACAGGACCTTCCATAAAGGAACCTCCACTGAGGAATTACAACTCAACACCGGGAGTACACAACTCCTCTTTCTACACAATCACCTCTACATAAGATGGAGCACAAGGCAAAGAAAGAAATACACTTGGTGATCACAAAGATCACAAGCACTTTCTTGGTGATCTCAAAGGATCACAAACAAAGCCTCGCATAATAGAAGATCACAGAGGATTGATTTGAATTAATAAACTCAAGTATGTGAGTACACAAAGCTTTTGGAAAAAACACGAAGAAAATACTGGAGAAAAACTTCTTGATAAGTATGAAAATGAATAATTCCAAAACTTGTATTTCTCTGATTTTCCCAAAACTTTTAAAACAAATTATGATAGAGAATTTTTAGCACAAAAAATCTTCTGAAAACTTTGTTAAAAACACTTGAGAAAGTGAGAAAAATTGCACTTAGAAATCTTAGCGAAAACTGGCCTCCAAGGACGCATATTTGTAAGGTCTGAAAATATAGCCGTTGGGGCCCAAAAATTGCACTTGTCGGTCGACCGCCAGGTCGACCGGCCAATGGTCAGATTTCTGACCGTTGGGATTGTCGGTCAACTACCCTAGGGTAATTTCTCTGTCAATCGACCGCTGGTCGACTAAGGTCAGAACCAGAGTGTAAACTCACTAGTCGATCGATCGGGGCCAGATCCAGAGAGCAAGATCTCTGGATCGGTTGACCGTGCGGTTGACCAGCCCAAGGCCAAGGCAATGTGCACGTATCTGTGCATATCTGTCGACCGACCAGTTGACCGAGCTCTGTTCGGTTGACCGGTCGATCAACAACTAGGAGGCTCAGGACTGGGATTATAGGGTTTGAAATGTTGGCTTTTAATTACCTATAAAATCTCATAAAATCACATAAAATTCACATAAGTAAGTTCTTATAAATATTTGATGTACAAATATATGTGAAAAAATCAACAATATTACAAACTATTTGATTTTTGAAGTATAGAAATTTAGATTTAAACCAAAAAAGGTATTTTCCAAAACTTAGATTTTAAATGAAAATATGTTTTCTACAAAACTTGTATAAATACAAAAACATGATATAGAAATACTTTTTGAAGTATAGTGTGTATGAATAGAATCCAATACACATATAAAAGATATATCTATGTTTTTGACATTAAATCAAAAACTGAGTTTTGAAAAAACAAAACTTAAACCACGAACTAAAATTATCAAAATAAGTTTTTAGATAATATGAACTAGACAATGTACATGGATGAAACCATTATACATATAAACGATGTAAAACTTGTTTCGATTCTATTTACTCATGAAAATCATATATATATTCTTGAAATTCAAAATGGTTAAACCGAAAATCAAAACTATTGAACTCGTGTGTGTACTTAAGCATATCAAGACTAATCTATTCTTACACAAGATCTAAATAAAAACTAAACTAAATAAATCGAAGTCTTCTCGTTGATCTTCATCTCTAAGTCGACTCGATCTAAAGTTGATCCAAAGGAGCTAGATGCGATCGTTGCGATATGAGCTCTTGAATCAATACTTATTTGCTTTAACACCTTGACTGTGAAACACTTGTTGAAGTCAAATTTCTACTAAGATCTTGATCAATATTCAAAATATATTAAACATAAGAACATTAGCAAACTTACTTTATAAGTTAATCATCATCAAAATTAAGGTGAAGGGCCTTTGGGCCAACAATCTCCCCCTTTTTGATAATGATAAAACTTATGAGGTTATATATGCATAGATTAAGGACAGGCTTCATAGAAGCTCCCCCTCAAGTAACGCATAGCAAAAACAATAAAGATATGCAATGGAATCATTATAAAACACATGTATATGTATAAACAATTAATCAAACATGCATATATAAACACTAATCCTTCTCCGTCTTTTTGTCACTCATCAATAAAGAGGTGAAGAAAAACAAACAATACAAATAAAAAAATTTATATTTATGTTTTATTTTCTGTACATTAGTTAAAATATATTTTAAAATAAAATTTTGATACCAATAAAAATTATCAATTGAAAGAAATCAATTAAAAGTAAAACCATTTTTTTTACTAATTGATACCATTAGAAAGACATGATACCAATTGAAAGTAAAAAACTAAAATTTTAAGTAAATACTAAAACTATTTTGCAATATAGATACCAAATTGATAATAATAACAATTTAAAATTATTGATACCAATATTGAAAATGTTAGCATATACCAAAACAGAATATTTTTCATCATAAAGAGTCAGAGTAATATACCTATTGAAAATAAACCAATTGAAAGATAGAACAAGAATTTTCCCCCCCATTATGAAATACTAATAAAAATAATGCATAAGCTTTTATAAATATCAATTATCATTTAAAAACTAAATCAAGCTTAGCATAAAATAATTTGTGCTATATGAAAATATGTATGAATATTTTTAATTTAGCACAAGAAAATATATGTATGTATGATCAAAGCAATATAATATCAATCTAGATATGATCCATACATATACATAGAAAACACGAGTGTAAAAAAATAATTTTTATTGAAATCATGTATAACTTATAATACCTCCCTTTCATGCATATGTTTAAAAGATATTCATTTAAGAGCATACAAGACATGATCTCCCAACCAACCGCCTTTAGATGGTAAGGGTTTTCAAAAATATAATTTGAAGGTCATTTTAGCTTAGTTTGAAAACACTACCAAATTGAAGAATAACAAAACTAGTTTTAATAAAAATTTGAAAACTAATATGAAATTCTTCAAGTAAAAATAAAACAAATATATATTCATGAAAACATACTAATTACATAAAAAATTGACATTCAAAGTCTATGAAGCACATAGGTGCTCATGAAACCAAAATCATGTGTAAATACAAAATAGAGTGCACAAGAGTCATGTAATGAACATAGTCATGAAGTTAAAACAATGAAGCTCAATCAAATTTTTTTATAAACATGAAAATCATAAAAATTTAATTTTCATCAAGACTAAACAATCTTCAAGGTATATATATATTTTGTCAAAACTAAAGTATACATACATATCTAAACATAAACGAGTCCATAAAGGCACATTGCATGAAGGTAAGTGACTCTAGGATAGACATGTATATATATAGTTTTGGATAAAATTAACATATACATAAAGCTAAACACAAAAACATGTATAAAATGAGGAATACAAGTGTAAATGTAAGAATCATCAAAACTAAGTTATACAAGTACATCTAATGAGTACTAATGAGCAATAAAGCATTAACACATGATAATCAAGTGTAGATCACTAATTGTACAAGCATAAACATAAGTTTCAATAAAAACTTACATCCAAACAAGTAATCAAACATGAAGTACAAAAACATAAACATTTATGATCATTAGGCTAAACACACATGCTTTAGAATTAGGATATACACAATAACTAAATTATAGTGAGAATACCAAAATATGAATTCATATAAACATGGGTGTATATCAAAGATTATTTATGTATATTACATGTCTAATTAACATTACATTTAATATAATGAGCATTAAAACTAAGACATGCTAAAAATCAACAATGAAATCATGTAAACATAAATAAGAAGTTAGAGATAGCTACCAAAACCGATAGGGCTAATCTCTATGTCTTCAAACCATGATAATCTTCCACTAAAATATCCATTGAAAGTGATACATCCATAATTATGATCTTTTAGCTCGGAACGCATCCACCATTAATGTACCAATCCTCTCATGTCTTGTGAGAGCTCACACCTACATCAAATACAATAGGAGTGACTTTTGGTATCCATGCTTACTTGGGTCCATAGGGGTTAGCATCTTTCCTAACCCAAACAAATTTAATTGTAAAATTTGAAACATATATTCTATCATAAATAAATTTTACAAGGTGGCCCTTACGTCCACAATGTGTACAAGTGTACACTTTAGCATACAAGGTGTTATATGTGTGAACATGAGAAGCATGTATATGCCGTTAATGATGTGTAAGCATATGTAAAGCATGTTTCATGTGAAATATAGATTCTAATCTCTTATGATCCATAGCACATTGGCTCAAAATGAAGCCCAAACAATCAACACTCTTCTTCAAAACACAAATATCATTATCAATACTTGAAGAAATATGGAACAAGCAACATGTTTATCATAAGAAGTCGAAGCAATGAAGGCATGACAAACATGAGAATCAAAAGAACTTTTCAACGAAACTTTTTCTTTTGAATCACATTCTAATTCCTTTGAAGTCAAAACAATTTTATTTTCCAAGAAATCATTTTCTTTTACAACAAATTCAAGTTTTGAAGATAAAACGTCATTATTCTTCAAAACCACATAAAAATCATTTTTATTTTTTAAAATTTCATTTTCATTTAAAGTAAGGTCGTGTTGGATTTTTAATGAATCTTTTTCATTTGAAATCTCAACCTTTTCTTGCAAAACCACATCAAGTATTAAAAATAAAACTTTATTTTCTTCTTATAAATTTAAACTCTTTTTTTAAAAGTTTATAAATAGAAATCAAGTTTTCATAAAACATAAAAAGTTCTTCATTTAATGCATGGGCATCCATATTATCATCACAAGAAGAACTATCACTATCATCTAGATGAGTATCCGAATGTACCTCAAGGGAGTCAATCCCTTGGACCATATAGCAAGCTTCGTCAGACTCATTTACAGTAGCTTCTCTCTCCACAAAGTTTATCGTTTGTTGCTCGGGAGAGGTCAATGTATTCCACACTGCAAAAACGGAATCACAATGAGAAATCATAGAAAAATATCCTTTACTTAGTGATTGTCTAAGTGTAATCAATGCTTGTGTATTACCCTCAATGTACTTTTTATTACCAAAATAGGATTTCTTGGTAGTGGAAAGATAAACATGCAAACTTAGGGCATTTAAATATGAACTCATTTTAAATTTCTACAAATCTATGTTAGAAGTATCAAACATAGGTAGAGTAAGATAATCCATGAATCTAATCGATATGTGTACAATGCAAATCTAGATTAGCAATCCAAGGATCACGCTCCTTGGTGGTTAAACCGAATATCAAGAGCACTAGCTCTAATTCTAATTGAAAGTACAACTAGACGAGGGTGAATAGGTGTACAAGCTGATCTAGGACAAATGATGTGAAATTTAAAACTTAATTGCAAACACACTATATGTAACCAAGAGTGAGTCTGGATTTCCCGTGAAGGGCTCTAGAACTACTCCTCTAGATCCTCTAGGCTAGAGTTGAGGTGCTATTAAAAGCTCTCTTGGTTGAACACAAGTGTGAGCACACAAACTTATCAAGCATATGAATATGAACAAGTAATAACGATACAAGATATAAAGAGAGAGTTGAGAGATAGTGGATCAAAAACACAAACATCAAGATATGTTTAGAGGTTCGAGCTACTACTCTACGTCCGCACCTTCACAAAGAAGGATTTTCACTATGTCCACACAGGACCTTCCACAAAGGGACCTCCACTGAGGAATTACAACTCAACCCCACTTTTCAACATACGCTAAAGAGGAGACGCGACGCAAGTCGGCGACGTATATACGCAAGGAAATCCCTCAGTATTTGCACTAAGCCTTAAGTAACCCGAAACAAGCTATAAATCTAAACCATAATAAATCAATGATCACTGTAATATCACATAAGCTTCCACGCATGATATCCTATAAAAGAACTAGAATAAAGACTGAATCTGATATACAGGAATCAAGAAAATCACAAAAATATGAATAAACAGGAGGCAAGAATACTAGAATAAATAGGGAGAAACTACAGCTCCTCGCGAAGCGTACGAGCTCAACGAACACCTGAAAATTATAATAAAGTGTCCAATATCTGGACGTGCAGATCCAGAGTCATCAGAAGCGACCTAATGAGTGTATAAGAAGAGAAAAATACTCGTGCATATAAACAGTATGTACAAAATATCAATAAGTCTAAAGCTGAAAATAAAAGATAGCTGAATAATAGTAACATGAATAGGTCTGTAGATAAAAGATGACTAATATACAACAGTAAACAAACAACTGATGTCAAAATGTGTAACCTATCATATGTCACTAGTCTGTATACAATCCAATCCTGTGTACAATCAGATGTTTATCATAACTTATATGAGTTCAGTCAAATGAGTACAGTCAATTATATTACATAATAACAGTTTATTATTATTAATTATGTCAGCGAACACCAATTGGCGCTTGTAATTGACGCATCCCATACTACGCCTATCACACGTGTCAATAGACATCCTATGTTATTGAAAATGAATGGTTAGAAACATTGTCCATCTTTAGGTGGGTCCCGTACATATCCGGGACCACGGCTCAGATGTCTGGCGCTGAACCAGGCCCTACCTCCAAGTAGTCACTAACAGTAACAGTACACACAGTATTACTATGGAACAATACTCACAGTAATACTGTGTAATAAAAAACAGATGGGATGTTAGTCATCCCCCGGAAGCCTGCAGTAGAGCCTAAGTCGGCTATGCAACCTGTATCTAGGCCACCCAAAATACAGACGTTGTCTCCTCCATCAATTTCCCCAATCCCAGTGTAAGTTGTCCATTTATATTATTATTTAAAGCAATCAATATTCATGTTATTTCAATTACTGGGATGATATGGTGACAGTAACAATATCAATAATGTAACAATAATAATGTGGACAATATTACTTTGTACATGGTAGAACAATAGAATAATACATATTTTAGGGTCTGACAATATTTTCTCAGTAACTTTGAATAACATGAATTAATGCACGTAGCAGGTCTAGACACTGATCCTGAATAATATTCTCCCATCTAGAATCAATTAAAATCTCATCTGTTTGCACTAATGCGATATCAATAACTGATCCATCAACCATAATCTCAATAAAATCATCGCAAACAATCAAGTATCAATCCATGTTAAAGTAATTCAGTATAGTAAACCACAAGTCCAATAATTTATCAATCTTCTCTGATCCTCTAAATCACCAATATGTCTAAATCTCAATAACTAGAATAACTACATGCTCTAATACATTTAGTCAATTCCTCGTTATCAAATAACATTAAAATCATCAATCAAGATCATCACATACTCTCACTTCTATCAAGGTCAATCATATGCATATAAAAATACCAATCCAACTGTATACATGTATAATTCACTAGTTCTAACCAATCCAATTAAACACATATTTCTCAATCCTAGGTCAACTTCACTCCAATCGAGTCTACTAACAAGTCTAAGTCCAAGATCCCATCTTTCATAAAGCTACATCATTTTAAAAAATTCTCAATATCTAGTTAAATTATCGTCTAAGTTATTATCAAATAAATGAAGGTTAAGTCCAATAACAATTCTCATAAAATCCATTTTCGTAAGTACAATCACCAGCCAATCATTCTTCAGATCAATAAGATCTCAGTCTAAATCTCTCACATCTAGATCTGTGACAAACTAAATAATAATAATTTAAATATTAACCTTAGTGATAAATCGAATCCAAATACATCTAACATCGAGGATATATCTGATCTATCACCATCATACAAATTCACTCTCTCCTAATAACAATAATTCCATTTAAATAAATATTACAAATCGGTAGAGTCCACTATCCAAGCTAATCTTGTCTGCTCTCAAAATTTCAAGTCAAAATTTATCCCAATAAAATTCATTAGCAGGTCTAAGTATCAACTACTGAACAAGTAACTTTAAATATCCTATAGACAATATATCAAATATACCCAGTCCCAAACACTACTACTTTGGTATATATATCATCTAAACAAGCATGGTTGTGAACAGTAGAATGCAGAATAAGATAAAGGGCTAAAATTGAAATAGACCAATAAATACTCACTAACATGAAATGACGCAGTTTGGGAACTGAATTGCCATCTGGTCTTCACTGTATGAATTGGTACGGATCTTCGGATCAACCTATGAGTCTGTCTTCGAATTGCCAGTATATTGGGTCCACAGCGGGCACAAATTCTGAATCTCCCGTTATTGAGTCCGGATCACACGAACGAATCTACATTACTGTAACACAACCAAATACTCATGGGCACACATACACATAAATACAAAATACACCTAGAGGGGGTGAATAGGTGTAAGTGCTATTCTAGAACTAAATGCAAAACTATGTGCGCTAAATGCGGAAGCTAATGCAAATCTTGCAACACACTTATACAATCAACAAGTGTAGCCGATCCCCGTGAAGGGCTCTGACTAACTCCTCTTGATTCCCCTTGAATGGGTTGAGGTGCTTATGTGAAGCCTCTGTTGATTAGGTACAGTGAGGCACACACAAACACCACGCATATAAGAGATATAGCAATATGAATTATGCAAGGCAATACACAAGCAAATATGATATGTATGATATGGCAATAAGAATGATGCTTTGCACAAAATAAAGAGAGAGAGTTTAGAGACAAGTGGATCAAACGCAAAGACCAAGATATGTTTCGAGGTTCGAGCACCTTGCTCTACATCCCGCCTACACCACCGTGTAGGATTTCCAATCCATTATAGGAGTACCGAACTCCACTCTCAACCTTACAAAGCCACCGAGGCTATACAAACCACAATCCCCCTCTACCGAAGAGGGATACGGCCCGTAGCCAATACAACCAACACAATCACCTCTACCGAAGAGGGATCCAAACTCAATACCACTCCGATCAACCTCTACCAAAGAGGGATACAATAAAAGCAAGGAGGGTTTACAACTTAGAGGCTTACCTCAAACACTTCTCTTTTTCTCTCTTTCCTTTTTCTCTTTTTCCACAAAAAACAAGATCCTAATAGACTAGGATAGTATGATAGCTCAAGTGTGGAAACTAGGTGTTGGAAAACAAGCAACAAAGAAAATCACTTGGGAAAATTCTTGCAAAGGATATAAAATGAAAACCAAGACAAATCTCCAAATACTCTTTTCTTTGGTTTTTCCAAAAACCTAAAAAACAATAAAGATTAAATCTTTTTGGCACTTAAACTCTTTTAAAAACTTGTTTTTAAACCAGAGAATGGGTGAAAATGAGCTCTAAAATCTTAGCCAAAACAATGGAGAAATGGGGTATTATAGCCCTAGGAAAAACTAGCCGTTAGGCTGATGTGGCAGCCTGACTGGCCTGACGGTCGACTGGCCGGTCGACCGTCCAAACGGTCAAAAAATAGTCGTTGACAGCTGCCGTCGACTGGTCGGTCGACCCGAACAACCCGAGAGTAATCTGCTCTCAGTCGTGCTCGTCCGCACGGTCGCGCCCCGTCTACAAAAACAGCCGACGTGCACGGTTTTGTGCACGTCCGGTCGACTGGCCGGTCGACTGGTTGCTTGGCCCAGTCGACTAACCCAGTCGACCGGCCCAACCTGGCAGACAGCAAATAGGTTAGATTGGAACACATTTTTGAGGTCTAAAAACGTTCGAATTTGGGAATAAGTATATAGGATGAAGTTGTAGATATTGAAGTCTTCTTTCTAATGCAACTTAAATAAATCAATATCATTTCCAAATTGAAAGTTATCAATAAAATATTAAAAGGTGTCAAAACAGAAACTGTAAACTGTTTTCAGACAGAACAGATTTCAACCAAATATTTGACAACTTTAAAATTAGAATCAGAAAATGATTATTAAATAAGAAATTTAGATATTAAAGTTATCTTTGAAATGCAAGTTAAATCATGTTATTTGAATATAAAAATAAAAAGTTATGATAATAATATAGAAGGGTGTCAAGCCTTGAAATCCAAACCGATTAAATCAAAAACCAAACATATTGAATTTATGTGTGTATTGTGAACTTGAGCATATCAACTATACTAAGCTTTACAAATGGATCTAAAACAAACACAAAACTAAACTATGGATACCTAAGTCTTTGAGTCATCAAGAAGACTTGCTCCCAAACGCGATCCACCGAGTGCAAATGTATGATCTTTAAGCTTTGGCACCGCGAATCACCATGATAAGCTTCCAAACACCTGTTGAAGCTAATCACCAACTAATATCTTGGTTAATGATCTGAAACTTAAAACAATACAAGATTATTAGTAAACATAACTACATGAGTTAATCATCATCAAAACTAGGGTGGAAGGCCTTTGGGCCAACAATCTCCCCCTTTTTGATGATGACAAAACTCATGGAGTTATATATGCATGGATTAAAGTAAAGCTTCAAGGAAGCTCTCCCTTAACTCATTCATAGCCAAATAAACATAATAATATGCAATGAAGGCTCTTAAAACATGAATGCACAAATATGCATAAACAATAAAGGTTCTAGATACCAATGAAATATTTAAAGCAAAGCATGCTCTAGATACCAATTAACAAATAAATATTTTCTAGATGCTCTAGATACCAATAAACATACATTAAACTATATTAAACTTAATATATGCAAAAACATAACTATGCATATATATATAAAACTCACAAATAATTCTCCCCCTTTTGTCAATCATCAACAAAGGGGTAAACATTCAAAAACTATAAATAAAATGAGGGGTAAAAATTTTTCTCCCCCTTTTTGTGTCAATCAAAACAATGCAAACAATGGTCTCCCCCTTTTTGTCTAAAACAAAAACAAAGTCAATAAGGGGTGACTACAAACATGATATCAATTAAAAATATGTCAATGAAGCATCTTGATACCAAATGAAGATAAACAAAGATTAATAAATGTTATATGCTATATACATTCATGAAGAGGAAGACGCTAAGTTAGCTTCCCTACACATATGAGTTACATGAAGAAAGGAAGACACGCCCTAATTCCACATAACAAAATATGTAATGCATAAAAGGAGATGTGAAGCTCCCCCTACACACGTGTACCACATAAGGAAGAGTTGTCAAGCTCTTCAATACAAGATACACTCAACATGATTTATACACATATAGGCAATGTAAAATAAATATGTTTTTCGTAAACAAAATTTTGAGATACCAATTTAAACATTTAACATAAACATCTTGATATCATTAAGAGAAATGTGTTCTTTTAAACATATGATACCAATTTGAAAATATATTAACAAAAAGCAAGGGAGTGGAAATCAAATACCAATTGAAAGACAACATCAAATTTTCTCCCCCTTTATGAAATACCAACTAAACATATGCATAAGCTTGTTAGATACCAATTGACATTGATATTCTTGAAAGAGTAAGCATACATATACAAAACATATATTAGTATACAAAAAGATCAAAAATTGATACCAATTGAAAGTGTTCAATGATACCAATTGAAAGAATAGGGTCAAGTGTATATCTCATATTATAACGAAGAATATGAACTAGTTAAAATGAAAAGTTTTTTTAACTAGTACAAAATCCTTCAAGTAAGGAATAAATATAAATCATTTTTCATAAAAATGAAATCCACATGATAATCAACACTATAATCCAATTAAGCATAAAATGTCTCATGAAAACAAAACATGAGCAAATAATAAATGTGAGTGTACAAGTCAAGTATGGAGATCACAATCATGAATTTGTTCAACTAAGTTCAAGTATTCCTTTAAACAAGAAAACTAAAAAAAATTAAATATATTTAATCTTCAAGGCATATGTATGTCTAATACAAACCAAAATATACATACATATCCAAGATACGAACGAGTCCACAAGGATATATGCATGAAGGTACGTGGCTCAAAAAGGGATATTCATGTATATCTAATAGTTTTGGACAAGATAGACATATACATGAAGTTAAACAATTAAACACAAAATCAAGAAAAACTAAATCTTCATCAACAAATTTCATTTCAAGGTATATGTATGAATTGTCAAACATGAAGTATACATACATATCCCTAACACAATTGAGTCCATTTTAGATTTGCATGAAGGGCAATGACTCAAGGAGTATACATGTATATCTTAAAGTTTGGCAATACAAAACATATACATGAAGTGAAATACACAAACAATTCAAAAATGGGAATACAATTTTAAAATGTATGAATCATCAAACTAGACTATACTAGCACATCTAATGAGTTCAAATAAGCGATCAAGCACAAAAATATATATAGATTTATTTGTAGCCCATTCTATGTACAAGTATATAACTAGTCTTAATGAAAACTAACACTTAAACTAATATTCAAATCATGTAGCATCATAACAAAATCAAAAGTCACATTTTTAATCATGGGAAATCATTAAAATAATAGACTTCTAGGTATATGTATGATTTGTCCAAATCTAAAAATACACATACATATCCCAATCATAAAAGAGTCTAATAAAGGTTTTTGCATGCAAGCAAGAGACTCACGGGTATACATGTATATTTATTAGATTTGAATAAAAATAACATATACATGAAGTAAAACACTAAAATAGGTAAAACACGTATGAACGAGAATCATCAAAACTAGATTATACATATGCATAAAGTGGATACAAATGAGCATGAAGTTCAATCAAATAAGAATCAATTGTAATTCACTATTTGTACATGTATAAATGCAATTTTGATACATTCTACATCTAAACATGTAAATACCACATGAAGCACAATAACAATAGAAGACATCATGATAAAACTAAAAACATGATTACTATGTAAATTCACATGTATAAGATTCATGATGTACATTATAGCTAAACAAAAGTGAGAACACTAGTATGGATTCATGCAAGCATGTGTGTCTCAAATACTATATCTGTGTGTCAAGGATCTAATAATCATGGCATTTACATACTAATCCAAAGATAATGATAACCATGCTATAAAACATCAATATGAAAGCATGTAAACAATAATAAGGAGTTAAGAATTGTTACCAAAACCTAGAAGGGCAACTCTCCTTGTCTCCAAAACATGGTGGTCATCTCCACCAATCTTCCCTTGAAAGTGATGCATCCAATTGATTTCCTTTAAGTCCGGAACGCATCCCCTCCAAGGTGTCATCACTCTCACGTCATGTGAGAGCCCACACCTACATCAAAAACAATATAGGAGGGGTGGTCTTTGGTACCCACATCTTGTTGGGGTCCATGGGGGTTAGTCCCTTCCCTAACCCAAACAATTTCTTTGCTAATTTGAAACATTTAATCTATCATAACAAAATTTAGCAAGATGGCTTTTCGGCCACATGTGTACATGTGTACACATGAGCATACATGTGTTGATGGTGTCCGTGTGGAGCATGTGTATGTCGTGGAGGGTGTGCATGCATAAAAGTGGAACTTGTTTCTTACGAACCAAGGTTTCCAAGCGAGTGTGGTTCATGGCACATTTGCTCATAGTGGAGCCCAAACAATCACTCTCTTCTTTAACATACAAATATCATCATTAATCCTAGAAGAAAGGTACATGCATTAGGTAGACTAGATGATAAGCTACACTAGCATGGCAAACATGTTCATCATCTTATTTTTCAAACAACATTTTTCTTTAAAACACACATCTAAATCATTTGAAATGGAAATAATTTTATTTTTCAAATCAACATTCTCTTTTAAAATAAAATCAACTTTTGAAGACAAGTTATCATTTTTCTTCAAAAGAACATGGCAATCATTTTTATTTTTCAAAAACTCATTTTCTTTAAGTGCAAGATCAAGTTGAGTTTAATGAATCCCTCTCATTAGCAATCTCCTCTTTCTCTTGCAAAAAAACATCAAGTCTAGCAATCAAATTTTTTATTTTCATTATTAATGCCTAGACTATTCTTTTTCAAAACTTTATAGTTTTCTATTAATTTTTCACAAACTATGGATAGTTCTTTATTCAAAGCATGGAATCAACATAATCATTTGAAGAACTAGCACAATCATTACTATCTAGTTGATTTTCTGAGTGTACCTCAGGGAGTCATTCCTTGGACCATATAGCATTGTTGTGGTTCGGATTCTCCACTGATTCCTCTTCTTGTTGGATTTGGACTTGAAGCTTGGAGGTGTTGGTGGTTGTCATTTGTTCCACACTACAAAAGCGGAATCAAAGTTAGAAACACATAAAAGATAATCTTAGATAAAGTGCTTCTAATGGCCTCTAGGGCTTGTGCATTGGCCTCTTATGATTGCGATCACTAAGGAAGGATTCCTTGGTAATAGCAAGATAAACTTTATGACCTAGGGTTTGTAAATAACGATCATCCTAATCTTCCAAACATGAATGTTGGAAGGGTCATACATAGGTGGGGTCACGAAGGCCATGGTAAATTATATGTGTGCAAACACGCAAATGCAAACAATAGATTAGCAAGAAAATGGATCTCACTCTTAGGATGTTAAGCCTAAGTATCAGGAGCACTAGCTCTGATACCAATTGAAATACACCTAGAGGGGGGGTGAATAGGTGTAAGTGCAATCTAGACTAAATGCAAAACTATGTGCGCTAAATGCGGAAGCTAATGTAAATCTTGCAACACACTTAGTACAATCAACAAGTGTAGCCGAATTTCCCCGTGAAGGGCTCTGGACTAACTCCTCTTGATTCCCTTGAATGGGTTGAGGTGCTATGTGAAGCTCTTGTTGATTAGGTACAAGTGAGGCACACACAAACAACCAGCATATAAGAGATATAGCAATATGAATTATGCAAGGCAATACACAAGCAAATAATGATATGTATGATATGGCAATAAGAATGATGCTTTGCACAAAATAAAGAGAGAGAGTTTAGAGACAAGTGGATCAAACGCAAAGACCAAGATATGTTCGAGGTTCGAGCACCTTGCTCTACATCCCCGCCTACACCACCGTGTAGGATTTCAATCCACTATAGGAGTACCGAACTCCTCTCTCAACCTTACAAAGCCACCGAGGCTATACAACCACAATCCACCTCTACCGAAGAGGGATACGCCCGTAGCCAATACAACCAACACAATCACCTCTACCGAAGAGGGATCCAAACTCAATACCACTCCGATCAACCTCTACCAAAGAGGGATACAACAAAAGCAAGGAGGGTTTACAACTTAGAGGCTTAACCTCAAACACTTCTCTTTTTCTCTCTTTCCTTTTTCTCTTTTTCCACAAAAACAAGATCCTAATAGATTAGGATAGTATGATAGCTCAAGTGTGGAAACTAGGTGTTTGGAAAATAAGCAACAAAGAAAATCACTTGGGAAAATCTTGCAAATGATATAAAATGAAAACCAAGACAAATCTCCCAAAATACTCTTTTCTTTGATTTTCCAAAACCTAAAAACAATAAAGATTAAAATCTTTTTGGCACTTAAACTCTTTTAAAAAACTTGTTTTTAAAACCAGAGAATGGGTGAAAATGGGCTCTTAAAATCTTAGCCAAAACAATGGAGAAATGGGGTATATATAGCCCCTAGGAAAAACTAGCCGTTAGGCTAATGTGGCAGCCTGACTGGCCTGACGGTCGACTGGCCGGTCGACCGTCCAACAGTCAAAAAATAGCCGTTGACAGCTGCCGGTCGACTGGTCGGTCGACCCGAACAACCCGAGAGCAATCTGCTCTCAGTCGGTCGACCGCTACGGTCGACCGTCTACAAACAGCCGACGTGCACGGTTTTGTGCACGTCCGGTCGACTGGCCGGTCGACTGGTTGCTTGGCCCAGTCGACTGTCCCAGTCGACCGGCCCAACCTGGCAGACAGCAAAATAGGTCAGATTGGACACATTTTTGAGGTCTAAAACGTTCGAATTTGGGAATAAGTATATAGGATGAAGTTGTAGATATTGAAGTCTTCTTCTAATTCAACTTAAATCAAATCAATATCGTTTCAGAATTGAAAGGTATCAATAAAATATTAAAAGGTGTCAAAACAGAAACTGTAAACTGTTTTCAGAACAAGAACAGATTTCAACCAAATATTTGACAACTTTAAAATTAGAATCAGAAAATGATTATTAAATAAGAAATTTAGATTCTGAAAGTTATCTTTGAAATTCAGTTAAATCATGTTATTTGAATATAAAATAAAAAGTTATGATAATAACTATAGAAGGGTGTCAAGCCTGAAATCCAAAACCGATTCAATCAAAAACCAAACATATTGAATTTGTGTGTGTATTGTGAACTTGAGCATATTAACTATACTAAGCTTTACAAATGGATCTAAAACACACTAAACTAAACTATGGATACCTAAGTCTTTGAGTCATCAAGAAGACTTGCTCCCAAACGCGATCCACCGAGTGCAAAGGTATGATCTTTAAGCTTTGCACCGGAATCACCATGATAAGCTTCCAAATACCTTGTTGAAGCTACTCACCAACTAATATCTTGGTAATGATCTGAAACTTAAACAATACAAGATTATTAGTAAATATAACTACATGAGTTAATCATCATCAAACTAGGTTGGAAGGCCTTTGGGCCAACAATACACATGTATACACCCTTGTACATACACACACACACACACACACACATTATATATATACATACATACGTATATATACACACACACACATATACACACACACACACATGAGTATATAAATACACATAATCATGCATACACCCGACATACACAATACTCACACACTTATAATCATGCATATATTTATACATATATACACACTCTTACATAACATAGACAACAAATATGCACACCTCCATGCACACGTAACATATATCTACAAATGTACCATCTCATAATAATTTATGCACACCCAATAAAAAATGACACATACATAATACATACATAATAACATAGAAATATAAAGGGAGAGAGGGCATACTCACGGTGCAGAAGGAGACATGGCCGGAGAATGCCGCGGTGGAGCTCGCTAGAAGAGGCGGAGCCGCTGTAGGGGAGGAACTCACAGCCGACCATGGAGAGCTCAGAGGAGGCGGAAGCTGCAAGGATATTGGGGTGTCGTGAGCTGCCGTTGGGTCTCACTAGAGAAGAAAGAGGAGGCCGCATAGTGGGTTTGGGCTGCCGAGAAAGGAAGGAGAAGGAAATTAGGTTAGAGTTTTTGGTTTAGGATTAGATGTTTATATAAAAGATGCTAATAGGTTATGATTATATAGTTAGATTAAGATAATTTAAGATTTGATGGTTAGGATTAGGAGATAATGAGAGACTAGATTAGTTAGAATTTTTATTTAATTAAGATAACTATAGAATTTAGTAGTTAGAATTACGAGGATTGGATTTGTTAAGATTTGTATTTGATGGATAGGATTACATAGGATTAATAATAGGGAGATAGATATAGGGTTAGTGATTAGGTAATTATGATATAAGATTACATAGTTAGGATTTAGGATTTAGTTGATAGAATAAGTGTTAAAATAGATTTAAGATTAGATAAAATTTTATTTTGAAATAGAATTAGTTGAGATTATGCTTTTGAAAGTAGAATTTAGATTTGGGTAAGTTAGGATTAGATATGTGATTGAATACATTTATTGCGTTATTCTTTATTATATTTTCACATTTATCATATAATAAATCTGCTAAATTTCTTATCTTAAATGTCTATTGGTAGAAGATAATCATGGGGAGAAAGAGAATAAAATCAAATAAATATCAATTAAATTCAGATTTAACTAGATCTATTTGGTTAGAGGAGGATGACCCCAAATTCAGTTGGTTAAATTTAGTTTTTGGAGAATCAAGTGGTTAAAGCTAAAGTTCAACCGAGGATAACATCAATACAGAGTCCAAATTCAAAATCTAAAGGGATAAATAGATAGAGAGAAGATTAACGGATGAGATGAAGCAATTTGATTCGGATTCTGACTGAATACATTTTAGTATTTTGAATCATAACTTTCTCTACTGAAATTCAAAAATGATGATTCAAGATGATTCAGAAAGAAGACTTAAAGGTCTACAACTCTTAAGTTGATCACTATTTCTAATTCTATTATTTGTTAAGTTATATTCAGTGATCAATAAGCCAACAAGTTACAGATCAGAACTGAATATCCATATCAAATCAAATTTGGAGATAAGAGGAGGATTTAGATTCAGAAATAGCTAAATTCTCCTATCTTCATACTCCTCTACCCTCTGCATTTCTCCTATAAATAACTACAATCTCAAGGCAAAGAGAACGACCAGAAGTAGAGAGTAGAACTTAGGCTAATTTGTAGTTTGTAACTTAGGTTTTTTTTTTCTTTTATGTACTTTTTGTTTTATTTATGTAACTGAGAGGAGAAGAGAGTTTTATGAAGGAATAAGAGCAAGCTTGTACTGAGGGTGACACCGGTATAAGTAGTCTTTTATTTCATTGTTATTTGAATTGAATCGAAGTTCTCTTTTCTTTTTTATTCTTGTTTTTGTTTGCTTCGCTCTTCTGTGTTTGTGGATCAAATGAAACTGATAGCCTCGAAATTGCCTTGCCCTTGCAAGTGCCGTTGATGGCTTATGGTGTGTGGATATCCATTTTTATGGTATGTAGCTCGCCCCTCATTCATAGTGTAAATCAGGAATGGGGAAGATCATATTTGTCATACTTCGCTAGCCTTCAAGAAAGGTACATCGTCGATATGGGTCAAAGGTAAGCAGATGCCGAAGAGGTAAGTAACTTTTTTAGGTTTTAGTTTTCTTTTTTTTATTTTTTAGTTTATATCACCAACACCATCAACATCCACTTCTTTTATCACTCCTTTTTAATTTCTTTGTACATATCCATTTCTATTTTCTCTACCTTCTCAATCTACCACTTTCTTCCTAACTTGATTGTAATTTTTTTCCTTTTCTTTTTAGGAACTAAAAGAATCTTTAACCCATTCTTTGTAACCTAAAAGAGAGCTTGCTAAAAAAGCTTCCATCACTAGTCCCCTTATGGATCACGACCCACACAGCAACTTGCTATTGCGGTAGTATTGAGCACTTGCACATTCATTCTTAAAGTTCTGAAATTCTGTATTTTTGAGTGCAGGTAAAATCTCAATCAAATATTAGCGTTGTTGCCGGGAGGGATGGTAAGTTATTCTCTTTTTAGATTTATATTTTTGGTTAACTTTCTTCTTTGTTCTTGGTGTACAGGTTTAACAATAAGGAAATTTTGGATGCAGTGGATATATAAATGCCCTGGACTCTGCTCTAGAAAGCAGAGCCCAAAGCCCTTAGATTTACTATATTTTAGTGGTAATTTGAGTTAACTACTAACATGTATTTCTACTGGTTGGCTGAATTGCAAGCTAAAATTGTGTAGTTATTTATTTTCTTATTTGTCTCACTGTACATATTTTCTAACTTCAACAGTAAAATGATGTTTGTTAAATGCTAAAAATGATTTAGACTTTGCATTTAGACACGTGTCTAATTCGTTTACATTTATATTACTGTTGAAGAGTGCTGGAGCAAAACGTACGTATGCATAGCATATAATTTAGGAAATATTCTTGGGTGATATTTGCTTGTGAATATTACTTTTTATATCTTGCACACTTTGCACAATCAATCTTAAGGGCTTGTCCTATAAATAAGATAGGGTGGAGATGTCATTACTCTCCCTTAGCCCATAAACAATCTCCTCACTCACTAACCCACCTACCTAACTAAAACTGAGTAGACGTTGGCCCTAGGGACATCTCGGACTCATATAGGAGACTAGACCTAAGGGGGAAGTTGATTTGAATTTGACTCTTGTCAAATCGGTATATAAGGTTGGGGATTGAGAGGCGAAACCCTGAAGGTTAGTTGTTTGGCATAATTAGGCCCGTTGTTTAGGCACGGATACCTCCCACCGATCTTGCCCCTACCTGGTCGATTAATTTTGTGATCAGATTCAGCAATACCCCCCGTGGACAGTCTAACCAGTTAGGAGTCTTCAAGGTCTAAGATCTACCCTAACTTAGATTAGATTTTTCTTTTAATTTGTTAGCTTATTTGTTTGTTTTCCTTTGTTTGTGTTGACTTTTCTTGTGTGATATGGCTTATAACAACAATTTTTTCAATTTTAATGGTAATCCATGTTACACTCCGGCCTCTTTTTCTGATATTACTAACCCGGCATATCATAACTTTAACCAACCTAGTGTGTCGGATTGGTCTTATCCGAATCAATACAACCCATGCCCCCAATCTTATGACTATAATTACTAAAGTAATTCCAACTCTTCACAGAGTCAATGGGGATTCACCTCCCCGAGTCTAATTGTTAACCAACTTGTCCTCCTAATCCACCTTGTCCACAATTTTCACAATATTCATTTCCCGATTTTGCTTCCTATACTCCTTTTCTTGATCAATCCATTGAAGAAAAATCCGACCTAGAAAAGATTATAGAAGCCATGCAGGAGGCCGAACGAAAATTTCAGGCCTCCCTATTTTGTCAATATTTTCAAGATTCATACTCATTTCCACCAGTTCAAAATAGAAAACCATCAATCTTGGAAATGAGTATGCGTGAATCCAAGAAACAATCACAAAATCTGATGGACTCACGATTTCATCACAAATTTCAAAATAAAACTTTATCTTTTCAAGTCCAATCGCAAAAAAATAATGAACCAATAGACTATGAAAAGTTGCTTGAAGCCATGACTCCGGCTCAAATCACTCATAATCATGGCATAGATTTAATGGTCAAAACTCTCCATTCTAACCCTTTGACCATTCCTGATGTCACTAATAATTCTGTTAGAGCCAAAGAATCGTGTTGTTTTGAAAATATGATTCCATTTCAGCACACCCATTTGAACTTGCCCAAACTCTAAATTTAAAAATCACATTGACATTTTGGCAAGTTATCCCTTTCTTGAAATTGAACTTGAGAATGAACATGATCCAAACCTCAACTTAGTAATTCAATTCTACTTCCGATTCAATAATGACTCTAGTGCCTTGATCTGATTTCAATCCTTCTCAGAGTTTCACATTGGATCCTGTGCCTATCCATCAGGAAATTGAATCACCAATCTTTTAAGATCATCATATTGAACTTGACCAATTTCATATTTTTGAAGTCCTATTGACAAATTGGCAAGTTCTCATTTTTAGGAAATTGAATTCAATGAGAAATGTGATCTTGAGTCTCAAATTTGTGATCCAGTTCAAGTTTTTGAATCAATATTGACTCCTATTTTGCTACCTAATTTGAGCAATATTTTAGAGTCAGTTTTGATTCCCATACCTGTATTCTTAAACTTGAATCACCAATCTTAGAAAGTCACATTCCATTGTGGGAAATGAATGTGGACTTGAGTTTCAACTTCTTAATTTGGACCCACTTCCTGAACAAATTTTGACTCCTGAACCTATACTTGACTTCAGTTATTTTCCTGAGTCGATTGTAGTTTATGACCTTCCTGATTCCAGATCAATCATTCTATCTTTTTAAACTCCATTTTGGGACAGAGGTGTTGATAATAATGACTATGAAATTAGTTTGAAAAATTGAAAATTAGATGGGGTAAATTTTTTAACAATAATCACTTATATACACATCATTTTAGTGGGTTATATAGAGAGGTTCTGGTGGTTCCTCCGAACTCCACACAAATTAGATTGGCCACATTTCATGGACCAATCAGACCACTACCGGAACCACCACCTTAAGGTAATATTTTCCTTCCGTTTCTTCTTTTTCAGGCATCTATGCATTAATTCATATATTAAGGACAATACATGAGATAGGTGTGGGGGAGGGTTCTAACATACCTAGGTTTTCCTTTTATTATAAAAAAAGAAAAATATATTATTAACATTACTTTACTTTTAAAAAAACTTTTGAAAATTGAAACAATATTTTGACATTTTTTTGTAAGAGAAATTAAGTCAATTTTAAGAAATAGGAGAATCATAATTAGGATTTCTTATACTTGATCAAAATAAGATTATTTGTTTGATTTCTAAGGTTAGAAAGAAAATTTGTGAAAGTAATTTAGTCTTGATCTTTACTTGATAATATATGCATGCTTTATACACTTACACACTTAGGGTTCAAAAACAAACACTCTTATGCCTTATTTAAAAAAAAATAAAGAGAGAAAAAGATATATATATATATATATATATATATATATATATATATATATATATATATATGTATATCCTTTGATTAGCTTGGCATTTGCGCCTTATAAAGCATAAGTATTTACGCCTAAAGACGGTTCATATAATAAAATCCTTAGTTTTGTGGCCTTATTTGCTCGAGTCCGTAAGTCCCTGGGGTGTCTTCTCCTGGTGCCCTAAGACCTTTTGGTTTGGGAGTCATCGATTAAAGGCTCGTTATATAGGCAGATTAAAGCCTAATAGAACTAAGGAATAATACCACTAAAAAAAAAAAATAAATAAATAAGGCATAAGAGTTAGAGTAAAGAACCTTAGTCAAATTTCACGGTCACGAAGGTGCATATGACGTAGGGTGAAGTAATAGACTAGATGAGAAGTACAATTTGACTCCTTACTTTGATTGATGATAAATTTTTGAATAGAGACTATGTTTAGAATGAAAAATTCAGTTTTCCTATAACTTATTATTACTTAATTCTTACATAATATTTCAAATATTTTTCTCTACCAAAATGTGTTTTCAAAATACTAACATTTTTCTCTTTCTTTATGAATTTTGTGGGTGCAATCCAAGATGAGAAGTACAATTTGACTCCTTACTTTGATTGATGATATTTTTGAATAGAGACTATTTTAGGAATGAAAAATTCGGTTTTCCGATAACTTATATATTACTTAATTCTTACAATAATATTTCAAATATTTTTCTCTTCCAAAATGTGTTTTCAAATACTAACATTTTTCTCTTTCATTATGAATTTTGTGGGTGCAATCCATTGAAAGCCCTCACGAGATAAAACTCGTTTTCTAGGGAAAACTTAGAGGTATAACAGCTTGTTGCACAGTTCAGTGCAATCGCGTGACCTGCGAAAGTGGTCTAATAATTTTTGGTTTAGCTTTGTTGTTTTGCTCGAGGACGAGCATAAGATAGGTGTGGGGGTGTGATTGCACATATTTGTTGCGTTATTCTTTATTACATTTTCAAATTTATCATGTAATAAATTTGTTAAATTCCTTATCTTAATGTCTATTGGTAGAAGATAATCATGGGGAGAAAGAGAATAAAATCAAATAAATATTAGTTAAATTTAGATTTAACTAGATCTATTTGGTTAGAGGAGGATGATCCCAGATCCAGTTGGTTATATTCAGTTTTTGATGAATCAAGTGGTTAAAGCTAAAGATCAACGAGGATAACATCAAATACAGAGTCTAAATTTAAAATCCAAAGGGATAAATGGATAGAGGAGAAGATCATGGATGAGATGAAGCAATTTTGACTCGGATTCTGACTGGATACATTTTAGTATTTGAATCATATCCTTCGCTAACCGAAACTCAAATCTAGTGATTCAAGATGATCCAGAAAGAAAACATAAAGGACTACAACTCTTAAGTTGATCACTATTTCTAATTCTTTATTTGATAAGTTATATTCAGCGATCAACACGCCAACAAGTTACAGATCAGAACTAGATATCCACATCAAATCAAGTTTGGAGATAAGGGGAGATTCAAATCAGAAATAGCCAGCTTTCTTTATCTTCATACTCCTCTACCATTTGTATTTCTCCTATAAATACCTACAATCACAAAGGCAAAGAGAACGACCAAGCAGAGAGTAGAACTTAGGCTAATTGGTACTTGTACTTTTGTTTTTTTATTTTCTTTTATGTAATTTTTGTTTTATTTATGTACTGAGAGGAGAGGAGAGTTTCATGGAGGAATAAGAGCAAGCTTGTACTGAGGGTGAGACCAGTGCAAGTAATCTTTCTTTCATTGTTATTTGAATCGAATTGAAGTTCTCTTTTCTTTTCTATTCTTGTTTTTGTTTGCTTCCCTCTTTTGTGTTTGTGGACCAAATGAAACCGATAGCGTCAAAGTTGCCTTGCCCTTGCAAATGCCTTTGATGGCTTATGGTGATAGATATCCATTTCTATGGTAGTGTAGCTCGCCTCTTCACTTCATAGTGTAAATCGGGAATGGGGAGAGATCCTATTTGTCATACTTCGCCCGCCTTCAAATAAGGTACATCATCGATATGGGTCAAAGGTAAGCAAGCGCCGAAGAGGTAAGTAAGTTTTTTTAGGTTTTAGTTTTCTTTCTTTTAATTTTTTAGTTTAGATCACCAACACCATCAACACCCACTTCTTTATCACTCTTTTTTCAATTCTTTGTACATATCCATTTTTTTTTATTTCTATTTTCTCCACCTTCTCAATCTACCACTTTCTTCCTAACTTGATTGTAATTTTTTCTTTTCTTTAAGAACTAAAAGAAGATCTTTAACCATTCTCTGTAACCTAAAGAGAGCTTGCTAAAAAGCTTCCATCGCTAGTCCCTCCTTATGGATCACGACCCGCACAGCCACTTGCTATTGCGGTAGTATTGATTACTTGCACATTCCATTCTTAAAGTTCTGAAATTCTATATTTTGTGTGCAGGTAAAACCTCAATCAATATAATTTTTTTAGGATTTGGATTTGAGATAAGTTTAAAATTAGATATCGCGTAATAGATTTTGGTTCGGGTTTTGGCACAAACAAAAGAAAAATATAAGGAATGGAAAGGGGCTCATGGCTTAGGCCAAAAATAAAATAAAAGAAAGATAGGAAATGGATATGGGCTAATGGTAAAGATAAAGCATATGGAAATAGGTACTTGGATTTGGATTGGGCTTATGATAAATATAAGAAAATCAAACAAAAGGAAGAGAAAAATAAGGGATAAAAGTGACTTGTCTGAGAATAATGCACAGAACAAATATCAATAATATTAATAACAATAATAACAATAATACATAAAGATATTTTAACAATAATAATAATAATTACCGATAGTAATAACCATAATAATAATACATAACAATAATAATAATTAACACAAAATATATGCAATAAATTTTTTTTTTATTAAAAAGTAGAGGTATTACATTCTACAGACCTTATAAAACATTTCATCCTCGAAATTTCAATAAAGTAAGAAATGATAAAAATCAAGTTAAAAGAGAAGATAGCTTACATGTCACTTCTCACTGCATCATGGGTCCACTACGCTTCCGCTGCATGCTCTAATCTCTGTTACCAACTTCAAGATGAAGTAATCGGTGCCAAGAGATAAAATTAGAAAATAGAATTGATATGAAAGATAAGTGTTAAGGAAAAATTTTGGAGCAATCTGGAAGTAGATTGGAATCAGAATATAAAAAGAATCAAGTGATGGATTTTCAAAGAAAGGACACTTGATTCCTAAGTAGACTCAGTATCACTGTGTAAGTAATATATGTATATTGCAGTGTAATTATAATATGTTTCAGGTTACTGTAAGAATAAGTCCTTTTTATTTCAAACATGGCTTTGATACCAAGAAATTCCTGTCACCTCGCTTCTCAAATACGCTGAAGCGGAGATGCGACGCGAGTCGATGACGCATATACGCAAGAAAAATACCTCATGTATACGCGCTAAGCTTT